>JAMWET010000795.1:0-189080 GCA_024036415.1 Prochilodus magdalenae | reverse complement strand
ATAAAATGATACTGCTCGATGATTTAAAGTGATTTCATCTGCTTGCACCTTTCGTGGAAATAATAGATAATAGATAGAGAGATGAGAGAGAGCCGAGAGAGAGAGATTATGAGGAAGGAGAGAGAGAGAGAAAAGAGAGAGAAGAGAGAGAAAAAGAGAACCAGGAAAAAAGGGAGAACAAGAAAAGGATTGAGAAAATTAGAAACCTATTTGTTTTAAATTATAAAGGTGGGACACAGCCTGGCCTCTCAGAAAATGTGCTGCGCCTATTGACTTGGAGCATGTTGCTCAGTTCACTCAGCGCATCGCCCAGCATGCCAGCGCAATTTCATTATTACCTTAATTTAAAGCCTATATGGCCATATCACAGAAAGCCACAGTAGATTAAAATATGTTACATGGAACCTGCAAAACACAGAGAAAGGGTGTCTTTGTCTTGACATGCGCTAATGGTCAGTTACATCTCAGCTCGCCATAGGTTAGCCAAGCTTTTTCAGCTTTCAGCTAAAAAAAATCAGCCAGGTCTGTGAAGGAGAAGTGAGCTGTACTGTGATAAGTGATGCTTTAATTTATTCACTGTATATGGAAGGAGTGTCATACTGACCTGCGAATGTTCTTTTAGAAGACCTTCAGATATCTGTTTTAAATCTGAACTGCCTTTTTGGATTTTCCCACCAACCTTTAAACAAACACAGCAGTTACATTCTAGGGCCAGCACATTTTCTATTCTACCTCAAATGTTGCAGCAGTTACAGTCCGGTGCCTAATTGTGCCAAAGTGTAGCTGCTGTACAATTTAAGGTGGAATGGGAAAATTCGAATGAGAAGCTAACTTTAACTTTTAACTTTTTTACTGTGTTTCAAGATTCATGGCCCAAATTAAAGGCCTAACTAGTGTGTGTATGTGACACTGACAGAGAATGGTAGTATGTGTGGCACTGGCATTTTGGAGGTTGAAAGATGGTTCATCACCATAGTAATGGTCATAAATTGGCCACTGATTAACAGGGTAATTCCACCTTTATTTTAAAAAGGTGTTCATAGTTAAATCGTTGAAGTATAAACAAGGGTATTACCAGTGGTTTGATGTGAAATGCTTCATTTTAGAGAAACATAATCAGAATTGCTTACAGGGGTGGTGATTGGAAACAGACATTTGAAAAGTTTAGTGCCTCGAATGACTTTAAGGGCAAGATGATGACTACAAAGATGATGTCCAGTAAAATGGCCAGACAATGGAAGTCTCTGTGGCTACATTACATTGAGTATCCCAGTTCAACAGGAGTGCTGCTCATTAGAAAGCCATGTATAGGAGATCATTGACTGACCCACAGTGGGAGGCTCCAAAGCCTGAGGGTTCTCCTGCTTTTCTCTAAACATGTTCTCTAATGGATTTACACGCCAGGTCCCTCCCCACCCCCTTCCCTCTGGCATTATTCTACAGACTCATCAATGGATAACTCCGCCTCTTGGCGAAAGACGCCAGTGCTTTTTGTTCACACTATGCTTTCCACTCTGCGATCTGACAAGTTCCACAGCTGTATGCCCGGTAGCTAATCAATACTCCTGTTCATTGGGGGGAAGTAAACAGATTACTGTCAGTCAAGGGCACCAGCCAATGGCAATAATCATAAATCCCTTACGGGAGTGTAGTGAATTAGCCAAGGCTTCTTACAGGGCTTTTGCTATTTGCTATTTGCTTTATGGTAAGCTGGAAACAGAGTCCATACCCTTTTACTAAACAGTTACTGAGCAGGCTCGTTCCCCACCACACACACACACACACACACACACACACACACACACACACACACACACACATACACACACACACACACACACACACACACAAAACACACCAACCACACACACACAGCAAAACACAATCTACACCTACCACACACAACACATACCACACACACACCTACCAACACACACACAACACCACACGCACACACACACAGACACATATACTAACCCACACCACACCACACACACACGCCACACCAACAACACATCTACACACCCACACACACAAACACACGCACAAGAACAAAACACACACACACACACACACACACACACACACACACACACACACACACACACATCTACACACACACATACACACACACACACACACACACACACACGCACACACACACACACGCACACCTACACACACAGATACACACACACACACACCTACACACACACACACACCTACACGCACACAAACACAAACACAAACACACACACACACCTACATGCACACACACACATCACACACAAACAAACACAAACACACACACACACACCTACATGCACACACACACCTACACGCACACAAACACAAACACACACACACACACCTACATGCACACAGACACATCACACACAAACAAACACAAACACACACACACACCTACACGCACATACACACACATCACACACACACACGTACACACACCTACACAAACAAACACACACATACACACACATACACACACCTACACGCACACAAACACAAACACAAACACACACACACACACCTACATGCACACACACACATCACACACACACGTACACACACCTACACAAACACACACACACAAACACACACACACACACTCTGTTTAACTTTCTAGTCAAAGACCTGCCAAATAATAAAAAAGAACGAGCATTAATATTCCTCCATCTGCAGACCTGAAGGGTTTCTCATAAGTAAAGGACAAAGGCTTACAAATGGTAACCCTCAGGGTCTTCTCCGTCTAAAAGGCCTAATAATGTAAATACATACATTAAAATGTAATGGGAGAATGAAACTTAGGCATGGCATGGCGAGACATGTTTCACACTCGGCCGTGGATGTAAGGTAAGCAAGGACGGGCCTTATCACTGTACCTTACTGACCCAACAGCCGCGACTGCAGACATTCAGCGAGCAGTGATATCCTCCATGAGTCTCCTGTTAGTGCCTGCAGCATTGCCAGATGGCTGCACCATGCAGGACAACATGCACACAGACCGTTAGGCACTTAACACCACGTCAACATCACCATAGACTGCAACGGTGTCGTGCCAGACTGTCATGGAGAGACTCAGAATGGCAGCGGGCCATCTTCAGTGCCGAGTCCCGCTTTTGTCCTGGTGGAGACGACCAATGAATCTGTGTGTGGAGGCACCGTGGTCAGCACCAAGATGAGTGGTTTGCTATCACCTTCAGAAGGCCTGGTGTCACTCCACCTCCATTCCTACCACACAGTCTGCAGGACCTGTATGAGAATATTCAAGCTGCATGGGACGGATTATCACAGGACACCATTAGGAACTCTTACAACTCCATGCTGAGTCATATGGAGTAACACTGACATGTGTCACCCAAATAAGCCCTGCTGTCCTGAATGATGAATGAAGTGAGTATATGATAACAGGCTGTGATTGTGCATCTGTATAGTGGATCTATATGATAGTAGGGCTTATATATAGATGCCAAAAATTGTTGGATCAGTGTATTAAAAAAGACGCCTCTCAGACGTACTCTGAAATGTTTAGAGTCAGATCAGGTCACCTCATCCGTATAGATCTCTGATGAATCAATATGCCTGTGCTTCGGCCAGACAGCAGCAAGCCTTTCGTTCTGTAGTTAAGTGCTGTGTTGTGTCTGGAGGTGAAAATGTAACGGTGCTTAGACTGGCAGGCTGGCTGCTTTCATGATAGATAGCATAGATGGTTTTGCTGAGGTTGGCAAATAGCTAGCTGTAATGTGTCAGGGTCAGAAGTGCATCTTTACAAGAACAACACATTCCATTGTAATCAGACGCTGATAAGGAAAATCTCGAGGGGCGCATTTGTAAAGAGATTGTACAGGAAATGTCATGCTGGGACTGAGGGTTTTACAGTGTTGGTTTTGGCTTGACCATCACTATATAGACACTCCTTGACCACTTTATGAAACACCTCCTATACTCCATTCATCAACTGCTGACAAATCGGTGTTCTGGTTGAGAGATAATAATATAGACTGAACTGATTTTCTACAACTAGAACTAGAAGCTGCAATGTAGCGGATTCACATAGGGTAATGATTCTGGGGCTTTGGGCAAAAGACAGAACTGGACCCCATGCATGATCCTTTTTCCAATTAGTTCAGGGTAAACAAACAAAACAAACAAACAAACAAACATACAAACAAAAACGTTTTATCCATAGTGGACCTGTTGGGCTAAAGGATTACATACCACACAAGCAGGAACGCACCTGATTCCACCTTTTCAATTCCTCTCAGCCCTCAAACAAGTGCACACCTAAAAAACAACTAGCTGATTGGCTAGCTAAATCCTGTGGTCTAAATGACTGCCAGTATCACGCCCTCTGATTAGCTAGGTGGTAAGCTGGATCTTGCTCTGTAATTGGCTGTTTAGAGGTACTAATCTAATCAGGTAGCAGGTGATAGTATCTAATTCACATCACTTATGATCTTATAATCTGACAACCTATTAGTTGTATTTATTAGCGGATTTATGAGTGCAGCTTTTAGGTTGGGTATTTTTAAGTGGGATTCTGCTAAAACATTTTTAAGATTTGAATCCCTTGTTGGTCCCACAGTGGGGAAATTTCGTCTCCGCATTTAACCCATCTGTGAAGTGAAACACCCACATACACACTCACTAGTGAACACTTTTTTACTATTCAAAAAAGAAAAAAGAAAAGTGTTTGGTATGCAAGATACCATCAGTTATAAACATGTCTACAATGTAGTTGTAGTTGGCTGTCACAGTTTAACTCACCTGATTGTTATCATTATGCCAATGGCCACACACTGAGAATGCAGTATATCAAACATGCCTGGAACAATCTAACATGTCTAGATACGTGCACTCCAGTTTTCACCTGGCCTTGCCTTTTGTCCCAGGTTGTCTCCATATGTTCTGTATAGGGCTACATTATAAACAACCCCACATGTTTCTCTTTCTCTTTCTCTTTCTCTCAGTGGACCTGCTGGGAATTCTGCTGTTTCTGCTGATGGTGGTTAAAGTGTAGGGTCCATGCAATGAGGGCCATGTTCATCACAGAACCCAAAGAAGATCAGAATCATATATATGGCGTAGGCTGACCTATATTCTCAGAGAAATCATTATCTCCTGGGACAGTGGCTTCTGTTCTAATCTTACAGTACAGCCATGTGTAATACATATGTGGAGAAATTGCAGTCAAGATTAAGCTATATAGAATGGAAAAAAATGAATGAATGAATAAATAAATAAAATGGTACGTTTATAAAAGAAAGCAAGCTTTATGTTTATATGAGGAGATGTTTTCACATAATTCTGAGGCATTTCTATTCATTATGAAATTTTCACATTACAGATGCAGTATTGAAAATGATGTAAATAAACAAAAACAGAAGCAAATGGAAGCATATGCTTTAAAGACATCTTTAAAGAGGTAACAGGAATTTGTTTAAGGATAAGTGACCTACTGTATTTAAAAGTTTGTGGAGGAAATGGAGGGATAATAACTGAAGTCTGAGCGGAGGACCAGGCCTGAACCATCTCTTCGTACAATCTACCATCAACACAACTTCACCTGCCGTTACCATGATGAAATGAGATTTTCAATCTTCAGCACCAGCCCATCTCTTCCCAGGATCTCAGGAAGGAGGGAGTCTTTCAGCTCTAGGCAGAAATCATCCAGAACTCCAGCCCAGGTTCTCAGTCAGCCTTCCCTCAAACTATCATCATATGTTGAAGGCACAACTTGCAAGCTGTTGTTATGGCATGCCAAGTGGTTGCTGAGGGGTTGCTAGGTCATTGCTATGAGATGCCCAGATGGTTGCTAAGATGTTTTAAGGTCATTGCAGTTGTATCCCAGGTGGTTACTAAGCTGCCACTAGACCATTGTCATGGTATCCCAGGTGGTTGCTAAGGTGCGGCTAGGCCATTGCTGTGGTATCCACAATGGTTGCTAATGTGTTGCTAGGACAATCATGTGGTATATCTGATGGTTGTTGGGTTTTGGTAGGTTGTGTCTATGACATCCCAGAGAGTTGCCATGGCGTTGCAAGGCCGTTGCAATGGTATTCCAAGTAGTCACTAATGTGGTGTTAGTCCATTGTTAAAGTGCCCCAGGTGGATGCTAGTGACTTAACTGTATTCATCCTCAAGCCACACAGTTCTCCTGCTCTTTCTGGGACTACTGGTGGTGTTTATACTGGAATGTCTTTCTTCCCTAAGACCAGCTACTTTACTAAAAGTGTGTGTATGTGTATTTGTGCTTCTGTGACCTGCATAGTACAGGTACAGCCAGATTTGAGTGGAGTGGAGGATCTAGGTCAAGCTGAGCCTGCTGTATTGTGGGACAGTGGAGATGTTTATGATGGTTATAGTGGTTTAGGACTCACTGAGAGCCTGAAGCCGCTTCTGATCCCCTCAAGACCAGAGAGGACCTCCTACTGACAAGGCTAGCATGCCTGAGAAATGATGTGTGAAGACCTGTGCAGTACTATTCAAAAGAAGACTGTTATTATTTTCCATCTTTAAGAATAATGGTGAAACCATCTTTCTGTGGCAGGTTAGCACAGTTCTTCATCCTGTTTTCATAGCAGTGAGTTCTTACGCCTCCCTTTTCACCCCTTATTGCTTACTAGCAGCTAAACATAGAGCCCCAACATTTCGTGGATCCGTTCTGTGACAGCACCAATCACAAAGATGTGCATAGTGTTGGGTTGCCAGGACTTGTAATCCTCTGTTCTAGTTAGTTTGATAGGAGGGATACCAGGAAATATATTTAATTTCATTATATTCATTCAAATTTCTGAAAATACTCCTACATATGCTACGACCTTGGCTGCTGGAAAATTGTTTTATTATTACTATTTGTCTTAGAAATTAGAGAGTAAACATCTTCTCTAAGATTATTAAAAGTATGCAGTGATGAACCAAAACATTATTACAACAAAACAGCTCTGATCTGCTGGGGTACAGACTCTGGGGTACGTTATGTATCATTGTAAGAACCACTGCAATGATGGGTCTGTTGTCTTCAATGATGATTAGGTAGGTGGCACGTGTCAAACTAACGTCCACATGAAAGCCTGAACCCAGGGTTTTACCAGCGGGACATTACCCACAGCAGCACACTACCTGCATCGCCATAGCTTCTTACCACATTGGCTCCTGGTGCTGTTACATCTCCAGGTAAACACTGCATGCATACCCAAAAATAAACAGGACCCATTAGGCCTTCTGGGATGCTCCAAGGTCCAGTTCTGATGCCTGTGTGCCCTTTGTCAACATTTAACACCAATAATACAATCTATTATAGTGAAAGCCTCCAGCAGCTGCCCTCATCCCTGGAGGTACACAGGGGGAATCAAAGTTCAATACCGCAATGAGCGGATGACCTACAAATGCATGTGGTCACTGTTATCCCATCCAATCCTCAATATGAAAATGTCTACAGTTAAAGACCATAAAGCCTCCTAGATCTTCAGCGAAGCCTGACCCTCACTGCCTGTCAGGTCTACGCACGCACATACACTCAGCACACTCGCATGCATGCACACACTCAGGTCTTTAATTTGATTTATCCACCACTCCAGCACAGGCTGCCGGAAATTAATTCATAGCCCTCCACCCTCCGTCACTCTGGAAGACCAAAACCGGACAGCAAAGCCTCCATACAGGGACCAACCTGCCCCCTTTAGTTTCCATGACAACAATAGCATAGAAGGGTGGACAGTCTTACAGATGGTGGTGGAGCATATTGAACACAGTGTTATGGACACACACTCACACACACACACACACACACACACACACACACACACACGTACACACACACACACGTACACACACACACACACTCACTCACTCACTCATGTTCCATTGTAACCGTTCAGCCTTAACATTAAAACCCCCGCAATGTATCTAATCCAGGTAATCATCTCCAGACTTTACAGACTGTAGTCCATCTGTTTCTCTGCATGCTTTGTTAGCCCCCCATCACAATGGCCAAGACCCTAAAGCAGCAGTAGATGAGCTATCGTCTAACAGTGTTTGAACACTCCAGCAGCACTGCTGTGTCTGATCCACTCACACCAGCACCACACACACTAACACACCACCACCATCACGTCCGTGTCACTGAAGTGCTGAGATGATTCACCGCCCACATAATACCTGCTCTGTGGTGGTCCTGTAGGGATGAAAGAGAACAAAATATACAGAGAAAAGAAAGATTGTAACTGTAGAACTACAATGTGCACATATACTGTAAGTACTGTAAGTATCCAACCCCTGTAAGTATAATATTGCGGATGAGATTTCTTTAGTATTATGTTTATCTGATGTTTTACATTTACATTTTACATTTAAGCCTTTTAGCAGACGCTCTTGTCCAGAGCGACTTACGACCATGCTTAATGTTCCATTGGAAGATGTTTCCTAGCTAGTAATGCTTACACTTGAGGTCAGACGCTGCCCAAACAAGGGCCAGTGCTAATACCTAGAATAAAAGAATACAAAGTTATATACAGCATGAGAGCACTACCTAGCAACACCAAGACAACGCTTAGCAGAAACACAACGCTAAGTACAAGTGACCAAGCAAAACATTTCTATATGTACATCCATTAGTACTTACTCACTTAAGTGCTTTGTAAAGAGATGGGTCTGTAGTCTGCATTTGAAGGCTGTGAGGGAGTCTGCTGTTCGGACAGCCAGTAGAAGTTCATTCCACCATCTGGGAGCCAGGACAGAGAAGACTCTGGATACTTGTCCTCCATGCATTTTTATGCATGCAGTTTGCCTTGGCTGATCGACTGTATTAGGGGAACGGAGGGGGAAAGTGTAGATTTGATTATGAGGCAGAACATCACTTTAACACTAGTCCACAAAGGATTGTCAGTACACAAACCCAAATGAGGACAAAGGGTGAATATTGGAAAATCACAATAACATACTTGCTTATGAAATAATGAATGAGCTTCTCCTACATGGTGACATGAAAAGCAGGCCCTGTTTGTAAACCCTGCCCATATAATCCGCTCATTATTCAGAGCAGGCTAATTCAATCTGCGATGGGCAGCGGGATTTGGATTTGGGCTGGTTTTGGTTAATCCTCACAAAACACTTTCTGGCCCAAGCACACTAATTACGTCTTTGAGTCATCAAATTTATTTGAGTCTTCTTTGAGTCCAAAACACATACTATATACTGTTATATCTCAGAAGCACCCTGAACGAGTATGCTAAAGGAGTAGCAGTAGCTAAGTGTTATGCTAACGACAATGCGGTACTAGCCTTCCCATGTTATTAGCCCTATTATGCTAACATTTTTACATCAGGCCATAACAAATTAGACAAAAATCACACTAGGAGTGCACAGATACATTCAGATGTGCCCAGTAGTAAAAGGTCATGGTCAGCCTTATTGTATTACGGGCTAGCTGCATTATCTAATTGGCTATACCATGCAGACCCTGTCCCGATGCATTAGCACTATATTACCATGAGAGTTATTGGTCACATGAGTTCATATTGTGATTTAGAGGTGGGTGGGCTGCTCTTGGGGAAAGTGGAGACCCCATAGTGCCTGTCTTGACTGAAGATGAGGTCATTCCTCTGGGGGGGCTTGATTAAATTGAGCTCCTGCTAGTTGCAGGGATCTGTATGAGCGTACAGATACACATGTGCACACACATATTCTTTGTGTCTCCATTACTACCCTAGGGGCATCACTCTCCTCCTCAATAACCCATTAGCCCCCTATTCCTTACCAGGCTAGTAAGAAAGCATGTCTATCCAACCAGTCTGTGTGCATTTTTAAGAAGGTGGTGCTTTGTATTTACCTGATCCAAGTGTTTACATCATTTACATCATACAAATGGCTAATACACCCACCGGTCACATCATTAGGTACATCTCCTTGTATCTACACTCATTTTATCAGCTTATACTCAGCAACTACAGGGGTTGGACAATGAAACACCTGTCATTTTAGTGTGGGAGGTCTCATGGCTAAATTGGACCAGCCTGGTGGCCAATCTTCATTAATTGCACATTGCACCAGTAAGAGCAGAGTGTGAAGGTTCAGTTAGCAGGTAAGAGCACAGTTCTGCTCAAAATACTGCAATGCACACAGCATTATGGGTGACATACCAGAGTTCAAAAGAGGACCCTCTGTGGCGCGTCTGTGACCAAGACAGCAAGTCTTTGTGATGTATCGAGAGCCACGGTATCCAGGGTAATGTCAGCATACCACCAAGAAGGACGAACCTGCATCACATAGTGACCTGGCCACTATCCTGCAAGAAGAATGGCTTAAACTCCCTCTGACCACTGTGCAGGACTTGTATATGTCATTCCCAAGATGAACTGACGCTGTACTGGCCGCAAAAGGAGGCCCTACACCATACTAATAAATGATTGTGGTCTAAAACCAGGTGTTTCAGTTTCATTGTCCAACCCCTGTATCCTTTTATAGTAAGCAGTGATGAGGTAAAAATCTTACTAGGACTGGAAAGATACAGAGTTGTAGTAAAGACCTGAGTCAGGAGTTGTAGTGGTTGAGACTGAGACCAAGACTGAGACCAGGCTCTTATTTTTTTGACCAATTTATTTTGTTTCTGTGGAACCAATGAACATTAACAAACAGTACATACTCAGTGGAGCTATTCTGCATCCATAAATGCAAAAATTGGTTAGAATACCTAAGTGTAACCAAGTATAGCTAAAGTAAAGGAAATATAGCAGTGAATACATAGCACTGGGCTTGTATGCTGTGCAGAGCTAAAGAAGCAAACTTCGGACACTAAACACATCCTGACCAATGAAGTACATTTTTGGTAAAATGTAGTAAAGGATGATGGGGCTATTAATACCTGACTGTGTTTTTGGGTGTGCTGGAGACCATAGTGTGAAGGAAGTAGGTCAATTTGCAAGTGTAAGGAAGCGGATGGTCATACGGGGCTACCAGCAGTGGCTAAAATCCCAGTCTACAGGAAACTCCCCTCAGAAACGGGCCAGAAAAGGCATCCACCAAATCTGGCCCAACTCCACAAAGTTCTGACGCAGGAGTGGCTGAACATTGATTTGGCCTACATCCAGAAACGTGTCCAGTCCTTGCCCAATCCAGTCACAGCTAATATTGAAGCTCATTGAGGTATTACATGCTATTAGGTACATTTAGTCACAGGCGATTACATTTTACACACATCAAGTACATACTGGGGGGAATGTGGTAGGTGTATTTGGTTTACTTGTTGTCTAGGCTAGCTCATTGAGTGGCATATTTGGCGCGCTGGATAAAAATGTTATGGAGAAGCAAAATGTACATCATCGCTGATGAAAGTGGCTTTTTGGCATGATTCATCCAATGAGAGTTCGGGTGACAGATGGCAGTTCAGTTCTGTTACAGTAAACACACTCACATACAGCAGCCTGACATAATGTAAATGAAGCTGTTCAGTAAGATTGATGAGGAGGAGTGCAGTTTGGTGTAGAAGAAAGAAAGGCAGGAGGAAAAGGAGAGTAGGGGAGTGCCTATGGCTGCAGGGTTAGTGTGGCATGGTGTATGCTTAACCGAGTAGAATAATTGCAGTGTTAATCCGCCCGTCTGAGAGGAGTAGCGGGAAGCGTGTTCACAGAGACATTCTTATTACACAAAGCCTGTATGTCCTGAGCTGCCCAGCCCTTTAACTCAAAGCCAAGTGCCACCCTTCACCATCTGTACATCTCTCTCTCTCTCTCACACACACACACACACACACACACACTCACACACATACTCACACACACACACACAAACCCACACACACACACACACACACACACAAACCCACACACACACATGCCAGTCTACCAATTAAACACAGGCAGGACCTCAAGTCACCCACTCACTCACTTCTCACTTCACTCTGAGCCAAAAGCCAGAATTAAAGTGATAGCTCAGCAAAAAAAATCTAATTGCACAGTTTCCCCCCTTTCCCCAATTACCCCCAAAAATCCCCCCACCCAAACTCCCTCCCCTAAAATAACAGTGACTTACATGAATATTTGTAGCTTATAGACATCCATTTTTTATTTAAACCTTGCGATAGATATATTAACATTATGTTGCCCACCAACTTTAGGCTCCTGCAGATTACGCTCGATGTGTGGAAAATGGCTCCAAAGCTATTGTAATGATTGGCTAAAGGGAGTGAATCCATTTGGGCATGTCAAAGAACAAAGGAAGTAGCTGAATCTGCAGGTGTATGGAAGCCTATGGTCATACGGGTCTACCAGCAGTGGCCAAAATCCCAGTCTACAGGAAACTCCTCAGAGTTGGGCCAAGAGAAGACATCCACAAAAACTCTTTGATGCAAGAGAAGCTGAACCCTGATGTGGCCTACATCCAGAAACCTGTCCAGTCCATGCCAAATCCTATCACAGCTGCTATTGGAGCTCCTGGAGGTATTACACGCTAATGTGTGCGTTTCTGTTTCTGACCAGTCCTGACCAGCAGTAGTACTTCTTTGACTGTATGTAGAGACCACGTAGAGAACGCTTTCATTTCCAGAAATAGGAGCATTACTTGATTATCTAGAATAAAACACAACTAAGAGTCAGAGAAGTTTCTTTGTTGACCATGTGTTCTGGTCTGGTTTATCAAGAGTGGTGTTAGGAACACGCCTTCTCAGATCAGGACACATAATGTTCAGTGGCGACTCTGTTGGGGGCCTAGGCAGAACTTCACAGGGGGCTAGCGTTCAGCACCATATGTTATGAGTAATCTTAAACCAACACAAAAAAGCAGAAACTTACTTTTTACTTTTTCTTATTTTACAAGTGTACTACTATTATATTACTATTATTTTCTAAATCTAACATTAAAATCCCCTAAAAAATTATTATTAGATTGTTATACCCTCAGGCCACCACAGTTGCCTGCAGCCCCAGGCAGTCACCTGCCTTTCCGATGGCCTGCGGCGCTTCTGATGGTGTTAATCTAATGTTTAATGAAAGGTCTTCTTTTCTGAGCAGACAAAGTTCAGTCCCGGACTGTGGGCTGAGATTTCCAACTGAGAGTCACTCCTAATAGAGTATTCAAAAGACAGGATTAGGTTTAATCTGTGTCTGGAAAGCTGACTCTCTGGTCCCCGCTGAACACATAATGTTAAGGAAGCCCAGAGGGACGAGTAGGGTGAAACTCAACATAAAAGGCCATCTGCCGCAGCCCGTCCTACAGATCATGAATATGCAATTGAAGACACTGCTTTCAACTAATGGTCCTGGCCGACGAGCTTCTCCTACTTCATAATCATGACACTTCCATTCTCTGATCACAGCAGGGCTGCTGAACGAACCTCCATACAATATGGGGAACTGCACTCAATCCCCTCCCGGCAGCGATTACAGGGAAATCAAAGGTACATATCCCCCCCTTACCTCATCTTTGGGGTCTGGACTTGCTTCTTTAATTTTACACTGGACCTGTGAGGCTAATATAGCTAGCAAGTACTGGAAGCTTGTGTTCATCAATTAACACCATGTAAACCACATGCCTTAAATGTTTCCCATGTGTCTGAAAGCACACTGAGTTTTAGGTAATGCCAAACCGCCTTGCTTATGTGGTTTCTGACACTGTATGATATGTTAGCTATAACCATGGGCGTGGTAGTGGGGGCAAAAGTGGACCTGACTACCCAGGGCCCGAGTTGGGAGAGGGGCCCATTTTTTCTCACGTTCCTCGTGTACTGGCATGGATAGGGGCCCACTGACATTGAGAGTGTACAGGGCCCAGAATTCGCTGCTACGCCCCTGGCTATAACAATGGCAGAGCGTATCGTCACTGTCCAATGAAGCCATGTATCTCTAATTTGGCCAATTTTTATTTTCTGCCATCATTCGATCGCATGAGCTGTTGTTTACATTGAGTGGACATTTCATGATGAAGGGATCACCAAAAATATCCAAAACATGCTTGGAAAAATGTCTGGTTCCATTAACTTACATTCAAATGTATGCAGGTTTTTGGCCCCTCCTGTAAAGTTGCCATTTTGGAGATACGTGTTTTTATTTGGACAGCGATGATAATTTGCATAGATTAACACAGTGATAACAGTAATAATCCTCAGGACTCATTTGCTAAGGCCACCATTGCAGAAAACAGGCTGGCATTACAACTTGCATGTGCTGGGGTCCAACGAAGAATCCTGATCAACAAGGGAACTGCCGTCCACCCATCCATCAATTAACCCTCATGATAAAATAATAATCTCTCCTCCTGACCAGCCGGCTGCTTAGGCTGGGAGGGTGGCCGTGTTTGAGAGTTGACATCCTTTATGATCTTTGTCCACTAGAGGGCAGTCTGAAAGAGCAGATGAGGTGACCTGCTGTAACAGCAGTACAGCTGAACAACAGTGGTTCTGACCTCTGGTACTGGAGGCACCCTGCCCTGCCCTGCCCACTTTCCCTCCTCCCAACACACCTGACTCAACAAAGCTGCTCGCTGACAAGCTCTTTCAGAGTTGCAGTGGGTGTGTTAAGGCAGGTAATCCACTAGACTGTGCAGGGCGGGGTGCCTCCAGGAGCAGGTTGGAGAGACACTGCATTACAAGTCACTGGGTACGTCCCAGAGTATGTTGTTATGAATATTAAAGTTATGAATATTAAAGTTGAGTGCATAATTAGAACCAGTGGATATTTGAGTGTGCTAATGATGGACACTACTGTGTAGTATACTATTTTACCACATTGCAGGATAGGAAGGAAATTTTCATGGCTGAAAATTCTGAAAAAAAAAGGGTTTCGACGACTGCTCTTAACATCACATCAGCATCGCTGAATAGTAATATTGTATCTTACTAGACTAGATAGTGTGTCTTACTAGACTGTGATTGAGTAAATGGGTGCGGGTCATCTTCAGTGACAAGTCCCGCTTTGGTCTTGGTGAGATGACCAATGAATCCATCTCCGTGGTCAGCGCCAAGAACGGTTTATCACGCATCACACATCCAGAAGGCACGGTGCCATTCCAGCTTCACCCATACGGCAAAATCTGCAGGAACTGTGTGAGAATTTTCAAGCTGTATGGGATGGATTATCACAGGACACCATTACGAACCTCTACAACTCCATGTTGAGATGTCTGGCATGTTGCGTTAGCAAACATGGCGGCCTGATGCCAAACTGAGAGACACTACTTCTGTGTGTGTAGCTCAATAAATATCGGCCATATCAGTCTACATTTATCATCATTTATTGGTAACCTTTATCTTCCTTCCCAACAGCACTGCAATTCTGTTACAAGTCTATCCTGCTATAAACTTGCTGTGTGGACGTGCCAAGCTGTAAAGGCTTTGAGGATTTGTCTCTATTAGCACATTAACATCTGTGGCGTAATCTTAGTTTGGTCTAATCTGAGATGCAAGTATGGAACTGCTGCACTATTTAAGGTGGAAAGGGAAAATTTGATCAAGAAGCCGAGGGGCCAGAATCTAACTTCTGCAGCATTTAAAGTGGAAAGGGAAAAAGCAAGACCCTGGCAACAAAATTAGCTGATTTCAACATTATCGAGATTTGAAAGGGATAAGGAAGTAGCTGTATCTGCTGGAAAGGTGTGGAACATTAACTTACATTTGCCAGTAGGTCAGGATTGTTTTGTAACCTTTACTAATGTTGTGTTATTGTTCCCCTTTAATGTTATACCATTATAATAATGTGCAACATGGGCAAAGAGTTTCATTAAGGTTTTTATGGCACAAAGGCGGAGCTTCTTAAGGGGCACTAAGGGGAGGGGTGTGTTTGTTTTGCTGTTAAGTTGAAATATCAACTATCAATTTCCAGAATCGTTTACTGCACCTTTAAATGAGACCAACACTACAACTACTGCTGAGTATACTACACAACCTTTAAAACATCAAAAAGATAAAAGAAGAAGGGCAGAGAGAGAGAGAGAGGGAGAGAGAGAGAGAGAGAGAGAGATAGAAACCAAAATCCATAGATTATGAAGGGTCACGTTATTGACCCTAAAACAGACACATCTTGTTGTTTGTACTCGGTCGAAGGGAGACCCCCCGGCACACCATTGGCTCTCCTCTCTGCCAATTCCGCGGAGCGCGCAGGGGATTGGCTACAGCTCACCAGAGGGCGAGCTCTGCTGTTACAGCGCTGTCAGAAACGAAACCAAAATAACGTGACAGTAATGGAGAGTCAGAAGAGAAACTAAAGCCCCCTCAAAATCTCATGCTGAGCCCCAGCCCGGCTGTATTCTTCGGAGGAGGTAAGAATGCGAGCTGACAGGCGCCGCCCGCCTCCTCCCGGCGCTGTTTGTGCGGTTGTTGTGGCTCTGTGCGGAGTGACAGGCCTGCCCTGTTTTCGCTGCGCGAGGCTGAGGCGGTTGTTGTTATTCTGCTTCGTGTGTTGTCGGTTATAACGTCTTTGTGCGCGTCTAGTATGTGGGTTATATAGAAGTGAGGCTTTGAGGCGTTTGAGCTGATCACCCGTTTCCTTTCGTCAGGGAAAACGAGCACCCAGGCCGGGCTCGGTCTCCTCACGGACAGCCCGGACTGGCTCTGTGGACGCAGATTATTCGAGGGTTCTCGCTCTGGATAATGTCGGAGGGAGAATGAGGGAGAGCAGCCTGAGGGTGTGTCGCCGCTTTAGAAGGTAAGATTTGGACAGCAGTTAGTCGGCTGGAATGATCTGATGGTGGTTTTCTGTACTTGGCTGTAATACCGCCACACCAGCAGTCGACAGTGTATGCATCATTTTGGTCTAGGCCAGTGTTGCGCAATGGTATCTCCCGAAAATGCCTAGACATGTTTTCCTTCTCCTAGTCAAAGTTCTGGCCGGGAGCCTGAGAGCAGCCCACGAACACATGTGTATTTTTAAACCTGTAGTGATAATATAGCGGCTCTGTGAGGGTTCATTTAATTGTGGCGATAATTTAATAATTTAGCTATCCAGCCACACACACGTTTACCCTAAACCTGTGGACCCTCGCCCTCATGTTTCTGAGCGTCCTTTATTTCAAGGAGCGGTAAACAAATGAAGACCCTTCTTGTAGTATCAGTAATTGTCTCCAGTTCTGAGATCAGCAGTCCTGTAATATCCAACACATTGTTTCCCCTATAATAACATTAGTTATATACATATTTTGTTGATTTGAACCTATTTGTTTTATCAAATGTTAATTTAAAGGAGCAATATGTAAAAAAATCTGTGAAGAAATAGACAATTTGATGGCAGGTACAAGACATCTGTGTCATGTTGCAGATATATCATCATGGAACGTGGCGTGTTTCTTGCTCCCTCTTGTTTGGAGTATGAATTTGACAAGTTGCACCATCTTACAGATTGCTCCTTTAATGTGAAATGTTTCATTGTAGGGAACTTACAGCCTCAGATTTCCTTACAGTAGTTAAAAGCTGAGAACTAAGCGTCACAATATATACATAACACAAATATGGCCGTTTACTTATTGTCAGAAAACACCTTGGATCTTACATGTGTCCTCTGAGTTTTTATATATAATGTTATTTATTCTAAAATAGTAATAACTGTTTTTGTTGGAGACAGATTGCCTTACAAGGCCCTGCATGTTCTGCTTCACCTTAAATGGATTGGAAGTGCATTTAAAGCCAAGACTTGATCATAAAACACCTCAGACATCATGTAGCATATATCTAACCATTCATATATAACATCCTGTGAAGGAACTTTTGAAAGCATTACATTCTTTACATATCTAGTCCCCTTAGTTAACACAATGGGCAGTTATGACAAGTTTCTGTTTGACTGATGACTGATATATGCAAGGTTTTTTGAAAAAGTGGTTCCCCTGTGGTTCCCCTTAGCATTTTGCTAATGCCATAATTACTATTGTTACTGTTACTGTAAGTAATTGAGATTCAAATTTGTTATGTATATTTTTGGGCTTGTTTTTTTTTATTTAAAAAATCAGCTGACTAGCAGGAGAGGGACCTTACAACCAGGATTGAGAACTCACTGCTATGACCACTTTTCCCTCTCCTCCCTCTCTCATGTTCAGGCAGTAGTCCAGCAGCACCATGGCTCACTTCGACACAGAGTACCAGCGCCTGGAGGCCTCCTACAGTGACTCGCCTCCAGGAGAGGAGAACCTGCTGGTCCATGTGCCAGAGGGGTCTAAATGTAAGGTCCCGAAAGTGTAAACATGTGGCCCCGAATCCTTAACTTCTTAACCACTGATAGTTACACTGAACTGTTGGTGTACCTCTGTGGCTGTCAGCTGAATGAGTCTATCCACTCATTTGGGCGTCTGGAATGGGGTCCAGCTTTTTTTTGGATTTAGTGACCCTGCATGACTGTATTTTTGAAAACTGTAGACATTAATGTCAGTACTGCAGTCTAATACTAGTCTTTTGTCCTTCTTCAAGCTCAATGGCACCACATAGAAAACCTGGATCTCTTCTTCCAGAGAATATCCTTTCTGTCCTGGGGTTTAAAGTGTTGTCAGAGTGCACACTGTAACCTTACGTTACTGTTTCCAGCAATTAAAGCTACAGAAATCTGGCAATAACAAGTAATGTACATGTTACAGGTTTTCTTCAGTTTTCTCTTCATCAGCTCTCAGTCTTAAGCCGTGATTTTCTTTAACGTCTGCTACGTCTATAACCTTCATCAGAAGAATGGCTTCACTTGCATGCTGCTGGGAGAAATCTTTGAGCTTGTGTAAGTATGAACAGGTTAACCTGCCACCTAGATACTCAGTCACATTTTCACGTAGTGAACACAAAAGCACAACACGAGAAGTATCACCACATCCTGCTGAGCTGGTAAAATCACATCCTCTTCACGAATGTGTGAATGTGTGCTGTTTATTTGATGGTCTGTATGTAACGGTTTGATTTTCATTCCAGACAACTGGTCTTTGTGGTGGCGTTCACGGTGTTCCTGGCCAACTGTGTGGACTATGACATCCTCTTTGCCAATAAGTTAGTCAATCATACTGACTCTTCTAAGGTGACTCTTCCTGACGCCTTCCTCCCCGTGGATGTGTGTAGTGCTAGGTGAGTCCAGTTCAGTCACTGTCGTTAAAGTGGCCTCACTGGTTAGACAGAATTCATGTTCTCATAAGTTATGGAAATATGTTTAACATGTACCGGGAATCCCACTTACTCCCATAAGGAAATCCTGACAGTGAGGCATCTGATGGAGAGGCTAATGTATACAGATGTGATATTTGGCTGCCTTGGCCTGCCCTCAAGTATCATCCCCAAAGCAGAACGTTCCACCCACCTTCAAGGGGGCAGCTCAGTCCACCTGTGGTCGGCCAACTCAAGCTGTATTCATAGGAGCGTTCAGGTTTTATATGTTGATGGGAAGGATGTCCACAGGAAAGAAGAGAGAGAGCGAGACCCAACCTCCCTCTGGATGAGTCCGACGTGCAGCGTTCAAAGCACCACTGTTTCCCACTGTTACTCCAGCCGCCATTTCCAGCTGAGCCCACAGTTTATAAGACCCCAGTGATTGGCGGCCGCATGTGGTCCAGTGTGAAAATCGGTATCTGCCCCTAGCCAAAAACCTTCCCTAATAATCTGTAAACCCGTTGTCATGGAGAGACACTGTGATTAGCCACTGTTAAACACAGGGCGTATGTTCGACCGGTAGACTCATGTTGGGTGGACTATCTGTTCCTGTTGTTGTGACCTTGTCTGTTATCTCCCATGCAACTTCAAGAAGCTGGCCTGCTTCAGCAAAATGCCTTTCCTTTGTTTTCACCACACCTAAAGCGAATGAGTGCAGCAGTCAGTCATCATTGATTAGATGTGCTGTTCACTGAGGTAGTTATGGTTGGTTACTGATGTCCAATGGTCTCCAGTCAGTGCAAGCTCATGTCAGCTCCTCTGCATTCATTGCTGCACTAATAGAATTCACGTATTCTTGTGATAACCGCTCTCCCCGAAGGCGGCGATTTACAGGGGGCAGTTGGGGCCAAACTGATTAATTTGCATTAAGAAAATGTAACTCTTTAAAGTTTCCAGATTAATTGCAGGCGTTAACGCATTAATGTTGACACCCCTATACAAACATAATATTCTAGAGCCCGTTGTGGCACCGCTGCAGGCACATCTTAGTCAGCATGCCCTTTTAAGTAAACAAAACCAGCATGTCAGGGTTATAAATAAACCCAGAAATCTCCAGATGGAATACTTATCTGACGCATGTTCTTGTTCTTTGACCTTCCAGGATCCGTGATAATGTCTTTGTGATTTTCATCCTGGTGATCTCAGGGGTCTTCTGGCTCCATCGATTAGTAAAATTCATCTATAATATCTGCTGCTACTGGGAGATCCGATCCTTCTACATAAATGCTCTGAAAATGTCAATGGTAAGTCTGCAGGATGTTCGTTTGGGTTGTGGTCCTGTTTATGTTTCAGATTTGACTAACGAGATCAAAGTTCTGGAACTTTTTCGGGTGTAAGTATTGGGCTATCCTTCTTTACTTTGCAGGGGGACCTTCCTTATTTCACCTGGCAAGAAGTGCAGGCACGGATCATTGAGATCCAGAAAGAACATCAGATCTGCATCCACAAGAAAGAACTAACTGAGCTGGACATCTACCACCGCATTCTGCGCTTTAAGAACTACATGGTGGCCATGGTGAACAAGTCCCTGCTTCCCATCCGTTTCCGCTTACCCTTCCTGGGCGACAGTGTCTTCTACACCCGGGGTCTCAAGTACAACTTTGAGCTGATCTTTTTCTGGGGCCCTGGCTCTCTCTTTGAGAACGAGTGGAGTCTGAAGTCAGAATATAAACGCGGAGGGAACCGGTTAGAACTGGCAGACCGGCTGAGTTCAAGGATCCTGTGGATTGGTATTGCAAACCTCCTCCTGTGCCCAGTGATTCTAATCTGGCAGATCCTCTACGCGTTCTTCAGCTACACTGAGGTGATCAAGCGGGAACCCGGCAGCCTGGGGGCGCGCTGCTGGTCTTTGTATGGCCGCTGCTACCTGCGCCACTTCAATGAACTGGACCATGAGCTGATGTCACGTCTCAGCAAGGGCTATAAGGCCTCCTCCAAGTACATGAACTGCTTCATGTCGCCACTCCTCACCGTGGTGGCGAAGAATGTGGCGTTCTTTGCTGGCTCCATACTCGCCGTGCTCATTGCTTTGACTATCTACGATGAGGACGTGCTGGCTGTGGAGCATGTTCTCAGCAGCATCACGCTCTTGGGAGTGTGCATTACAGTGTGCAGGTGCGTACTGCGTATCCGACTGTGGAGTAGAAATACTGTGTTGGTACTCGTAAGGAGCTTTTGACTTACTGTTTTGCAACCTCTCCCTGTGTTTGTGCTGATCCAGGTCATTTATTCCTGATAAGCATATGGTGTTTTGCCCGGAGCAGCTGCTCAAAGTGATCCTAGCACACATCCATTACATGCCGGACCACTGGCAAGGCAGCGCCCATCGTTATGAGACCAGAGATGAGTTTTCCCAGCTCTTCCAGTACAAAGCTGTAAGCTGTTGTCCAGCAACTTCTCACAGAATGTTTAGGAGGTGAAATGTTTAGGAGGTGAAATGTTTAGGAGGTGAAATGTTTAGGAGGTGAAATGTTTAGGAGGTGTTCATTGTGCACATATTATAACCGTGATCAGACAAAGACACAAAGTCTTTCCACTGATTTTTCATGCATAGTTTAGTCAGTGAGATGTGAACAAAGTCATTCGAGAGGTTGGATGTGAAATGGTTCGTTGTAGAGAAATGCCTAGCTCAGATATCTTTATGGTGGTGGGGATGAGAACAAGGGGCCCCAATATCTACAATGCCATTATATGTATTAGACTTAGACAAAGTTTATTTTCGTTTAATATACAACCAGTGTATTCAGAACGAAATGTCATTACTATAGGGTTGTGCGGTATTACAGTTTAGAAGTATACGGAATATACAGCAGCACTGCATTCAGGTATTAGAGAATATGAAATATGTGTGTCATGCACAAAGAACTTGGCACGATGCAAGCAGAGCTGAAAGCCAGAGGGGTTTTACTGAACAAACAGGTAGCTGAGCACAACATCAAATAACAAGCACACACATAAACAGGGCAATGCCAGGTCCAGAATACGAGACAAGCAGGGGTCAGAGCCAGGGATCAAACAAGCCAGCATCCGAATCCGGGGAATTCCAAGAGAATGGTCAGAACACAGAAGGATGGTCAGAACCAGGGAGAATAGAGCAGACAAAGCCAAAGGGACAATCGAGAGAGAAAGCCAGAGATGAGAGGAAGTCAGAACCAGGAACATAGATAGGTAAGTCACAGGGACAACGCTCGGAATGGCAAACAGTGTTTGGCAAAACTTCGCAACGTGTCTGTGAGAGGGGTTTAATACAGGTGTGTGTAAATGATGACAGGTGACGCTAATCAAAACTCGGGCGACCTAGACCGTAACTGATTGGATGACTGGGGACATGTGGGTGTGACATCATCAGGTAGTTCACTCTGGGGAATGAAGTCTGTGTCAGGGAGACCCAGAAGCGTGACAGTATGACATGTTCAGCAGCACAGAATTAAATTAGAAGAGTATATGAACTTTATGAAAAATATAAAATATATGACCCTGAATGGTCAGTGATGTTTTTATATGGAATGTTGATAATGATTCCCACATTCTGCGTGTACCGCTCCACCAGGAGTATCTTTAAAGTACAGCTTTACATATGTACTACAGTGTCTCTAGTTACTCTTAAACACGTCCGTGTAAGGATGTCTTACAGGCTTTAAAGTCAGATTTGAACAATCTGTGAACAGTTCTGACCAGTTTTTTTCTAGGAGGGAGAGTATCACATCAAACCAGTCTGAACACACAAGTTCACATCTCGATGATTTAATTATGTAGAAAGAATAATACATGTTCAAATACGTGTTCAGGTTCTCTCAAAAAGTAATACCTGCTGCGTACGCTGCTATAAATCCACAAGCTTATTGGAGACTCTGGTGGTTTCACTGATATTCTTGATTTTCGTGTGTCTCTCCGTCTCACACATTTGTTATGGGTTTACTTGGTGCTGTCTCACTTGCTATATTTAAATTTGTGCTGAGTCTGATCTGACATCTAATTCTGGAACAAACAACAGTGCAGTGAGAGACAAAGTCTCAACACAGAAAAGGCTTCGGGGTCACTGGTGTGAGACATGTAGCTTCATTTTTAGTTGTTTTCTACTTTCATGCATCATTTGAACACATCAGCTGCTGTTTACACTGTGTGTTATTATCATAAGGGAATGAACCACCAGAACTCCTTTAATGTTGCTTGGGGAAAAGGCTGGTTCTGTTCACCATTAGGAATTGTTTTTGGAGTTACATGTTTTTCTTTGTACAGTGATGATATATTCATATTCATAAACAGTACAGCAGTACACTTTTACAATGCCGAGAGCATTTCTAAAAAACATTTATTATGAGTAATGAAGAGACAGGTGCTATCAAAATATTACAGAATTTGAAAACACTAGTTGGGCTTTCAAGTGCACTGATGAAAAAAATAAAAAGAATAAAGAATATATATATATATATATCCTTTCCTACATTCCAAATGCAGCTCAGAGTGCCTTACAATGCAAAGTAAAATGAGAGAGAAAGAAAAGAATAATAAAAACTGCATTAAATAAAAGCAATAACAGAGAATGAGATATAGTAATCATTTATTTAAATTATTTGCAAATGACGTGATGAGTTGCCTAGGAGTTATATGCTAATATGCTTAGGCTGTTAAAATGATTGGGCAGAATTCAGTTTGGCTCTGTGTTTGTTTAACCCTTCCCTGTTTCAAGTGCTCAGCCCTCTTTTGTCTGTGTGGCAGGTGTTCATCCTGGAGGAGCTTTTGAGTCCTGTCATCACGCCCTTCATCCTCATCTTCTGCTTGCGCCGCAAATCCCTAGAGATAATTGACTTCTTCAGGAATTTCACCGTAGAGGTGGTGGGAGTCGGGGACACCTGTTCTTTTGCTCAGATGGACGTCCGTCAGCACGGCCATCCGGCAGTAAGGGAACCGTGAAGCCTTTCAACTTTATTTTTTAAAAATGCTATTCTGTTCATCGAGCCAGACTGCAAATGCTGCCACAGATATTCAGATGTTCTCGGATGTCTCACTTGTTGATTTTACCTGAATGTCTGATTGTGTTCGGTCCATTCCAGTGGATGTCTGCGGGGAAAACAGAGGCTTCTATCTATCAGCAGGCTGAGGATGGCAAGACTGAACTGTCACTCATGCATTTCGCCATCACTAACCCACAATGGCAACCACCGAGAGAGAGCACCCATTTCATCAGCCAGCTGAAAGAGAAAGTGCACCGGGAGGCCACCGGAGGGCAACAAGGGGCCGCACCCGAAAATCAAGCTTGCACTTCTACTCACTCTCTACAGTCAGAGTCTGAGGTGAGTGGTGTTCAGAGATGACTGTAGTCTGGGGATGAGTAACGGGGTCATTAAGATGTAAACACAGTGTGGTTTGATGAGTTTGGTGATTCCAGAGAAATTCATTTAGTCCAAATTATTCACAGTGGTGGTGATTAGAGCATGTGAGCTGCGCAATGGGAGCAGAGCGTTTCTGTAGCAGATATTTATATATATAAATAAATATGGCAGCGACTCTACAGCACAATATCAAAAGAAGCACTACAAACATTACAGTGTCAGTCTTGTGAGGTTCTTTGTGATATCTGTGAATGACAAGTAAGAGTGTCCTACCCTAGGCTGTTTTCTAGTCCGTTCACGGCTGAACCTTCATAAAAAAAAGCCTGTGTAGCACAAACTGTTCAGCTAGTTTTTGTTTAATCACAGCAATAAATCCTGAATCAGTCATTGAATCCTCAATGAGAAACTGCTGAAAGTCTCCTTTTAGCAGTCAGTGTTTATTGCCATACCAAGACAACTGTTTGAGAAGTGTCTTGGCACTCAGAAACTCTAAACAATCATAAAAACCTGTAAAACTACATTTCACACAAGAAGCCTCAGAAACAGACACTCTAAAGGGAGAACAAGACCTTGTGGACCATTACAGTCTAATTACATTTTAATGAGACTTAATTTGTGTGTTTTTCAATCCTAGCCTCGAAGTCTCATTGCTAATCTCCTGGCTGGACCTCCATCCTTAGCCTCCCTGCATTTGGGTCGTGACGGCTCCATAATCAATCATTTGTCGATAGGTGTGAGTGAGGGGGCTTCTGCTCTGCGCTCACTCTCCCCCCTCAGCACCAGCCTGCACCTGAGAGGCAGCTTCCCCTCCTCCAGACTACCCCGACCCGACCACCCTGCTGTGGCAGCAGGACGAGCCATGGCAGGCTCAGGGTATGAGAACTATGGCTTCTGACTAACCTTTATGATTTCAGCACAGTGGTCTAGCAGTAGTGTGTCTTTAGTCGGTCTGATATGGTTACTAGATGCTGATTGGCTTTAGTTAGTGGAGATAAGGAGGTAGGGGTGGGTGTACATTGTCCAGTTTAGCTGTGTAATGAACATCTTCTCCAGGAATGTATCCATGGGTGGTAAATGGTGGGCAGTATACAGCCAAAAGGTGGATCTGGACGGAGGCTTGTATATGGCTATATCCCATCTGATTGTCTGCCTTGTATTGTGCCTTGTTTAAACAGCACTCAGACCTGAAACACGTTTAGGGGGAATGGGTGGCGTTAAATCACTTTCAAACGACTGCTGTTGTGGTAAAGTTCCCATAAATGCCCAACCTAAGATGGCATCCTGAGAACAACCCTGTTTTCATTTCACTTTTTCTGTCAGGACTGATGCGCGGACTGTCAGTTCAGGCAGCAGTGCGTGGGAAGGTCAGCTGACCAGCATGGTTTTATCAGAATATGCCTCAACTGAGATGAGCATACACGCCCTCTACATGCATGAGGTACAGTACGCAGGCATCACACACAAACACACACACACTCACACACACACGCACACACACAAACACACGCACACACACACACATCATAGACAAACACACACACACACACACACACATACACACATATCACAGACACAAACACAAATACACACACACAAACAAACACACACACACACACACACACACACACACACACACACATCACAGACACACACACACACATCACAGACACACACACACACATCACAGACACACACGCATCACAGACACACACACACTCATACACACACACACACACACACACATCACACACACACACACACACATCACACACAAACACAAACACACACACACACACGCACACACAAACACTCACACACATCATAGACACACACACACACTCAAACACAAACACACACACACACACATCACAAACACAGCACACAGCACACACACACACACACACACTCATACACACACACACACATCACACACAAACACAAACACACACACATCACACACACTCATACACACACATCACACACACGCATCACACACACACATAACACAATTTACTTCTAGTAGTCAAGAGACGCCTTATATACCTCATGCTTCACACCTGCTGGCTCTCTTCTGACCCCCTGTCTCCCAGACTCCATTTCCCATAACCCACTACCCATTATTGACCCATTGTGAAATATTGCCACTCTGTGCTTACTCAGCGGTTCTCTCCGCTGTTACTCTTGTTTGCTACTCTGGTTTTGACTTTGTTTTTTTATTCGCTGATTTACTCTTTTGTCTTTGACCTTTGACCGTTCTTTTACTCTTCTGATTGTGTGTCTAATTTTGACGCCCACCTGCTTCTTCACTCGGACTCCACCTTTAATTATCTTCGGGTTGCTCTTGTTTCTGCTGTGCTTGATTTCAAATCTGTTAAATTAACCTCGCCTTGATTTTAGCTCAGCGCTCGTCACAATCTGTTTGTCCATCAACACATCATTCAGACAGATAAACAAGTGCAGTACTAATAGCTGGCTTCCCTATATAGTCTTGCCCAGAATTGTAGTGAATAATTTTTACCCTAGGCTTAGGCTCAACCTGGATCTAAAAACCGTCTCTACATTCTATATTTGCTAAATATTACTTGACTGATCTGAGGTTATTAGCTCTTCTCACGGGTGTAATGTGTTCTCATGATCAGATGCATAAGCAGCAATCCCGTGGAGAACTCTCACGGCACACATGGCACAGGCAGGAGAGTGACGAGAGCAGTGAGAGCGTCCATGAAGATGTGGAGGCAATGCGCAACCTCCCGCGCTCCAACACGTTCCCCTTCGCCGCTACTCCCAGCCAGGAGGGAGCAGCACTCCAGAGCAGCGGCCAGCGCCGCTACGGGGGAACTACAGGTATCAGCAGTGAGGCTACAGCCTAAAGCTGCAGCAGACTGAGTGTATTGGCTAGTATAGTGTATGGCTGGATAGTAGGATGAGTCGCTTGTAAAGCTTTGGCCTGTAACTACACTACACCACACTGCACAGTGTCAAAGTAACACGTAACACATACTCTACCCAGCAAATGCTTGACTAAACCTAGCTCTAGCTCTGCCTTCATGCACATGAGCGACCATTCATTAGTTGGTTTGCAACATGAGATGTCAAGTTTATATTTTAAAGACTAACCAGGATTGTTTTGAACCGTGTCACATAGTTTATGTAACAATGTCAGAGACAGTATGCTGTCAAAGCAAAAGGTATCAGAAAACACGGTTCCTGATCAATATGGTGTAATATACTGCGAGGGAATCAGCTAGGGTTGCTAATGCTAACTTAACAGTGCTCCCTTACACTACCTGTTTATGTGTAATGACTGGAGATAGATTATTACATTTATGGCATTTAGCTGACACTCTTATCCAGAGCGACGTACAAGGTTAATCATATTACATGTAGGCCAGTGTAGTGTTAGGCGTCTTTCCCAAGAACTCTTATTGGTGTAGCACAGCTTAGTCACCAAGAACGGGATTCGAACCCCAGTCTCCCACATGTGGTGGTGACTCCCTGGCAGGTAGTGGTGTTATCTGCTGAGCTACACCAACCACAGATTACAGCAGCGCTACGTCACGGTGGGCCGTTTAAACACAACACAACACAACACAATATGACCTGCTGTCTGCCACCAGCTCTCCCAGGTAAACTGATACTGTATCACATAGCATAATACTGCAGTACCTTTAGAGATATATAGTGTGTGAAGTGAAAGATGCTCTTTATGCTGAAGAAAACCTAAATAGACATGAGGCCGAAAGGCACTTGCCTGTTTATGTTCAATTCCTCTGAGAAGAGTTACACTGAAAATCAAACCTGTCCCAAACGCTCGACAAGCACAGTGTATCTCCCTCCTGCAGACTCCCTGTGTGGAGGCCCTCGGGTTCAGAGGACAGCGCGGATGCCGATGGGTGGTTGGTCAGAGGAATCCCAAACAGGACGTCATCACGACCCTGTTCCAGAGGAGGGGTCTGAGGATGAGCTGCCTCCACACATCCATAAGGTAAGACACCATTCGTGAGACTTTCTGATGATCAGGGTAACTAACACTGGACGGGTATTTGAACTCATCGTGGTGTCTGTGTGCTGATGATTAAAAAGGGATGTGTAGTTAGAAAATGTATCATAAATAAACAAAGAAATGTGTATTATGTACACGCAGACTCGTCACCTGATGACAGAATTGTCCATTTGAAGTGATGTATGTGGCAGTCACATGAATGATGCACATTTGAGGAAGGAGATTTGGGAAAGAATCACGTATCAGGAGTTCCTTGTCGTCATTCAGCCAGCGAACAGATTTATATGATTTAGGTTTTATTGGCTAATCAGAAGTAAGATGTCATTACCACAGCGTGAAGAAACTTCCTCGTTTAACAGTAAATTTGGTTTTCACATATTCAGAGTGTTTTCCCAAACAGCTTTTACCGCACTAGGCCAAGAAAAGGTCAGTGAGTAGAAAAAGTAGAAAAGGTTTTTGTCTAAATTGGTGGAACCGTCTACAAATTACATCCCAGGTATACAACAGCAACAACAACACCACTACCACCACCACCAACAACAGCAACAACAACACCACCACCAACAACAGCAACAACAACACCACCAACACCACCACCAACAACAGCAACAACAACACCACCAACAACAACAGCAACAACAACACCACTAGCACCACCAACAACAACAACAACAACAACACCACTACCACCACCAACAACAACAACAACAGCAACAACAACAACACCACCACCACCAGCAACACCACTACCACCACCAACAACAACAACACCACCAACAACAACACCAACAACAACACTGATACCACCACCAACAACACCACTACCACCAACAACACCACTACCACCAACAACAACACCACTACCACCACCACCAACAACAACACCACTACCACCAACAACACCACTACCACCACCACCAACAACAACACCACTACCACCAACAACAACACCACTACCACCAACAACAACACCACCACTACCACCAACAACAACACCACTACCACCACCAACAACAACAACAGCAACAACAACCCCACTACCACCAACAACACCACTACCACCACCAACAACAACAACACCACTACCACCACCAACACCACTACCACCACCAACAACAACACCACTACCACCACCAACACCACTACCACCACCAACAACAACAACACCACTACCACCACCAACACCACTACCACCACCAACAACAACACCACTACCACCACCAACACCACTACCACCACCAACAACAACACCACTACCACCAACAACACCACTACCACCACCAACAACAACAACACCACTACCACCAACAACAACACCACTACCACCAACAACACCACTACCACCACCAACAACAACAACACCACTACCACCAACAACAACACCACTACCACCAACAACACCACTACCACCACCAACAACAACACCACCACTACCACCAACAACAACACCACTACCACCAACAACAACACCACTACCACCACCACCAACAACAGCAACCACAACAATAGTACTTCTGTTGCCCTGTGTTTTACTCTCAGCAGGCAGAGGAACAGTTTTACAGTTGAATCCCCTCACTGAAGCCTCAGTGAGGCCTCCTGATATACACCTGTATGACCCTTTGTGTTTATACGCGTCACACTAGGCAAGCTACCAAGCTTTTACCTTCCCTGGCCATATAGCACTAACTACACCATCGGATCAGTACACACTTTAAGAACAGTAGAACTGTTGGTCCTGTTTTTATTGAGATATATAGGGGGATGTCCAGATACTGTTTATATTTTAATATTGTTAATATTAAGCTTTAAAGCGTTTAAGATCTGACCCGGTGTTTGTGTTTTCAAGGTGACATAACCAGATTCTCAGCACCTTTGGAGGACTCCCAACAAAGGATCAGCTTCAAGAATTTGAAAAACATATTTATTCACCCCGACAGCACTAACCCGCAAGACAGCTCGCCACCCTGCTCCATCTACAGCTGACATTAGTAAATGACTCGAGGAGGGCTTTCCATGAACATGGAATGTGCTCACAGCCATTTCCCCTGACGCAGTAGGTAAAGAACTATCCATCGGCATCATCATTTTCCGATATCCCATCACCTTTTTGAAGTGTCCGTGACGAGCTGTGAGACTGTAAGGAATTATGCTGTGGGAGTCGGAGGAGAATCATCCGCTTGTGTAATTTTCGTGCCGTTAAAGAGAGGATTGTTTTAGATGGGTGAAGGGGATGAAACGAACGTTGGTTATTAGGTTGCCCCGGTGTGCACTCGAATTAGTCAGAGATAATGAAGCGATAATGACTCATAAATGGAATCATAAATGCGCACACATGATTGATTACTAAATTTGTGTAGCCAGAGCTCCAAGCAAATCCGATTACTAATCATTTGGCTGAATCCTGTTTCGTGCAAGTCCTGTACCAGAGAGCCGGAAACACGGCGCACATGATTTAGCAGCAGAGAGCAGCTTGAGGGAAAACCACTATACCGTATGGAAGCATGGCTCTGGATTCGACAGCGCACTCCTGACACGCATGCTCCTTACTCTTCTACTGTTTGCACATATTTGAAACGAGAATGCACTTTAACTTTTCAGAACCCAAAGGATGTCTTGAAGTTTATATCATTTTGCTTTTTGTAAACATGTTTCATACCAGGTGTCGTGCCTACGTGTGTGCAGAGAAATCCAGGCTTTGGTCAGGAACGTTTTTTAGTTTTGCAGCTCAGGAGATTCGAACCGGAGGGAAACAGAGAATGGATGTTCAATATCACAGCCGCTATTTAGATGTAGACCGAAGGAGGAGAGAGCGTGTAGACCTACGCCCTCTGCTGATTGCTGTTTAAAAGTGCCATCCATTGTCCTGGCGGTTAATGGGTAATAACGTCCAGCCAAAGTTAAAGATGGTTGTGGTAAACATGCCTACATTCTTATGAGCCCTAAAGGAAAACCCCACTTCTCACAGATCGTCCTGAAGGGGGGGCTGTTTTACCCACTAGCTGGCTCGTCCAGAAGGAAGATGGGTAACTTGTGTTTCTGCTAGGAAGCCAGATGTCACACCTGTAGTAGTTGGTCTCTGCATCAGTGGTACATTTATCACTGTGGGTGTGTATTTGTGTAGTGCATGCTGGGTATCGTAGTGCGAGACCACAGACAGCATACAGAATCTTCAGTTCGCTTGGGCCCGTGAGGCTGAGGAGGGCAGGGATAGGGTATAGAATATTATATAACATGACAAATGACATTAAAAGCTTCTTGCCCTTGTTAATGAACTGAAGGGTCCAGATTTCATTCTCCTTCACGGTGCAAGTCACGCAAGCATATGGACACTACAGATTACTGATGATCTAGATTTCATTTGTTTCTATATGTAAATAATCTAAAAACATGATAGGGTAATCTGTAGCATGCATACGCCTGCATGTGCATACGAGTTGGATCTGCCATGGAGTAGGAATTCAGTGTAACACCTAGTATGTGCTGTGTGCTGTCCAGGGTCGGCTCAGACAGCCAGGTCTCGGGGAAGCAGAGGGCTGATGTGCTTCAAAAGTACAGAGTTCTCTCATTTTGTTGTGTAGAGACTGGTATAGGTCTATAAAACCCACAACGTCTTAGCCTTTTAGGCTGGCCAGCAATAGCAACGTCAGATGGGACAGCCATGTGGACTTAGAAGGCAGAGCACTACTGCAGGGTGTTGATACAGGAGGCTGCAAACGTTCAAGGCTTATTTACCAAGACTGAGCAAACTTTCTGGTAGAGGATGAATTGCTTTCTCTGCATGCAGCCTGAAACGGGAGCGAGGCTCTGTGATTCTTAGCATCCAGAAAAGCTACAACAGACAGAAGTGCTGCAGAGGTGGCGTTACAGCGTACAACAGAGTTTTTAGAAATAGCATTTGCAGGGTGAGCACTATGAGGTCAGATTTCCGTTTGTGTTCCTTGTGCAGTTCTAAGCTACATAGTGCTCTAGCAGGCGTTCCGGGCGACAGTGATGCCATTGCCCCTAGTGTAAATCAGCACACTATCAATAAGATGTTGACTCTGTTATTCAACAGTACTGTAGAGTTCCTGCTGGGACGTGTGTGAAATAGAAGCTGTGAATGCAGAACCGCATCCTCATTTTAAAGTCCGTATAAATACTCGTGTGGCTCATTCGCTCAAAAGCCGCTCATATGAACTGTATTCCTGTCAGTGAATAATTTGGGTTATTGATGTTGCACAGAATATGACTGAATATGGGCGTGCAGGTCAACTCATGTTGTGTATTTCTGACTGCAAGCAGCAGGGGGCGCTCTAAACACGCTCCTTCACCTATTCCTAAAGGCATTCGTGTAGACGACAAGCTGTTCAGTTATTACTCGTTACCATGTAAACCGGTTAACATGTCTTTTGTCTCCTGGTCATTGAATCCATCACAGTGTGTATGTACATGTATAACGGTCTGCCTCGCGTCATCTGACCCTGTTCTGAAGCCCTGTGTGCTTAAATAGAACCGCCCTGGACCGGATACACGGCGCTCGAGCTCTGTGGAGGTGTACACGTGAAGTGATTTTACAGTTGGCCAAGTGAACCGTACAAAGGCTTCTCTGACCTGATCTAACGTATCAGCTATACCTGTGCATCGATCTTTTGTTTTGGGCCTTTTTATAGACTGTGTTGTATATTTAAATTTTGTACAGATGTAAATTCATCATTAAAGTATTTAATAATTTGCGCATTTAAACTGTGTGTCTGTGTGTGTGGAAAACTACACTTTACATGCCCTTTAAAGGTGCAGTATACGATTATACGAGGTGAAGAAAATCATCCTTCAAAAGCTCCAGCCCCAAATTCTTGGCCAAACCTTGCCACGGTGAACAACACTGCACCAGTAACCGCTTTAAAGATCTTTGTGGCCATAAAACCCTTAACCTGTACTGACGCATGGGATGGTATGACGTTAGCGTAAACAACACAATAGGAAGCAATGTAGTAACGTCAGCAGGTTCAGAGTTACTGTCACTACTTGTCTGCTGCTATGCTAATCAGATGCTATCACAAACATTAGCGAAGGAGACCAAACAGTACTGACCTATTGGTTCACTGACACGACAATAATAAAATCATGTTGCCCACCAGGCGAGCAGAAACAGCAACCCCCTTATCCCTTTGCATGACATCCAATGTTTGGTGAGGCTGAAGCCAGCTTCTTCTCAGAGTTGACCTGTTCCACCTTCACAGCAGGTAGTTTCAGGTGCCTCATGTGCCAGAATGTAACTGGGGGACAATTTAAAGTGGTGTTAGCAAAGACCTTCGCTCTCTCACCTTCGATCCCAGAACTTTGTTTTCAATCTTTATCCTTCAGATCTTCTGCACTTATGCTGTTTTCCACCCATCTCTCCTTCTGGACAGTGTAGTTCAGCACAGGGTGCTTCCTCTTCAGTCCTCCCAGTCCCACCCCTGTTGCTGATAGACTGGAAGAGTGTTTCTGTGGTTCTGCCTGAGTTACTGTGCTTACTTCCCATGTACCGAGCACAGAACACCAGATTTTCCCCCAGAGGAGACAGTTAGCAGACTAGCCCACTTCGACAGAAATTGTACATTGCACCTTTAAAATATGTAAATGACTTCAGTCGTGATTGGCTGTACTGTATTACGCCTTATTCAAAAAGCAGCCCAAAACAGAACACTCCGCTTCTCCTGTACAGCTGGATCAATGCAAGTTTGTTGGCTTTGTGAGCTCACAGCTCAGCTTCCATGTATGGACTGCATGTACTGAGGACGGGAAGATTTCTGAAACCTGCAAACTAACGTGGCTCTGATTCTTCCATTCTAAAGATGTTATAGCGTTTTAATAACAAAGCGAGCCATAATTTAAGATATTATGTGTATCTCTAAATCAGTCTGCCATCACTGACATAACGGGGAAAAAAAAACCAAAATATTCTCGCCCGAACAGGGACTTGAACCCTGGACCCTCAGATTAAAAGTCTGATGCTCTACCGACTGAGCTATCCGGGCTCTGGCAGCAGGAACGCGCGCCGCCATTTTGAATGAAGCCTTCTCGCTGCTGCTGGTCCTGCAGGCAGGTTTGAATAACGGAGGACAACACACCTTCGGATATTTTCCCCTTACGGAATAAAATAACGCTCATTAATAAACCGGACCTACATGTCTGAACAGCAGACCACGAAATAAATGTGAGCTATTTATCTTCAAATAGTGGAAGGGAAAATTCGAAGCGAATGAGCCCCCATACACAGACAGCTAAACGACTCGTCTTCTGACTATTTGCTGTCATTTTCGGGTCTTAAAAACAGTTATTCGGAAGAATAACACTCGTACACGTTTCGGTGCCTCCTTAAATAGTGCAGCAGTTACATCCCTCGCTCTTATTCGCCCAGTTCAGCTTCGTGTTTCTGTTCCACCTTAAAAAAAGGTGCGGCTGTTACAATCTGGGGCCAGACCAACAGGAGGCCAACTAGAGCCTGCGGGTGGCTTAAAAAAAAAAACAGAAAAATATGAATTTTCTAATATTAACGCCATGCTAAAGCCCCCTAATGTGTGAGATAATCAAAGATTACAAAAGAGGCACAAACGAGACCAATAAATAAAAAAATAAAAACGGCCCTAATTTCCAAGTTTACTATGGATGTGATCTGTGAATGAATTCCACCTTATATAGTGCAGCAGAAACATTCCTGCATCTAAACAGCTGCATGATTCACCAGGGAAGCTTTATAAATAACACCCAGAACCTCCTCCTCCTCCCAACTGCACACTCAAAACCGTAACTAGTGTTTGAGTATGTAGTACAGATACGCTGAGTATAATCAAATACACCATGCACACTTCCAACCAGTCAATCTCTGGGTGTGGTAATGGACTCTACAACAGGAAACAAAGAAAAGAGCTTCTTCTGGTCAAGTTTGTAAAAAGTAACAGACAGTGGTTCACCATGCCTGCTGTGGCTGTGGTAACAGAAATAGTGTATAGATGATCCTAAAATCGGTCCCAACAGCTAGAAAATGACCACATTCTAGTAAACGTGTTTGCAGGTGAAGCAGGCTTCAGAGTCCAGCTCGGTATGACGCGAGCGCCTTCACTTCCTGCTGTAACAGGTAGTTCCTGCATACTAACATAGTATATACTGTGTAGCATACAAATCAGACGCAACCTAGAAAACGCTGTTTTCCTCAGACACCCGTATAAATTCACTGGGTCTGCAAATGTCTAGACAAAATGTATAAATAAAAATAACCAGTAAGAATAAAGCTCAGAACAGCACATGTTGAAATAATACTTCAAATATTAAAATATTTATTGAATCACATAGAAAGATTTATATAAAAAAAATAAAAACCGATTACAAAACAGGCACCCTTGTGCAGTATAACTGTGACTGATTTACAGATTCCAGTGCAAACGCTGTAATAAAAACAAACGGAGAAGCTGCACATGTAACCGTAACATCTGTGAGCGTATTTACAGACCATCTGGCGTGAGAGAGATATGATGTAGAGAATCACTAGGACTATTACCAAACACATTCAGGTGGTCAGTGCAGTCCATTATTTCAGGTTGACAACACAAACAAGAACATGAGAATAAAAAAAGCACATTAAAAAATAATTTACATCATAAAAAAAGTCAAGTATATCAACTGGCATGTACTGCTATACATAGACACCGGCAAATGCTGAAGGGCATCACGGGTGACAGTCACTCAGTCGTTCATCGGTCAGATTTTCTGGGATACGTCAGCAAGGAGGGGGAACCTACATGAAGGAAGAGACATTAGAACAGCGCACACAGTAAAGCAGGTTTCATTTTTTCACGAGGCCCCTCTTACTTTCACCCAGGTGTCAACATCAAAGAGGTAAATGTGACTGACAACACAAGCACATGGTGGGGTCTCTTGCTGAGCTGTGGTCAAACACATAGCACGGATATGGCCAGCCACCCCGGCACTCACCTAAAGGCCACATGTGACCTGGTGATAAACAATTCAAATACAGCCAGGTTCTATTCTCATGCAACCATTTCTGCCGAAAGCCCATCATATCAGGGAGACTCTGCCTCCGCTCCTCACGGGGGACTGCAGGACGGGAGGGCACATTGAGGTCAAACATCCAGTAGCATCAACACCCCCACAGAGCTAACCAACCGTCTTGTGTAATCAGTCACATTTACTCCATCAGAGTAATTGACAGCAGATTAAAGACTCCAAATGAGGTCTATGCTTCTTCACAGGGTGCTTAAGCTGGTGCATGATTACACAGACAGATTCATATGAGCCCAGTGCTCTTTCACCCCCTCTTGCCAAGCAGTAAAGTAGTGTAAGAAGTGCTAGTGCCATCTCTCCAACTACAGTGGGATTCCATAGTGCATTACAGTGAAGTGTCCACTAGGGGGCAGTGCAGACACAAACCAGCATGGTATTCAGACTATCAAAAAATCAACCGGGTATGCCAATAATCAGATTTGGGCTGGGAGTCTGAACAAGGCCAAAAAGCATCCAAAATGTTTGTCGTTCTATATATGAAAATGACTCGCCATTTACAAAAGGAAGTTTTGCACAAAAGCTCTATAAGTAACCCATTTAGTTCAGACTCTCAGGAGGGTCGTCCAGGTGTCTGACCAACCCAGAAGGCATGTCTGATGCATTTGCAAGTTGAAGGGAGGTGGGGAAGGTGGAGCAACGATGGGAAAATTGTCACTGGCACTCTGGCCAGGTTTTGACAGGTTAATTTTCCCTACATTTTTGCTACAGTGTTGGGAAAACCATGTTGATTTACTTTGTGCCATGAAGGTCAAACACCTTATTGTTGAAGTACAGGTTCACCCAGTGCAATATTACCCCAAAAAAACACACCCCACATCTACAGAGCATCTTCCTGCCCCTTCGAACTGCAAGATCCTTAGCAACTTTATTAATGCTGAGGTAAAGAAGATGAGGTAGCAGCATGATGCATCTCCAACATTACCTGGTCGAATCGCTCCTAAGCGTTGCTGAACATTCTCAAGGTGATGAATGTATTCAGCAAGGGAGCGCTCCTGGTCCTGGGAGGGGGTGATTGTGCGCTCGGATGGGGCCAGAACACTGCTAGGGTATCCTCTGCGAACAAGGATTCAACATTAGCTAGCAAGAACAATATTAAAGAATGCAATTCCCTACGACTGGCATGACCTGCAGAGACGGACAACACACCAAACTGCTCAGTTCATGTAGTAAAGGCAAGTAAAGCCTGGGCAGGGCATGTCTAAGACTAGGCCTAATGACCAAGAAACCTGACCATCAAGTCTTACCTGTTATGTAGTCTAAAGGGAGATTTGACAGGTGGTACTAAAGGAGAGATGCCCCCGCGCTGGATGAAGATGTGTTCGCGAGTGGGTGGAGAGTTAAATGCCGCTCCAGTCTGTTGTGGTTTCAGAACTTCTGTCCTCACAGCTGGAAGGCACCAAGGTTATATAACAGCACATTAGTTAAAATGCACCACTGTGTAGAACCCAACCATGTTAGTTAAAATGTCACCTCAGGATTAAACAGGTCCTCACCTGCACTGTTAATTGTGGCACTTCCTATTGAACCTTTTCTCGTTGCTCTCTGCCATTTCCTAGTAAGGAACTTCAGTCTGAGAGGAAAGAGGAAAACCAATTACTCACACGTCTCAAAATAACGCAGGGCCAGAGGAGATTTGCACGAAAATAAGGAATGTCAGATTTTGGCTGTACAGGAAAATAATCATGCGTATTAAATCATGTCCACCTGTTCGGTGTGGAGATGAAATCCATTTACCCATAACAGGGTTAGGAAACAACCTTAACAGACAAAGCCAACATCAGAAAATGCAGGTTTGCGTGTTTAAGTGCCAGTAATGAACGTCCACTTAATTAGTTTAAAGAAAAAAAGAAAAGAAAAAAAAATTTCACTTCTAGGGAATTTTGCAATACCTCTCTATTCCAGCAATTCCCATTTCTTGCCAAACTTCAGTACAGTCCCTCCAGACCAAGAGCAGGAGTATACGTCTAGTCCAATCATGACTGAATGTTTGCCCCCCACCCACAGGTCTGTCCTTGATTGTGCTTCTTTTTAAAAAGAGCGTTCAGCGATCAGGCCGAAACACACCTAACTGTCAGTGCAAATAGGCAGCTCTAAAATGTTTTAGGCAGAACAGACAAACACATGAAATGTGAAACGATTTTTGTGAATGATCAGCGACAGGTTGTGACGCAAGTTCCCAAACTACGCTTGGTCTTGAAAATACACGAGAGATATGACACCAGGACTTCTACAAATGTAGTAGCAACTGATAGCTAAAAAAGTTAAACAAGCAGACTAAATTCTGTTGTACTCTTTAGCTGTACTCAATGCTAGCCACAACAAGGTCACAGCAATTCTTGCACTACAGGATTTGGACTACCCAGCTCCAGGTTTTTAAACCTTTGAGGCAACACCAAATAACATCTAAGCAATTCAAACAGTGACGAGAGCCTTTTTGCAAGCACTGTGTATATACTGGTTTGCCTCTGATCCAAGAGGTTTCTCTAAAATCTCCACCAGGAAAAATTTTAAAACCCGAAGATACTGAGCTTTACTTGATACGGGCCCTTGAAGTACTATAATGCTTCACATTTGTTGTCTCCTCATTGACCTCTGCCTAAACACAGCTTTATTAATAAATCATTAAACCAATTTAATACACATCCACCTATTCTATTTCACCTTACCTGGAAACTGCAATGAGGACTCTGACAGCACTCCTGAATCTGCTGAGTGGTCTGGAGGTTTGTGTGTGGCTGAGAGATGGCTGGGCCCCCATGCGGGCTATCAGGGCCAGTGTGGCTTGTTCACAATCCTGGAAGCCCCCAAGCAGTAACAGGAGGTAGCGCTTCTGATACACCAGCGACTTCCTGTAGCTCTCTGCTCTCAAGTACTTCTCATAGAGTCTCTGTACCTGAAGCAGACAGCAAGATGAGCAGAAATGAGCTTCAGTGAAGCACATATGCATGTACACAGTTTCACATGTGTGGATAAAGTATAATGCAGATATACATGCTTCATATTTAACAGTGTAAATGTACACCAGCAATGACCACACCGACCTCCTGGATGTGTTTAATAAGCTTCGAGAGTGTTAACAGATTCCACCCTTTCTAGCAGAGTACATAACAGCAGACTGGGCCAAATCACCTTGTTATGGGAGATGTCACTGAAGGGTCTGTTCTCATTGCTAGCTGTGGCCTTTGAGAGTTCTGCCTCAGCCTTATGTAGAGCAGCCTGCAGGGCCGTCTTCTCCTTCTGCCAGGCCATCTTCTCTGCTAATGCAGACAAATCCTTCTGCACAGGAAACTTCTCCTACAATGAACAAAAAAATCCCCCAAAAACAAATAAATAACGTTAAACAGGACAGTCAGTTCTACCTCCAAGCAACTCCATCGCCTTTTTGACAAACCTTTACTACAGGGGTTTTAAGAGATCTCAGGAAAGTATGTGAGAAAAAGGAGAAGCCCAGAAATTACCCTTCTTGCTTAAAGCACACTAATGACTCCATATTTATTGAAGTTAGCATGCTAGCCAGCTAGCATTAGATTTGCCATCAGTCCAACAAAGTAGCAGCACTGCCCTGATGACCCTTTCTAATCACCTAACAATTAAGTTGGAGGTCCTACTCCTGCTTACATAACTTAACACATAGGTAATGAAAGAAAGTGCAATGACTGCAATGACTTCTAAAGCTCTTGGCAAGCAACCATTATATGGACAGCTGCAAACCACTACTATTCTGAGGCAGTCTATGGTATTAAAGAGACCTAGGCGGATGAATAGAATGGACTAATCTTGGCGCAATGAACACAAGACACATACCTGTTCACTGCATTTAAGGTTGTGGATGTCTCTCTCCAGGCAGGACAGTGTGTGTCTGAGAGAAATCTTCTCTTCACTCAAACCTGCCAGACGGGCCGCTAGCTCAGAGTTCTCCTTTAACAGGCGCTCCACCATAGAGGAAGAAGAGGAAAGAGAGTCCTACAAAACAGTTGAGTCTATTGTTACTTTGAAAGTCATGGGGGGGCCAAAACACTACACAAAGAGGGACCCATGATGTTTGTTTATAAATGTTCATAAATTGAAATTTGAAGTGACCAGAATTCAATTTTCCCCAAAACATACTATACAGCTTTATCCACCCTCTGTCGGTTGTCTAAACACACCCTCCTGATGACCCAGTGTGCTCTGAATGATCAGTTGCCCTTTCTGTTCTGATTGGTCAACCAACAGAGCTGCGCCCTGCTACAAGGTCCACCCACACAGCTGTGCCATGTTTGAGCCAAAGTCTGATCCTGAAAATTCAGTACAACTTGGTACGCCCGTTCCACTTTGGCAGGTTTGACTTCAGAGTGGCAAGTTTTTTGTTTGAAATTCAAACCTTTCAGGGAGCTAAGAAAAGTGATTTCTGTGGGAGGTTTCTCTCTCTCTCTGCCGTGAACTTGAGAAATGCACCTTTGCAGACGGTTTACATGCACAAAAAGCTTCAGAAGAAACAGAAAAGCATAATAGGTCCTCATAAGACTATAAATAGCTGACCTAATTCAACACTAGGCGTAACATACAGAAAACAATTTAGTGTTAAGGCCAATCTAAAGCTGCCTTTACTTTTACATTGACATCCCACAGCATGTTACCTGGGTGTGGGTGATGCGTGTGTGGCTCGTTGATGAGTGCATGTTCTCCATGGTGTGCAAGTGCTCTGAAGTGAGTCGCTTCTCCTGCTGTTCCAGGTCTGCCAGAGTCTGCTGCAACTGCCTCAGACGTTGCTGATCACGCTCACGCAGTACTTCCAGCTCCAGCTGCACCAAAGGGCAAGAGAGCACAACTTACATAAAAAGCAATGCAACAAAACCTCCGTTAGACCACACGGTCCAGACTCACAGCTGTATATAGTTCATATTAGCTAATATTTAACAAATCTTCAGATGCATAAAATAAGATAAGCTAGGAGTTCAAGAGATCAATGCTGGTTTTCATGAAGTTTGACCTTTAATTAAATCACACCAGCAGGAGCGCACACGTTTTCCTGCCATACCAGTTTCTCCTTAGTGCGTTCCTGTCGCCGTTCCTTGTCCTCTTGCTCCTGTTTCTCACGCTTCCTTTGCCTTTCCCTGTGCTCCTCCCTCTCCTTCACTGCCCTCAGCTTCTCCTTCATGGAGTCCAGCTCCATCTGAAGCTGTGATGCTCGCTGTCTCTCTGCCTCCAGACTGCGGCTGACCTCTGACCGCTGGGCCTGCAGGTGGTGGTGGAAATGACAGATGTTATCATGGTGTCATTGCATAGCTGCATGCAAAAGTTTGAACACATGTCGTCAAATGACATGTTTTATTAAAAGAGAACAACTGATAACATTCTCTATAGGCAGCAAACTTAACATTGAGTTTAACATGAGGGCAACTATTTTTGGCAACCAAGTTGACAAATGTACTTTTCCAGATAAATTCTAGTCAGGAAGTGTAAAACAAATGCCTCCAGCCAACATGCATTCATAGTCAGGAATAAAACGCGGGTAGGTTCGACACTGAGAATGAGTCACGCTCAGTCATGCCTGTGATGTAAGCAAAGATGGGCCTTTTCACTTTTTCATCTGACTGACTACATAAATGTCATCCTGTATGCCTCGGAGAAAAGTTTAAGCAATTGGAAGAGTTAGAGAGGCGTCGCATTGCAGGGCTTCAGGAAGCCCTTAACACCTCAACATCGCCTAAGACTTCAATGGTGTCGTGCCAGACTGTCATAGTGACTCAACAGCAGCAAGTCATCTTCAGTGACGAGTTCAGCTTTTGTCTTTGTGGAGAAGACCAATGAATCTGTGTGAGGAGGCACCATCGTTAGCGCCACTGCCAGACCTATTCCCAATTGAAAATGAGTGGGAAGGTATATACACTGCAGATTTTCCACCACTACTGCAAAATCAGCAGGAACTGTGAGAATATTCAAGGGATGTTATGAGATAAATTATCACAGGACATTAGAAACCTCTACAACTCCATACCGTGACGTCTACGGCGCTGCATTAGCCAACATGACTACTCCTGTATGTGTAGCTCAATAAATTTTGCCCACATCAGTCTAAATCCATCAATCATTTATTGCACTCACCATTCCAGTAGCACTGCAAGCACACACTTCCTTCTGAGTGCAACTATTCTATTGATGATGAATTTATACATGTGGAATTTTGGCAAATTTGAAAGAGTTATGCTGACAAAAGCTGGCATGATGCACAACAGAATGGCCCACTACATAGGACTTATTAAAAAGTCAAGCTTCAGGAGGGGCTTCTCAGTAATTCGATCATTAATTAGCTGCACGTAGAGCATGCAGGTCCATCAATACAAACACAAAGGGGAAGGAGGCTAACTGACGTTTTTCCTTCATTTTTCACCATGAAATATTTTGCTACCTGCAGGCCTTCAAGAGCTGTCCGCAGTGTCTTTATCTCCTCCTGCTCCCTCTGCACCTCTTGCTCCCGTTGCTCTTCCTGTCTGCGTTTGCCCTGCAGTACCTGGGCCTGCAGACGTTCCACCATGCCAGCAAGCTCCTCGGCTTGTCGCCTCTCCTGCTCCAGCTGCTCCCGCAGGTCCTGGATGAATTTTCGGTCATGGGCACTGGCTGCCTCCTGTGCACGAGCCTCCTCCTCCACACGACGGGCGTGCTCTTTAGCCTGAAGTGAGAGAGAGTCTGACAGCTGGGCTGTGCGAGCACGCTCCTCATCTAGGTGCGAGAGGGCCAGCTGGGTGCGCTCACGCTCCTGGGCCAGCAGGGCTTCACAGCGAGACTGCTCAATCTGTAGCTCAGAGCGCAGGTTACTGATGGCGGTGCGCTCCTGCTCCAGTTCAGAGCTGAGCTGGCTCAGGCGGCTCATGTGCTCATTTAGGGATGCACGCAGAGCCTGCAGAGACAATTAACAACTTACAGTTACACAATAAATACATTGGTGATGGAAGAAACGTAAAGGATCAGTTGTACTTCTGCATCTGAGACACTATGAATGTTTGCAAACCACGCATTTACATAAATGGCTACAAATCTACTTGAGCGCTACATTCAAGTATTCTCAAAGAAATAGCGATGCATTCATCAAATAGAATGTACAAAAAAATCTGTACATCTAATAATGTAGAGTAAACTCATGTGTCAATTCCAAAACATATCTACTGAAGATACTTCATATTCAACTATATTCTTCAAATTTATTTATTTATAGCTACATAGTCTGACCAATTACTCTGAACTAACACCCCTGCATCACTATTAATAAAAGGTAGTAAAAATGTTGTAATTATGAGCATTTTGCACTGATTAACAGGCAGGTACATCAAACAGTGCTGGTGTTGGGACTAGACCCAAAACTTCTGTAATGTTCCCACACCAAAACTACTGGATATACGTCCCTGCTCTGCTAATTAGTGCATGTTCAATTCAGACTACAGTCTCTACGCAAATCCCTTCACATGTATTGTTACAAATAAATCTGTCCTAAAAATCATTCTTTTGAATCGTTATTCATGCACGTCGCACCTCCTGAGTTTGTGTATTCTGTTCCAGCACGTGTTGGCTGTTGAGTCTCTCGTGATGGAGCTCCTCCTGGAGTTGTTTTACTCTGGCCTGCTCTCTCTCCACAACCTCCACGCAAGCCTGGTGCTCCTGTTCCTCATTTTCCAACTTAAGCCTTTAATTCAAACCAAGAAAAATTCAGACCAGGAATTAAAAACAGTAATGGATAAATTGCTGAAGAACAAGTCTGTTCCTTTTTGGGCATTACCGAAGTTTGTGGATCTGACTCTGCAGATCCTCTTGGCTTTTACAGGTTGATTGCAGCTGTACACAGCTCTCCTGTAGCTCCGCCTTCAGCATCAAAACAGTTTTCTGTTCTGCCGCCAGTTGGCTGCGCTGCTCAGTTTCTCTGGATTGCTTCTGCTCCAGAGTGCACTGCAGATCACGTGACGCTACCTGTTCCTGCTGTAACTGCCTCCCTAAATCATCAACTACCCCCACAAAAACAAGGAAACTCATTTAATAAGAAGCAATAGCAGAAACTTACCAAAACATGCCAAGCTTAGGTGCAATCAGTCAGCCGTTTACATTATTTTAATCATAGAGAGCAGATTTACTATTACTATCATTTACTGAGTATGTGTGACAGCAGTCACCTTGTCTCTGCAGCTGCTGTTGTGTCTGCATGCCCTGTTCCCGCATAGTATGGAGGGAGTCCTGCAGCTCCCGTAGCTGCTCCTGGCTCTGCAGAGTGCAGGTGTGCAGCTGCGCATGTAAACTACGGATTTCAGCCAGAAGGCTGCTCCGGTCTGCACTCAGTAACTGCTCCAAAGACCTCCTCTGCAGCTCTTCCTGAAAGAGGGAGGTGGAAAGGGGAAGGTCATGACAGACACTTGGCTCAAACAGTGAAAATCACCAATGGTCACAAAATATGCACAATATCTCATCTTGTTTGTTTCCAGGGATCAAATTAAAGTGGATAATCCCAAACGCTACTTGAGAACAATAACTTGCAAAAATGCAACACAAGACGTATTATAAACAGAGGTTATGCTTCAATCTGAGCAGTACCTGTTTCTGAAGCAGCCTCTCCAAATGCTCCAGGAGGGACGCATGATCAACGTGCACGTTAGCAGTCATGACAGTCTGCAGCTGAGCATGTAGCCACTCCCTCTCACTGTCAAACACACTCTGCACAGCCTGCAGCAGCTCTCTTCGCCAGTCCACATCACCACTATCCGCCTAAACACAAAGCATTTCGCAAAATTCACAAATGTGTACCTCTATGTCACAGACCTAGCTGCAATGGCTGTAGTGGGCTTTCACACAAAAGATAGAGGTCTACTCTGACACAGGCCAATATTGTGGTAGCAAGCAAACTTCAAGTTTCAAGTTTTCCCTTTGCAAATGCCACATGCTTTTGTTGATACAAGTTTCCTTCATTTCTACATATTTATGTTGTTCAGATCACTCCAACTGTTGAGTCATTCAGAGGGCCGATATGCAATGTTCCACCCTGGAGAAACTGAATCAGAATCGTTTACAGAGGTTTTGCAAAACACTGCAGACACAACGCCAATGCTGAAGACACTAGGTTTACTTCTGCTCTGAGATTATTCGCACTAAAATCATTTTAAATGCATGCTGGACACTGTAAGGCACAATACTATTCTGATTCATTACCATTTCACCAACATTACTATAAAACATTCGAAACATGATTATATGCAAGTCTAACGCTAAAGTATAATGGATTGTGTTTTAGTGCGTATGGTTTCAAATCAGACCACTAAGATTAACTTTGTTTACATCTCCGTGATTTCATAATATATACACTTTTAGAAATAATTATGCATTTAACCAGTTATTTCCGACTTAGAGGCTCATCTGAGAATCATCTTCAAGCCCAAGTGAAGTTTGGAATGGGTTGTGATCTGATTAGAACAAAAGATGTACTCATTCTGTCATTGACCTTAGGTTCACGCTCAGCCATCCTGCAGAGCAGCTCCCTGAGTGACAGCACAGTTTCCTGCAAGGCACGTCTCTCCCTCTGCCAGGAGGGGGGTGGAGCCTCTTCCATGTCTGGGTGGGGTTGGCCAGTGGGGGGTGGACGATGGGACAAAGACAGAACTCTGCAGCTCTCCTGGTACACACGTCGCAGCATGGCCTGACCACAGACAACATTAACAAACAGCTGTGAATCAGAGGTTATTCTAGAAGGGCCAACACTCTCAAATGCGTTTCACCAGATCATATCAGTTTCTGCACCTGTAGGTCTACAGAGGTCTATGCATAAGTGGACCCAAGTCTGTGGGCTCCATGTATGGATGTACCTGTAGCTCAGGTGAAAGCATCTCTTGGCTGTGGTGCTGGCTGTCTGAGGCTGTCTCTGCGTATGGGTCAGGATCCATGCCTCTGCAGCGCAGATACTCCACGAAGTGGGAATCCAGATGCTCAGAGCGCTCCAAATCCAGTTTCAGCTTGGCCTCCAATTCTGAGCTCACATCTGCAAACACAGGGATGTGCTCAAAACTCATTTATTCAGGCATGGACTAACTTGTAGTCCTGTTTTAAAAAACAAAAAAACCCCAAAAAAACAGATATTACCAAGTGTGAACGAGTATAAAGGGTCACTACTCACTACTGCCGTATCCATCACTGGCCCACTCCGGCACAGACACAGGAGAGGCAGAACAGAGAGGAGAGTGAGAAGGCGTCACTTCAAGATTCTCCAACTCTCGCACCTGTGAAGACAAAATAGTTGTTTGATCCTGTATATTGAACCCCACTATAAATCTTAAAACCTCTCCACTGCTCTACCAATCACCATATGCACAAATGAGTATTGCTATAATTTTTGTATTTTTATTCACATTATTATAGATCTAATAATTTAGGGTGAATGATGCAAATCAAGCCTTTTCAGGTTATTAAACACCAATGCTCAAATTTACACTCATACCTACAATATTCTAGTTATCACGTATGCCAAACCAAAGACTGATGCGTGACGAGAGTCAGTTAAATCTCATTTCTGCTAACTTTCATGATCAGATTTAATGAATAAAGACCAGTTATTCACAATTTTCTATTTTTGAATCTAAAGTTTACTTTAATTTTGCACTGAAGCTAATATAGCAAACAGTCAACAAAAGTCTGCCTCACTGAATCTTTAGGTAACTCAGGCTTCTATTATATTATCATTGTGGCTCCAGAATAGCAGACCTTAAACACATTTCAAACACACATTAGCTAAACGACTGCATTTGTAATCAGGGGAAAACTGTTTAAATGTGATTTTCCTTTACGGGACTAACGGAACAAAATCAGGTCGAAAAACATGGTCTTAACCTTTTCAGCATCCAGTGAGTCAAGCACTGATAGGTTCTCGGAGACAGAGAGTGAGCGTGGGGAGGCCGAGGGAGAGTGTGTACTGGGTGGATCCGTCTCCGGCGGCAGTATGAGTGGACGTTTCAGCTCAGTTCTCTCCCTCTCCATGGGAGAGGGCTTGGTGCCCAGCTCCAGACTGGTGTTGCGTAGGGCACTAAGCTCGGAAAGATGAGAGGCTTGGAGGCGAGAGGGCCGATCCTCCTCGCTGCAGTCCAGCCGCCGTAGCACCTCCGGGGAGGAAAGGGAGGCGTCACAAGAAAGGCCCTCAAGGAAGCGGTGTTCGGGTTTGGCTAGTTCAGAATGTTCCTGACGACCACAGCGCTGCCTCAGCTCATCCAGCTCCCTCTGCTGGTAGGCAAGCTCTTCCTCCTGCACAGCCAGATCGTCCTGCAAGTCTCGCAGCTCAGCCCGGAGACGCTGGTTATATACCTCCAGATCTGCTAGAGCCCGGTCCTTAGTCTGGATGGGGGAAGAAAATATAAAATTATTAACTTTAAAATGTTATAGGTACATAAACGCCCCCTTTCTTCAACAACATGTGACAAATTTTACTGACATAACCGACAACCATTTCATTCTTAAGCAGCAACTCTAAAATCACTGGATACAGCGATTAGAGAGCGCGAGAGAGTGTGTGCACATTTCCTGGCATATTGTGGGTAAAATATTAGGTAACAGTTTAACACAAACCATTGTCTGTTCCCATTTTCCTTTAATAGAGAGACAGTAGTGCCGTTTTGAAAAAATAAAAAAAATAAAAATAGATATAGCATGATGGCATACTGCCATCAGCCCACTTCTACCTGAAACTTAACATCCTACAACACAAACCAAGTTAGTCTGAACTGAAAGCCTGACCACTAAAGCAACAAAACCTCCTAAACAGTAACTTTACAGGAGAAGAATAAATATGGGATTTGCCAAGTGCTGCTTAAACGGAATAAAATCTGCCTATGTAAATTAATTATGTAACAAATTCTAACTCAAGCCATGTAACAGTTCAGATTCTGTAATAGAACCTAGTTAGTAGAGGAAATCATTCATGGCCTTCTCACTGTAGTCATGAACAGCTGACAAAGGTGTCTACTGACCTCACACAGAAGGTTGGTGCTGCTAGATAATATCCCTACTGCCGTGATCTGACAAATGGATATTTTAATGATCCAGGTCCCAGATCATGCTTCTAATATTATACAACTGACTAATAGCATAAACACTGTTCCTGTCAGGTAAGAGCTCAGCTCACACTTACCACAGACACCATTTATGAACATCGTGAAATGCTGAGGTAGAACCTGAGCAATAAGGCTTAGATGAGCTGAGTCTGTGAGGGATAGAAACAAGTCTTGTGTCTGTACAATCATGCTGTCAGATGGTTTTCACTCACCTGTCCCTCTTCCCGTAGCTTCTCTGCTCTCTCAGTACTGGAGCTGAGCCCCTCCTTCACTGCTGCAAGCTCTGCCCTCAGCGCTTCATGCTCCGCCCTCAAATGAGCCAGCTGCTCCTCCCTCTCTCGTAGAGCTGCCTCTGCCTTGGCCAGGGTCTCCTCTGCACACGTCTAAGATTGCGTGCATACAAAATATCATTAGCCAGCTGAAGAGTGGCAGTAACTGGGTCGCATCTGATGCAAGCTACTTATTTTTAGTACAGGTCATGAAAGTCGTGCACCAAGGACAGAATCAAAACACGATCGAGTACCACCTCTTTACCGTAAACCATTAAAGGCTTCCAAAACAACCTCATGAAACTCAACAGTTCAAACCACAGCCATTCAGGACGTGTAAACGGTAAGCAGAAGGAAGCAATAATAAAGGAGAAATACCACAACTGTCACACAGTCCAAGACACAGCATCTCAATTCGCTGGTTGCACACTTGTACAACTTCCTTTCTTTTTCAGAAGACAAGCCATGCATTCAAGCTTCAAAGGGCAACTTATTATTCCAGTTCAGCTTGCAATGCTAACGGTGCTGTGCTCAGTCTGAAACATCTTCCTCTTTCTGATGTCTGACTTCCTGAATGAGTAAAGTTCTTGTGAGCCAGATCAGCAATATGGGTTGGGCTAACCACACCTCAGTCTGGCTTTTTTCCTCCACTAAGGCATTTGCTAGACTGCATACAGTGGATCCGTTACCAATTCCTGGAGCATTACAGCTAAAAGTTAAGCCAGGCACCCTGCTAAACAACAGCATCACAAACCTGTACCTTTCAAGCACTACTGCTTTGTTGTTTAGACAACACAAGACAAAATGCCCAGAATCCAGGAGGATCTCTCTGCAGGCTGTGTGTGATCACTCTGCAGGCTAATATTAACTAACGGTTAAAATATTTCCTTCTGCAACTCTCCTCAGATTAACTAGGAAAACTGGCAACTAATTTAATGGTCTTCATTGTGTTCATTTTGTACCAGAATAGAATCTTAGATATCTGGTTAGCGTATACAGCTATACAGAATGTGTAATACATTTACACAGAGAATTCAAAGCCAACTTGTTTGTGGCAGTGATAAGGGGGGAGGTCGGGGCATTATGCTGCTCCTTAACGAAAAACAAACTACCTACAAAACACACAACCATTTTTTTTTTTTTTTTAAAAGTTGTACAAACATGACCATGGTCATGAGACTAATCAATTCTCAAATAATTACAATTGGGCAATTATGTAATAACTGGGACAGGCCTAAACATGCAGAAACGGCCTTTTATAGCTACTGTGGAAGAAAGCATTTGGCACAGACACTGTTTACAACCCAAACACGGGTAACTCCAAAAGTGACATCAGGAAACGGATGTAAACAAAGCGAAGAATCTCACCAGAACTTCTTTATGTGCCTCCTCCTGTTTGGTCACCCTCTCGTCCAGCTCCGCATTCAGTTCCTGTATCTGTACACACTTTGATGTCACTTCCTGCTTCAGCCTCTCTATTTCCTCTTGGAGTTTTCCCTCGCGCTTTCTCAGAGCCTGTCTCTCCGTGCACAGCTCCTTCTTCCCAGTCTCCAAGGTAGCAACATCTGCTCTTCCCCGCTGTACCAGTTCCTCCATCTTTGTGATCTGCGCTCCAAGTTCTGCTGCAGCATTCTGGTCGTTTTCTGACTTCTGCAGCAGCTCTTTGACCTGACCCTCTAGCCTCTCTCGCTTTTCCGTCTGCCTTTGCACCTCTTTCTGTAGACTGGTCAGCTCCTGCTGTGCCTCCTCATGCCTTTCTTCAGCAGTCCTCAGCTGGAGATTCAAGTCCATCAGGCTGGCCTGCTGGGCCTTTTCCCCTTCCTCAAGCTCATGTAGGCGGGCCTGCAGGCTGGCCACTTCAGCCTCTTTCTCAGTTAGTTGGGACCTCAGACGTCCAGTCTCCTGCTCCAACACAACCAGCCTACCTCTCTCCTCACCCAGGCTACGACCCAATGTCTCTACCTGCTCTCCGTACTGCTCCTCCTGTGATAAGAGCAGCCTTTGTATAGCTTCCTTCTCTTCCGCCAAGCGTTCCAGATCTGACTGGAGCTCCCGGAGCCTGGTGTGGGAGTTCTGCAGTGTCTCACTGCTGAGCTCGTGGCACAGGCTCTCCTCCGTGCCATGCTTGGGCCGTGGGGACCAAGGAAAGTCTGGGGGCTCAGGGCTGGGATCACTGACTTCGTGACGATTGGGGTCCAGTTGACTCAGTTCTTCCTGCAGTTTGTGAATGACCTCGTGCAGCTGTTCTGCTTCTTCATCCTTGGCCTGTCGCAGACGCTCCTGATCGCAGCGGAGACGCTCCACCTGTGTGTACAGCTCTTCAATCTCTGCTTGCTTCTCCTCCACAACCTGCCACAGGAAATAAGGTGGTTAATAATACAAATAGAGCAACCTTAACAGCTCTTTAACCACTGCAAATGAAGACCAAAAAATACAAGCAACATAACCCCATCCAGAATACCTGTATATAAATATTAGCAGCTGTTAAGGCCATGTTATTGATTTAAGGTTTTGGGTTAGAACACCAAGGAGAAAAGACTTGCCTTATTCTCTTTCGTGCTGTCCAATTCCTGCTGCAGACGGAGGATCTGCTGGTTAAGGTGGTCAATTTCGAAGTTTTTCTCTTCCAGAAGAGCTGCTGGGAGCTGCAGTAGAGAGTCCTCTCCTTTCTCCTCTTGCTGCTTTTGCCGTAGAGCACTCAAAGCATCCTGTAAGCCAACATATAGGTATAAAAAGGGCAAAATCGGCATCAATCATTCCGACACCTAACCTACATAAACACTGTGTTGACTTCCACAGACTGGAGCAAAATAGTTACACTACTTATGCAGACTAACTGTGGACTGCTAATATAAAATTTACCTACGTCAAAATAAGTACTGGTGGTTATGTGCATTTTTTTGCCAAATTAATGCATTCTTTAAATTTTGGAGGAATCAAATCTGCAACACCATGTTCCAACCTGCGATCTTACCTGGTGCATGTATAGGATTTCTGATGTAGCAAGTGTTTTTACTGTGTGTGTGTGTGTGTGTGTACCTGTAGTTGTGTGATGTTCAGCTGGAGCTGCTCCTCTCTGGCTTTACTTTCCCTGCTGCTTAGTTCAAGCTGCAGTGTGAGCTGCCTGACCTCCTCCTCTCTGACTGCTAGTGCTTTTTCCAACTCTTCTACTCGCTCCAGCAGGACCTCCACCTAGAGATATTCAGTTTTGGACAGGACATTAAGAACAGATGCTTTAAACACAAAAACCAATCAACTTTGCTTTTACATGATTCCATCATAACACATAGCACGTACAGGCACACCAAAAAGGCTCATTCAGACTTACCTGCTCCTCTTTGTTCTGCAGATCCTGTTGGAGCATTTCTAACTGTTCTCGAAGACTGGGGTCAGCAGTCGGGTCAGGGAAGCGGTGTCTCGTCTCATCCAGTTTGGACTGCAAGGCTGAGATCTGGAGTTTATTAGAGTACAGCTGCTGCTGCAGAGCCTCCTTATCCTACAGCACAAAGGTAAAGACATGGCATCTCTCACTTCATGTAATCATTATTTTCCTTGAAGTGCATTTTTTTATATTTACATTGCATATTTATGATTATCCTGAAGCATTAAGAATACACCCTGTCCTACTGTTTCATTATACTGCTGTGCTTTAAGTGTAGTATCAGAAGAATAAGACTCAACTATATTACATAATATGAATAAAAAATATATTTATTTAATAGACGCAGAAACTAACAATTTATTAAATAAAGGCTGAAAAAAATCATTATTAAAATTAATTTTTCGTACAACCAGCTTCATAAGTGTACCAAGTTAAAATAGAGTAAATGCAGTAGTATTTTGTTCCTCGTTTTTCACTCAGTCAGCCCACCTGAGACAGGTCCTGCAGGCTCTTGTGAGCTCTCTGCACCTCCTGCTCCAGCTGCGTGACTGCTCTTCCGGCCTCAGCACTGCTTAGGAGAGCCTGCTCCAACTCCCGAATCCGAGATGCCATCTTATCAATCTCATCGTTGCGCTCCTCTAGGTCACGCTGGCACTGCTCTTTAGCAGACAGCAGTACACTGTAGTCCTCAGTCTTGTCTTTAATGAGGGCCTGGAGACTTTCCACCTGAAAATAGCAGCCATTACACACAGAATTCAAGAAAAGTTTCTCATCTAAAAAAATAAATAAATAAATTTAAAAAAAAAAGGGGGGGGCGGGGGGGGGGCTGGAGGGAGAAAAAAAAAAAGAAAAGAAAAAGGTTGGACTGCATTTTTGTTCTGACAGAGGACAAGATGCCCATTTAAGCACTGCCCCAAGCCAAACTGAAGGTTTTCACTGCAGCCGTGTGGCCGGGAACTTTGAGACAGATTCAGAACGCAAGATAGGCATGCACAGTACACAAGACAAAACCTTAGAAACATAAGATTGCCAGGCAGTTAAAGAGGTTCAACTACAATGGCTAAAGTCATTCTACTGCAACAGGCATAGAGACTAAGCTAGCAAAGCATTCCACTTAGCAAAGCAACTGGGCAGCATGCTGAAGACTATGGTGTCACAGGAATGATGACGAGTATTAGGTGTGGGCTCTATTTAAGGCTGTTAAAGTCATAACAAAAGAAACAAAAGAACAGCTTCATGCAAAAACAATTTCCAACATCAGCACACAGCTCCGCCATGCAAAAGCAGCTACAAGTCTAGCAAGATGCAGCCATACCTAGATAACTTACCTGGATAACCAAGTCTTCAATCTACAATGTTGAGTTTGGGAAAAGGCAATAAACAGATGAAGCCACCAACAATAAAAAAAACTGAGTCTTAAAATATACATTCCACATAAGACCAAAAAACTAGCACTAGCTATAACAGGAGAGTACCCAGACACTTACCCTTTGACCCTTGCTGTCCCCTCCTGCATGTCCTTTGCTGGGCAGTCTCAGCTGGTCCTCCAGGTTCTTGATCTCCTGCTGAAACTCATCTCTCTCATGCTCTCTCTCCACGGCTTGCTCCTGTGCACAAGCCAAAACAGTCAAAAGAACTGCACCTTTCATTAACCTTTCAGTCCTGCATTGATGCATATCACACACACTCACGTCTATGAACTGGCGGTGGTGTTTGAGCTGTTTCTCTAGGGCATCAATGTGCTGCTGCAAGTCCTCGGTCTGAGCCCGATGCTGTTCATCCTGCTGCTGTGTGCGGCTCTCCTGCTCCTCCAATGCCAGTTCAAGTATCCGCAGTCGAGCAGCCATCCCGCCACGGTCCTTCTCCGCCTGGCGCTGCACGTCCACGCGTTCCTGCCCCAGCCGGTCAGCCTCCGCCAGCAGAGCTGCCACAAAAGGCAAGGGAGGGAAAGAGATGACACTTGAAACAACGGCTCAAACATAAAGCTACACACTGACATTTGCAGACACGATGCAGGCATGCACAAGATCTTTAATTCAGCTTGTTCATTCTGCAAACAAAATTGTGCATTCTGAATGCACAAAAATCACTCCCTTAGCCAGCATTAGACCATCAAAATATATGCAGGGGCTTAAGACTTTCAGCACAAATGAAGCAGATTTGTTTTTTAAAGGAATCCAAAAAACAGACAAAAAAAATAATAATAATAAAAAAAAAATAAAAACACATCTAAAAAGAAGCCGTTAGTTTCCACAGAATTTGAACACAAAACACCACTTCAGTCTCAAACACTATGGACAAACCTTTCTCCTCCCCTACATCAGGGCAGCCTAGAGAGCAGGGAAACCACAAAACATCAAATAAACTCATCAAAAGGGCCTTAAGAATAACTACATCAGCATTCCAATAATAAACGGCCTGGCCAATTACCTTGCAAGAATCGCAACACTGCATTCTTAAACACAAGTAAAACCACAGATAAAAACGGCGTTTTCTTAAAGTAAGTTCTTTACCAAAGCGCTTTATAATCACTACTAATAACTGAAAGCTAGTAGGAGCCCATTTCCTTTAGGCAAGGCAAGTCACGATACATGGTTTCTATTAGCTTTCAGACACACGAGCTTCTACCCACCCTTCTCAGTGTCACCAAGGCCTGCAGCGAGGGCATCTCTCTGCCGTTGCAGGATAGCATGAGCCTCACTGAGGTCCTGCAACTGAACCCGTGTGCTCTCCAGCTCTTCCACCAATCTGTGCTCCCGCACCTCCTTCTGCTGAAGGGCCTCCTCCAGAGCAGCCTTCTCCGCAACATAACCCTCCATAAGACCTGAGGAAACAAAATATTCATACGCTACAGGAAGTAGAGCTTACAATGAGTTGAGGTTGACTGGCATGAGCATGTAGGATACCTTCAGCCTTGTGCAGCTCTAATTGGAGCTGACTCTTCAGGCTGGCCTCCTGGTCCAGTTGCTCTAAGAGCTGAGAGTGCTGCAGCAGCAGAGCATTCCTGGCCTCACCTCCCTCACTGAATTGTGCATCCACCGCAGCCTGCAAAGCATGCACCTGCTCCAGCTGTGGAGAGGATTAAATACAGTGAAACAGGGCAGTGATGTAAAACCTTAAAAGCTTTCACAGAACATGCAGTTCACATGAAGAGGATTGTTAGCAGCACTAATTCAGCAAAAAACAAGTCTACAAATCATTTACTTGAAAACAAATACACTCCGATTATTCGTTTCATCCTGACTGCAGTGATGTGATGAAGTGATGGCACAATAAGGTTTGACATCATGGCTGGGTTACCATGCTATAACACTGCAATTACATTTTACTGCATTCTGTACAATAGTAATTCGCGTACATCTATTACTACATTTTACAAGTTCAAATACAGAAATGAAAAATCAGCCACCAGCCGACAAATTCACATCTCTGTCCATCCCTAGCCTTTATGTCACCCTTGCAATGAGGTGAATTGAGGAGTAAAAAAAAAAAATAAATCATAACTGTTTAATAAGTTGCGTATTAAGCACAAGTTCTGTACCTGCTTTGTGGATTCCGAGATCAGCTCCAGCAGTTTGTCCACAGCAGTGCGTAGGCGAATGCAGGGCTCTAGAACCAGTTCTTCCCTCTCTGGGTCCAAATCACCTTCGGGTCCCAAGAGCATACTCTCGCACAGCCGCTGAGACAACTCTAGACCCTCATCAGTCACAGAGGAGAAGGCACTGCAATCTACCCCAACCTCTGCTGTATCTGTAAAGACGAAAGTAAATCAAGTAACACTTTTGGTTTGCATCCCCCAAAATCTTTTTTACCAAAAGCTTAAATAGGTTCACAATGAGGATCAAAATTAAAAGGTTATAAAAATGTGAGACTATTAAGACTAGGATGAGACTCAAAGCATGCCAGCAACATCTCTAGCTAAAGTTTTGATGGATTTTTTTTTTTAAGTGATCAAATTAAGTTGTGAAGTGTAGTTAATTTAATGTAAAATGCTTATTTATTAACTTTAACATATCCCCAACATTTTTCATAAATCAACTGAACTTTACCAAACAGTTTAGCATATGTAGGTAAACTACAGGACAGTGGGTTTTTAGCTCTAGTCCTGGGGACCCACCATCTTGAACAGTTTTAAGTACTCTCTGCAGCACCCCTGACTCAGCTCGTGAAATTCCTAGGACTAGAGCTAATAACTACTGGCATAAAGACACAACTTAATTTATTTATATAAAAAAAGGGATCAAAAATATATAAATTGAAAACCAAACCTGTCTCCTGAGGGTCACTACTGCCCCCAGCATTGACTCCTGGGCAGCTGTCCGCCACACATGCTCCCAGTCTCCGGGTGATGTATTCTTCTGTTGCCATGTTTACCCGAAGCATCTCAAGGAGCACTCGCTGTAGTCGGTCATGTGCTGACTGGAGTTCTCGCCTGAGAATATTTCCCAAATGAAAATGTTTAAAATCAGTCTGGTGTCATTTTTCCAGCACCTATATAAAAACTAAGCCGTGAACAGCAAATTTCGGCCGTGATGTCACAAAAAGTGACATTTAATTAGAACTGTCTAATCAATGTGCAGCAGTTTAGCTTCACCTAGTTGAAATGAAGATTTGAGAAGTGTCAAACCAGAGTGCTTTTGAGAGTTTGAGGCACAATACAGGGCAACCAATCAGAACAAAGCTCAGTGTTAAATTAACTATAGCCATTTTTAAAATACTAAAAAGCAGCATATGAAAGCTTTAAAATGGTTTAAGATGCATAGTTTAACAGCTACTCCCAAAAATCAGTGAGTGGCTACAGACCTCTGCCTTGTGGCAGTGCTGAGGTCATCACGGAGCATGGCCAGCAGGTTGGCTCCCTCCTGGCTTTCCCGCTCTCTCCGTTGCAAGAGAGTCTCCAGTGTGTTCATCTCTGAACGCTTGCCCTCCAGCTCCCCCTGCAGGCCACTCACCTCCGCACGCAGCTGAGGGAAGGGCAGGAGAGACACGACAGACAGAAGACCAGTTATCACTCAGACAGAAAACACACCTTCAAAGAGAGCATTGCAATAACCCAAAAAAACAAAAAGGTGAATTCTACAGCAGGGATCTGCATAGAGACTGTATGAGGCATCTGTGTGGGAGGGACAGAGCAGGGGGGGGATGGAGGGTAGGGAAAAACAAACTGCAACCACTACACGAGATGCACAACAGTAACCACAGCAACCAATTTCCTTGGAGAGCTTAACAGGGAGTCTTGTATTACACCTCAACTAATCTGATGGATTCTGCAGCACATTAAAAAGAAGGAAAACAAACACTACAGAGACCGACTTGCAGACAGCGCATAAAAGAGCTGTGCAAAAGGACAAGGCAATCACACCTTATGTGCAAGACATGTTACACACAGGATCAAAGAAAAGCCAATGATGAAAGTAGCCATTAGCCAGAAACTTTGGCAAATCATTAAGTGTAGTTTATTTGGTAATGGTCAGAAGTAGGGGTGTCACGATACCAGAATTTTGACTTCGATAACGATACCAACTGTAGTATCACGATTGTCGATACCAAAACAATACTTGGAAGAAAAAAGCACAACAATAAAAACGTCTGAACATAAAATGTTTCTTTGATTGAACTGGATTGAACACTGAACAATCTGATTGCAAAAGTTTTTATTCTAAAATTAAACATTTTAACAAAAATTAAGTTATATTATTATAACGTTAACTATAATATAATTAACTAAATACTTCTTAAAACTAGAACCTCTTCTTTGTTCTGAAACTACACCGTGGGAAGTTTCTTTGCCTGTTTAAGGTTCTTTGCCAGGAAAACCAGTGTGTCAACATGGTCTTCTGTAAAACCGTTTGCAAACTGGGTTTGTGGTGTTAGTTGGGTTCCCGTCTTCATCAGCGACATAAGCAAAATATGCCCATACTTCACTCTTCGGACCCGTTTTGTCCACAAGTCGCGAACGAGAGAGGACGTCTTTTTTTTTTTTTTAGCCGTCGCCATGCTACGCACGCTGCTGGCTTGCGTGTGCGTGTTGCTCAACCGAGTCAAATTAGTCTCTCACTCTCTCTATGGTCATACGCATTCTCTCTCTCTCGTTCGCGCTCGCTCTCTCTCTCTCTCTACGGTCACACGCATTCTCTCTCCCTCTCGCACCGCTTATGTGCACCCCTATATACACTATTGAAAGTATCGAACGCTAAAGAACCGCATCGTTTGTGACAATGTAGTATTAAAAAAAAAGAATCAAATGTTCGGTGCATCGTGCAACTCTAGTCAGAAGAGAGATGGACATGGCTTAAAAGTTTGCTTACTACACTTATATTTCAGAAGACATAACTTTACCTCAAGTACTACTGAATTTAAATACTGGAATATTTACTCAATTACATCCAAGACATTAAATACATTTATAAATGAAAAACCCACATTAAATTTACAATTACAAATACACATTTCAGATATGACGATACATGATGACTTCAACCTTAGGAAGTGTGGACCTGTGTATGTACATTGAACAGTGGTGGACAAATTAGTACACAACCCATGTAGGCAAGATGAGACACAGTAAAAATATTCCTCCAGTAAAAGTAGAAGTTCCTCCCTTTAGACCTCCACTTGAGTAAAATTACTAAAAGTGTTTATCTTCCAATGTACTTCAGTATGGAGAGTAAGCGTAGCATGATTTATTATGGCCCTGTCCCATTATCATTTCTGGAACAAGACTCTTAACTCACTAATGATCATAAGCACAGAACACTAAAGAGTTCCCATTAGCTAAAACTACAACAGCTAATGGGGAAAATACAGAATGGCCGTCTTACCTGCGACACCACCGTGTCAAGCTGTTGAAGTTGTGCAGTGAGCTGGCTCATCTTGTCTGTGTAGCAGAGTTCGTTTTGCTGATGTTGCTCCTGCAGCTTCTTTTCTAGTTCTTCCAGAGCAGCAGCCTTATCCCGCTCGTCCTCATCCTAACACAGCCAGGCCACATAGATTAACAAAGCACACAGACATCTACTGCATACAACTACAACCCCTAACCACACACATGCAAATGAAACAACTTACCAAGGCTCTGCTCTGCATAAAGCTACAAAACTACTCGGTACGCAATGGGAAAACCTACTGTCCACTCAAACAAATCCCTATGTAGCCATGCCTCGTATGGCTCATCACTCCTTCCCATAGGCAGGATTATTAAGGAGAAAAGAGTGCTGACCCCTCTATAAAGCTCTACTGGGATGATGGCCAACCAGGATATAACTCTTGGAAAAGGCTTGTGCTGCTGGTAGACCTTAGCTGTCTGTGTGTGGTGAACGTCTCTCCCCTCTGAACTCACTTAACCAAGACCGAAGCCATCATAACCGCTGGAAGAGGGGAAACATGTCTAAATCGTTTATCACAGGAGCTGCTGCTACAGGGGATTAGTGACATGCTAAGCCCAGCATGCCCCATCCCTAAAGTGGGCCGCCCCCTGCTCCAGATGTTAACCCCAACCCCCTGCCTGCCACCGAGCATTAGCATATATTGTTCATCTATGACTACGATTCATGCACCACCGCTTTATGTGCGTAACAGGATTATGAAACTATTCGTGGCTCACAGAAAATGGACTGCTTATATCAGATAGATGGACATGTGCACAGCTCAAACGAACTCCCTCACCTTTATCTGTGCAATCCTCTGCTGCAGCTGCTCCTCCGATTGGCACTTTAGAAGTTCCGCCTCCTCCAGAAAGTGGAGGCGCTGCCGTGAAGCCTCCTCCTCTAGCTCCCTGCGCAATGCCTCTATCTCTCTAGCCGAAGCTCCCCTCAGTTCCTGTTGTAATTTCACAGATCATAAAAACTGATTTCTCTCAATCTGTGTTGTAATTATAGAACAGAATAATCAAATCAAGCTGTGTTGATGAGAAATTAAGAATTTTAGATACAGGTGGCATACATCATTTACTCCTTTAGTGATGACCGAGATACTGAAACTGTTCAGCTGACATCTTTCCAATTGTTTAAGTACAGGCAATTCATGTATAACTGGCTCACAGCTCTTCTGATTATCGATTAGCTAGCTCTCCAGCTAGGTTGAAAATCATAACTACACCCTTACTAACAATAACAACATATCCTTCCAAGACGACCACTCACATCATATCAACATTTGCACAGTCACATGCTACATCTTATTACAGGGTCATGCTGTAGTAATGCAGAATGTGGTTTGGTGTTGCTGAAACAAGTCAAATCATATTTTCCTCCAAAACCTGTATAAACATTAAAATGGTGCCTTCATAGATTTGAAAGCTATTAATGCCATGTGCAGTAACGCTACTGGACGCTGGTCCGCTGGTAAGTCTCTTGCCCACTTTGATTCAGTTCAAAGGAGCTTCGCAATGATGGATAATTTTCAGAACTGTTCCTGAGCCTATGGAGTGATTTTCACTACAGCGGCGCACGTTTTTAAATGTAGCCCCATCTGAGGGTCTGAAAACCATGGCCAGACCCAAATTATTTGCTAAAAATAAGCACTAGGAGAACTGTATCCTCACCTGTTACAAATAAATAAGCCTGCTTACACAGCAAGCTACAGGGAAAATTCCAATCTACAGTCAGACACCTAAAATGTACTTGCTGTTATGTCATTTCATTCGTTATTAGTTCGCTATAATGACTCATGAGATGTTTCAACTAATGCATTCTAAAATTCTTCTAAAATTCTTCTAAAATTCCACTGCCTTCTACAAAAAATACTTGGTGTTTTATGCTGGCTGGCCCACTCCTGAACAGTTTTATTTATAAAAAATAAAGCACTTTGAGAAGAGCATTTAGAAGGGCTGAAACTACTCAAACACATACCCCAAAGGAGGAACCACACACACAAAGCACTGTGCGCTACATCAGGCTAAGATTGGATCAGCTTCATTCTTTCTGCCTCTAATAGTAAACTCTGTTGACATTATACTAATACAGGTACCCATTAACACAAGTATACCATCTCTAATTTGAACTCCCACACACCTGTAGTTGTTGCTGGTGCTGGGCAGTCAGTATATCCAGCTGTTGTTGTAGTTTCTCCTTCTCCATGGTGCTTAGGCCTGTGATCTCCTGCAGGGCAGCACTGTGCTGCTTCTCTAGTTCCAGCACGTGCTGCTGAAGGGTTTCCAAAGCAGAGCAGTGACCTGCCTCCAGAGCAGCCTTCTGTGAGGAGAGGGCCGCAGACAACTCCTCCTACACACAAATACAAATACATATGTATAAACGACCCACAAAGAAAAGCTGAAATTTACCACCAATCCAAAGAATGAAGCAAAACTGGAGTAACAAACAAATGAAATGTATATTCTAAAAGCAGAATGCAACAGGAACCATTGTTGTATTGTAAAAGCAAAAGGTAATAGCACCTGACTCAGAGCCAGGACCTGATTAAACAAGCATGCACATCACACGATAACAGGACAGTTAACGCTCCACTGGGAAACACCACAGTAATCATCATGGGAGAAACTGGGGGGTAGTAAATCACACAGGCTCCTACCATGGAAAGGGAAGGGGAAGAAGAGTCCCCAGGAATTATATATATATTTTTTTTAACAGCCATATGTTTATTAACTGCTCCAGCTTTGTGAGAGGATAAATGTGCTGGAAGCTAGTTGCAAATAGCATCAGAGTAATGCATGAACCAGGCCTTCCAACCCGGAAGTCTCCTTTCTGCTCACCTGATGGGTGTGTCGGAGTTCCATTGCCATGGAGCTGAATTTGTCCATGTGGACTTGAGCCAGCTCCTGTTCTAATGAGACCCTGAGCTTCTGCAGCACCTCCTCTTTCTCTTCCTGCACCGCCTGAATCTCCTTCAGGTATGTACTCTCCAGAGTGTCCATGTTAGACAGCATTCTGGTTTCCAGCTCTTCCATTTCCAGTTTGTGGCGTGCCATTAACTCCGCCTCCTGGGCTTCAAGCTGTGCCAGATTGGTCTCCTCAAGGACTACCTGCAGCTTATCAAGCTCTGCCCTATGTTTCTCTGACAACTCTGCTTCCAAGGAGTTCAGGGCTGCTTTGTGATCGGTAGAGAGGGAATCAAGTTCCTCCTGGTGTCGTAATTTGAGCACCTGGCACTCTTTCTCCAGATGCTGTAGTTTTGAGATATGTTGTTCCAATAGACCTTTCTGGACCCCTAGCTCCTGGTCATGATGTCTTTGCTCCTGCAGATCAGTCTCTCTCTGCTGGGCAAGCTTCTCTTCCAGCTGCTTCTGCTCTTCTTGATGCCTGCACGATCAACCAGAGAGAAATTAATTAAAATTCTAACTTTAAAATGTAGCTGGACTAAAATACAGCACTTGAAAAACTGACCAGAGTACTGATATTGGTTGGACAGAGGTTCCAATTTGGCCAATTGTTATTGTAGCAGAATGTTGCAACACTTGGCTGTGAAAATAACTGCAAATTAACAACTTTAATGAATTAAATTTTTAATTTACCTAAACCAGGTAAACACATCCAGTTCCTATCTTTTAGAAATGTATGAAGGGGCATACAAAGAAGAAGTCAAAACATAATTCATTTAAATGTTTCTTGCCATTTAAGTTTTACTTGCTGGTACACAGATGAATCTGGGGTCAAAACTAACTTTAGGGAATGAGGTATTTCATGTCACCTGCAAGTCTGCAAAAGTCAATAAAATGTCAATTCCAGAGCCCACAAAAGACCTCAGTTATACAGATTTGCTAATGCATTTTCGGTAAGTGCAAATAAATTGTGCTCAATGTGCAAAAGTGGCATTGCCTGCCATTTACTCTATAGCTGTGTCCAAAAATGACCATGCTACACTATGCTGCTGAATGCCATACTATTGGTGATGCACCATTTTGACAAACTATTCAGCATGGCAGCGTATGGCTTTGGACAGAGCTGATATATTCCTGACATTTCGGCTTCAAGGTTCAGTTCAAGCACTGACCTGGAGAGGGCCTCCTTAAGCTTAGTCTCCATCTGCTCTTGCAGCAGCGCACTCAGTTCCTTCACCTCCGCTGCCATAGTGTTCTTGGCTGTGCGCAGTTCACTCTCGTACTGAGCTTGGAGCTTCTGCCTTACTGCCACCACCTGAGGGCTCTCCTCACTATCCAGGCTGGCCTGCAGAGACTGCAGCTTTTCTCTTTCCATAGACAGCTTCTGCTCCAGCTCCCTTCTTTCCTTATCAGCAGTTTCTTGAAGCTCCTTTCTCAAGGAGGCCAAGCGCTCCTCAGCCTGATCCTGGAGCTGCTCCCGAAGGCGGGCCTGCACTTCACTGCTCTGTTGTGAGAGCTCCACATTCACGCGACTCCTTTCCTCCCGCTGTGCCTCCTCAAGATGTGTACGCAGTTCCTCTGCAAATTTTTTCTGCAGCTAAAAAGAGAGAAGACAAGAATGTTCAGTGAACGGGAGCGTTTTAAAATGATTCCTTTGTATTAACAGAGGTTCAGAGAAAACCAAAAGTCATATGACAGCTCACAGAACTCCACCTCAGTCCTTCACAACAGCATTTCCTAGCAGGCTTTGGTGGTCAAGTTTCAAGAAGCTTGGTGTTACTCACCCGGTCCTCCAGCTGTCTCAGTTCCTCTGCATGCTGCTCAGTGGATCTTTCCAGTTCATGTGAATGCTGGAGAGTGAGCTGAGCCAGTTGCTTCTCCAGGCTCAGTATGCGCTCAGTTTCTGAGGCCAGCTGGGCTAATCGGGTCTGGTGTTCCTGGGTCTGTGCTCGAGTCCTCTCTTCCAGTTCGGCCTCCACCTGACGAGCCACCTCTGCAGCTGACTGCAGCCGTAGCTTTGTTATATCTAGGAGAGAGAGGCCAGAAAGTTATTTGCCAAACTAATTTTGGAAAATTAAACTGCTAAATGTCAGGGACAAAAATTTTGGCTTAAAAATGATAATCCATTTATTTTTAAAAGGAGGAGAGGGTGACCTCTGGGTTCCATCACCACCACTGCAAAAGAACAACAGAGCCAAAGCTTCTCTGCAATAAACCACTTCACATTAAATAACTCTGAATGATCTGAAGAAGTATTTTAATAAGAAATTGGTGGCATTCCCCTTTAAATTCAATCCAGTCAGTTACAGTGCCCTTAAGACCTGACTCACCTTTAATATGGTTGTCTGAGAGCTTAGCACGGAGCTGTTCGATCTCTAGTGCATGTTTGGTGTTCAGTTGCTCAATGTCACTGTAGTAGCGGTCAGTGAGCTCGGTGCGAGCCTGCAGTAACTCCTCTCTGTAGGACAGAGCCATGCTACATCGCAGCTGTTCCAGGTCCTGCCTGTGCTTCTCCTCCAACTGCAGACGCAATGCATCTAGTTCCGCCTGATGCACACGTGAGAAAGTGATGCACTTAGACAAACAAGGACGTTTTCTGGTGTGCCATTTCCACCATGGTGCTCTACATGTGACTCACGTAGAAAGTAATAGCTCTCCTTTAACATGTTTAAATTGCCTTATTCTAGGTTTTATTGTAGAAACCAACCAATATCAGGCCAATACTGCCCATCAACTGCCATGATGTGTACAATAAGTAAACAAGTATCCATGTGTACTACCTTGTGTTTTTCCAGTTGCTCTGTAATCTCAGCCATCATGTCAGCCCTCTCCTCCTCAGCCTTCCCTTCAGAGAGGAAACTACATAAAAGCAAGAGAATTTTGAATTTTACACATTATAAATATAACAGTGTTTTGAATACTTTACAAGTAAGATATAAAAAAATAAAAATAAGAATTGCATGTGTTACAGTACAGTTAAATTTTCTTATAGGGTGAAGGGGTGGGAATGGGGCCCAAACTGACAGGCACATTAAATCAAATGTCCTCATAGGTCATAGGCTTTGGGCAGCCCTGTTTTAGGCCCATCCCAAAAATTAAATAAATACACAAACAAACACCTCGCTTCCCCAGTTTTGAGAACTGATTCCTCAAGGGCTCCCTCTACAAGTCGCAACTGCAGTAGAGCAATCTCTTCCCTATGGCTTTCCTCGCTGGAGCGTAAGCGCTGCTCAAAGTATGTGCGAAGGTTCTCCAGCTCAGACTCGTTCTGCTCCTTTAGATCGCGACGCTGCTGTGCAAACTCCTGCTTCAGTCGCTCAAGGTCATCAACCCGTGATGATCTTGCTAGAAGCTGCTCCTTCAGCTCTGAGGCAGGAAGAACAAAGAGATTAAACAAAGAACAGTTATGTTTACATTAGTGGTTTTTGCAACTCCGCCGTTCCTCCCCATGGGCCTCCACTGATACATTATTTTGACATGCAGTTAACAAGCATTTGTAAGGGACCAAATCCATTACATACTAAGAACAGCATATTAATTCATTCTGAATCTATAGAACAGGTAGTCAGATAGGATATCCCCAATAGGATGAAGCTGAACTGTAAGAACATTGAGCAAATCTGAATTCTGGGGAAACCACTGAGTTTTTAAAGAACAAATAAGTAGGGGAGAAACAGAACCCATTAGTATAAACTTCATAGCTATGCTTTCATAATTGATCTAAAGAAGGTACGTACCTCCTAGTTCCTGTCTGCTTGTCCTCATGCTTTCCAGCTGAGACCATAGGTTGGTGATCTCCTGCTCTGAGCTGGACTTTAGTGCATCCTGTTCAGCATGCAGACGATCCACCTAAAACACACACACACGCGCAAGTCTATTATTCTTTTAGAATGTTTGATTAAATGATTATCACCTTTTGTTCTCACATAAAAATACAGAACAAATCAACAACATGCGAGGATTGTTGTACCTCCTGCTGCAGAAGTTTCTCTCTCTCTTCTAGACTTCGGACAAGAGCTTGTTGTTCCTGTACCACCACTTTATGACTAGCAACCAGTTCTTCAACAGCACCTGAATATAAATGGACATGCTCTCTCAGCATAACACTGTCCTACAAGCAATCATAATGCAAAACACCACATCGAAGCACTATGCCTCAGATTTATCAGACACTCAACAGAAGATGGCCACTCACGTGCAGCAGAGTCTCGGTCAGCCCATGCTTGGCTCAGCTCTGACTCCAGATGCTTGATCTCCTGCTCTTTAGCACGCTGAAGCTCATCCAGCCTGCCCTGCATTTCAGCCAAACTTGCTTCAGCTTTGTTAAGGGCTGCTTGGGTCTCAGTCAGTCTGTGCTGGGTCTCCTGAAAATGTTTCTGGAGTTCCAACCGCTCACTTTCAGCCTCTTTCAACCACTGGGCCTTAAGATCCTGGACAGAGATTAAAAAATTCCTTACATTATATCCTATAACGCAGAGGTATTTATAAAAGACACAAAGACTAGCATCAAGTTTTACGAACAAAACACACTACAATATGATGTTCCTGATTTTCTCTCTAATCAAACCATTCTGTAACCTTTCAGGCCCTGCTTGTGGGGTCACTGTTCCAGATAAAACCATTCCCAACAAGACAGAAATGTTTCTTAATAGAATAGAAGTGATCAAAATAACTCTGTATTGATTTAATAAACACCTGACCATAATGATTGGTTCATGCATTACAATCCAACTATTATATTACTATTACTACAATTTATTATATATGTAGTTAGACAGACTGATCATCCTGCTAGTAAGATCACATCCTGTACTGGTTTTTTTAGTCACCTGAGGAACATATGCTTCTTTGTTTACACATCACGGTCACTGAATGTTAGCCTCTGAATTTACCAATGCGTTTGCCACCTACTGGAAAAGCTAAAAACTGTTAAGCAGCATTGAATCTGAAGTCTGCATCTTTCCACTTGCCATTTTGACGCAAAAAAAAATAAATAAATAAAAAAAACCCCACACCATAAGTGGACCTGGTCAGCATTTTTTGAACATAAACACAGTATAAAAGAACAGTTTGTGTCATACTGTTAGTCTTTGACTGACTGAGGAACAGGTGTGCAGATGCTGCACAATCATTTAGTTAGGTTTTTATTTTTAACAAAATTGACTTTACCTCTACTTTATTGGCCTGCTGTTGCTCCACTGAGGTCTGTTCTTCAGAGATACGCCTTTCCCACTCCTGTGTGAGAGCATCTATTGGGGGGGGGGGACCAACACCACATTCAGCCAAGGTTGCAATATTCTGTGCACACAGCTGGTTTCTAATACGCATCAATGAAGCAATGTGCAAGATGACAAAATGTCAATTACATTACAAACAATAGGGGGCAACAATCACCGAAACATGCTGTGCACCCTTATCAAGAAACGCATGGCCCCTTCTTCTCAACATTAGCATTAACAGCTTACTACAGACCGGTCTAGACAAAACGTGTCAAGTTCAGCATCAAACTTCACTTCTCTACTCTTCAAAAACAGCGTCATGGTTAACTCCTGTTTTGCTTTATATGACTTTTGTTTGCTCGGGCCCAACAAAACGCTGACGGGGTAGTGCTACTTCATTCCTTCATGCTGGGCCAGCATAACTTGAGGTATAACAATATTGCAAGACAGGACAGACTGGCCTAGCTGGTTAGCATGCTAACTCTGTAGCTACCTCTGCAACCAAGTAAGCCTCAAAATAATATTAACTTAAAACCTCCTGCTTCTACTAGGCACACCAAGTCACTAGCAGTCATGTACCTGCAATAGTGGATTTCAAGGAAAGGAGTCCTATCAATGGTTTACTTTAAGCCATGCTCAGGGAATGCTGATCTCCTGTCGACTTACTGATCGCCTGCTGGTGCTGAAGCTGAACTTGGTTCTCCTGCTCGTGGTTCTGCTCACGGATCCTTTCCAGCTCAAACTGCTGGCGTGCTTGGAGCATGGCACTCTCCTGCGCCCACTTCTCCCTCAGGCTGGTCTGTAGCTCACTTAGTGCTGCCTCCTTCTCCTTCTGCAGGTTGGTCTGGGACAGCTCCAGCTGGGCTGTGTGCAGGTTGGTCAGGCTCAGACGCAGGGCCTCCTGCTCCAGAGCATGCTGCGACTAAATACAAGAAAAAACAGACAGAAGACATCAGTCTAGAGAGTAGTGGCCTATGGATTCCTTTAGGGAACAGCAGATGCTCTACCAGTACAAACACGGGGGCAGGTCAGCCATTTTAAAAAGGACCCATTTTAGTCATTTTTAACAGTTAATTATATTTTGGGACTTCTGGAATATATTCAATTTTCCCAGAACACAATATTTATCCTCATACTGTACATTTGTAATCTAGTCAGTTATACAATTTACTACATCCAGCACATGTAAAGACTAAACAGTTCAAACCTTAAGCACTCCTCTTTATAAACCCACAGAGAGTTTGCAAAATAAGTGACATGACTTTCAAGCTCTAATTTCTCATAAATTCTGTCCCGGTACATCACTTTCTCCATCAAGTGATGGAAAAACTGTCAGAACTACTCAGAACATTAAGGCTTAAACATTATGATATCATTAAAATCTGAAGAAGCAAATCTGAAGAAGCAGTCTTGTTCAAAACCTTCTCAACAGAAATAAACTGACACTCCATCTTCATTACTGTAGATGTGGTTTCCACAATTATTTTTGCTTTAAAATTGAACTTCAACTCTAAACATAACGTTAATAGTGTTGGGGCACAACAATTCCTCGCTTGTGGAACAGCCAAATGTCACCGCCAGCTGCCATTAAAACACATGCACTCCAGAAGTTGTAGTATATACCTGAGTTTGCAACAGCTCTGCCTGATGTGCAGCCTCCATGCTGTCCCTGAGCTCCTCCATGAGCTCTGCCTTGAGCTGGTCCAGCTTCTCTCTCTGCTGGGCTGCCTGCTGCGACAACTCTCTCTGATGTTCTCGCTCATGTACCTTTAGCAGAAAGTGGGCAGATGGGTGTTTAAAAGGCACATTAGACGAGAAGACAAATAAGGATGATGGGCACCCACTGCACACCATTACAGACAAAAATAGCAAGGCAGGTTGCTGTCAAAGAGCTGCTCCATAGACAGGCTCAGGAGATCCTTTGCATGAGAGCCATCAGGCTCTTCAACTCTTTCAGTAAGAGGGATGAAGACTGAATCTCTTATGGTAAATCAAAGGTTCATTTATCTGCACTAATGACACTTCACTGTATATCCTGTACATCTGCAGTCATGGGCACTCAACACTTCACTTAAATACCAATATATGCACATGTTTATTCAGTATTGTCATTTCCTGCCAATACCTGAGCCCCTTGCACATTTTATTGTCTTTTTATCTGCAGCATCTTATATATATATATATATATATAAAAATAAAGACCGTATTATTTATAGTTTATAATTTTGTGGAGCAGGAACTTGCTTAAGTTCATACTGTGCAACCCTTATTTTGTAGCACTGTATATTATTCTTATTCTATGCTGTATAGTGTAACTGCTACTGGCTGCTAAATGTCCTTTGGGATTAATAAAGCATCTATCCATACTTGTTTAACGAGGCTGATCTGTTTCTTCTGCTCCTCTTCCAAGGTGGACCTTAGTAAGGACAGCTCCTTCTCCAAGCGCAGATTCCAGTCTTGCAACTGGAGGAAAAACAGGTATACAACAGGCTTATTTTATTTACTAAGGTTTTTAAGAAACTCAACTGCCATCAATGAATTTTGTTACCTCCTTTTGATGCTTTTCCTCCAGTTTGTTCTTCTCCTCTTTATGCTCACTCAAGTGCTTGTCCAGAGACTGTCTAAGCGCACCAAGTTCCTTCTGGAATATGCTCTCCTTCTCCATTAGCTCTTCCTCTGCCTTCTCTTTTGCTTCTTTCATCTGACCCAAGTCCATGTCCTTTGCTTGAAGCTGGACCTGGAGGAAAGCCCCAGACAAAGGATCAGATGTTATTGTGATGGCCATTAACAACTTTTGTGTAATACAACTTATGCAAACAGAAATGCGTTTAAAAGAAGTGATTTTAAATCTTATTAAAACTAGTGACAAAAGAAAGAAAGAAAGGGAAAAAAGAAAAAACCTTTACTGAATTGAGACCCTATCGGCCTGTACATTTTGCAGAACGTTATACATCTAGTATAAACAACTGATCACTAAAAACAATTATTCCCACTTAAATAAGACTTAAATAAATAAGTTAGTAAGAAAAAAAAAATATAAAAATTGGCAAACCTCAAAATCCTCGAGTTCTGATTCCAGAATCTTTTCCATGCTCTTGTTTTGCTCCTCTAGGGCCTGCAGACGGTTTTCCAGAGCAGCTTTTTCACCTGCCCCTTGACTTAAGGCCTCCTCCATATTGGTCAGGTTTTGTTTAAGGCACACCAATTTAGCTTCAAGGTCCGTTTTAACCTTTTCCAGCTTTTGAAGATTCTCCATGCTTTTCTCTACCTCTGTCCGAAGTTCCTGGATTTCCCTGTTGGCAGAATCCACCTCGAGGGTCTTTTGGCCTAGCAGCACAGACATAGCTTGGTTCTTTTCCCTTTGGTTCTCCACCTGTGCCATGAGCTGGTCCCGTTGGGCTTGCAAGGAGGAAAGCTGCCGACCAAAAAGTGCCTGAACCTCACTGCTCACAGAGTCGCCTGCCATTTTTTGTTCCTGGATATCCCTGACCAGTTGCTCTTGCTGTTTAAGATGCAGCACCAGCTTGTCCTTCTCCTCCCTCAGTTCTTTCAGAAGTTCCTCAGTGGATGAAGGAATTGGGGTCTTCTCCCCAAAGTCTGTGACATCCAGTGTTACTTGCTCTTTCTCTGGCTGGCTCTGTAAAGAGCTGAGCTTGTTCTTCAGGTTGTCCTGCTCATGGGTTTTCTGGCTGATGATTTCTTCACAGTTAAGTCTCCTCTCCCGTTCCGTCTCTAACTCCCACTTTGCTTCCTCAAGCTCCTCTGAAGCTTTGCTCCACCGCTCTCGCGCCTCATCCAATTCCTCAGCTGAACGTCGGACCTCCTCTTGAAGAATGTCCAGCTCCCTCTCTTTCTCCTCCAACTGGTCTGTTAAGTCCCTGCACTGCTGGATCAAAAGCTCCTTGCCTAAATCCATATTATCCACACTTTCATCGAGACCCTTTGAGGTAGAGTTGAAACTCTGCCACTGAGCTTGTGTGAAAGACATTCCACCTTGGTCAGGGGGCTCATCCTCTGGCTGTAAAGACGTTGCTGGGACACTGAACTCAGCTGAATCATAATTGTAAGAAAACCTCGATTCCAACACAACCTCAGTCTCCAACTCAAACTTGGACACTTCCGAGTTCTCCATAAGGCTGTGCTCTTCAAGACTTTGTTCCACCCATGAGCTTTCATGCTGCACAGCCATTGCCAGGTATCTCTCCATCAATTCATTCTGATCTTCTGTAATGGAGGCATCCAGACAAGACCCAGTTTGATCAGCACTCTCACTGACTGCCTGCTGGTTGTGCTGCTCTTTGGAGACATTGACCCAGTTCAGGCTGGCATCAAGCACCTCAGAGGCAGAATGTTCAGCAACTGGGTGGTTATATTCCCGGGCTCTGTCGAGCAGCTCCTGAATATGCCTGACCTCCTCCAAATGCTCCTCCCGCAAGTGCTTGAGCGCAGCTTCATGGGCTTCGACTAACTGGGCTACATTCATCCCCCTCTCTTCTTCCAGGGTCTGGAGTCTCAATTCATAGTTGGCCATTTCAGATTCATGTTTAGAGCGCAGGTGCTCGCCCGTTTCCTGTTCCTCTTGAAGCCTGGCCTGAAGCTGCTTGACGAGACCATCCAGACGCGCCACGTCCTGGTTGAGTTCTTCTTTCTCATCCTTATATTGCTGTGCCTCTCGGGCCTGTGCCTCTGCTTTTTGAAGCTCTGCCTGAACCTCTGTTAACTGAGCCTCCATCTTGGTCTTCTCACCCTCCAGACTATCCAATGCCTTCTGTAGGCTGTCAGCACGATCATGTGCTCTTTTGACATTCTGCCGCTCTTCATCCAACTCAGTTCTAAGTTTCTGAAGCACAAAGGAGTCAGAGATAAGACTGCTTTCTGGGCTCTTATCAGTCCTTAACAATTGTTCACTGTGTTGGAACAAGCTGGCCTTGACTTGCTCCATGTCATTCAGTGTGAAGGCACTCTGGAGCTGACTAAGGGAGTCCTCCATGACCCCCAGTTTCTGTTGTAGAGCTGTGATTTCCACTTCCTTTTGAGCCAGAAGGCACTGTTGATCTTTAGTCACCTACAATACACAGACATGTATTCTTACATATATAAAATGGAAGGCTGTGTTACAAAAAGCTTAATGGACAAGAAAAAACTAAAACATCGGTACTGCACCTTTAAGACTGGTAAACAGCATGTGCTGATAAGCCTGTATTTTGCCTCATCCAGAAAGCAGTCAAACAGCTAAACCATTACATTACAGCCCTTTAGTTCAAAACACTCAATTTTCATACACAGATGTCAAACAGTACATAACAGTTTACAACTGTAATACACCACTGAAAAGAAGTTGGCATGTAGTGGAGGGCATTACCTTCTGCGAGTCCTCAATCTGTAGCTGCCACTGGTTCTGCTGGGCTTGAGACGGATCCACCCATCCCAAACTTTTACTACGCAAGTACTCTTTGGCCTGAGAGAGAGAGAAATTGATTTCACATTTGAAGTTTTCTTCCTTTCCCCTCCCTTGAATAAGGTATGACCATGGATGTAATTCTGGCAGTCTAATAAGGTTTGGTAGGTCATCTACCAACTTCACAGTCGATACAATACATAAAACCATACCGACTAAATGGCTGCAAGGTTGACACTCCTCTAGCAGCTGTATCCCAAAACCAACCTGCTGTATGGCCTCCTACCTGTTGTAGCTGCTGCTGCAGCTCCTGTATTTGGCCAGTCAGCTGCTGGGCTTCGAGCTGCACCTGGTCTCTGCTCATTAGCGCTGCCTGCAGATTAACACTCAACTGTGAGATGATCTCATTCCGCTTCTCCACTGCAGCCTGTAACTGCTGCAAGACAGTGGAAAAACAATTACACGCATCGTCCACTTCTTATTCAAGCATAGAAGAAAACCTTCCAAGCTCTACATTCTACACATTTAACAAAAAGGCACATGCAGGACTACCTAACTGTTTCCAATGCATATCCGCTTTCACAAGTGATTTAGTCCAAAGGTTTCTAACCTATATCCAGTCCCAAAGGCACAATGCTTAAGTGCTAAAATGAAATAAAAAATTAAAATTATATTAACATTCCTCACATGTTTCCCCTGGATCAAGGGTTTAAATGCCAATTTTGTCTGAGCCTCTTTAAATTAAAAATCCTCCAAAACCACTAAAAAGATCCACTGATAAGTGATCTGTAACAGCAGTCATACTAATTATGACAAGAAGTTTACAGATGGCTGATTTAGTACTTCCAGAGAGGCATATAGCATGAACACAAATTATCCATATGAACAAACACATCTAACCTACTTTCGAGAATCAGGCCTCGGTGGCTATTTTTGTAGACCAGCTTTAAGTCAGCAGATTCGTTAGAATTTTTCAGTTTAATTTGTGTCCATGACAGGGAAACCACCAAGACAACAATCCTTTCACACAATACATGCTGAGAAGGAATACGCTGATAGTCAGACCAGTTAACAAATAGATCTAATATACCATCTACCTTGAGCTGCTCTTTGCTAGTGTGAGTAACTATAATTTCTCCGAGAAGGTCTCGTGTCTCAACAGACTGCTCTGCTGTAGCCTTGTCTTCAGGAAGGCAGCTCCATTCTGGGGCATCTGCTTCATCCGTCTCCGCTCTAAACTGGCAGGCTGCTGGATCACCAGTGAGGTCATCAGTATTTAAGGATTCCTGCAGGGTTAGTCACACATGCGCATGTTTACCTCTACAGCTTTTACTACGACAATACTTACAAGCTATTGTACTTCTGTTGATCGATGTACTGTATTAGTGCATCACAAAACACATGCAGACAGAATTCACTTTGGCAGGAAATCTGAGGACCAAAACCTCTCTCGTAAATGAACAGTTATGGCAAAAAGCTGTTGGGGTAAAAAAAAACCTGCATTGCTGTAACCCCTCTAACATCACGCTTATATGCACAGCTGTACAGATTCTGTAAATTATAGTCTTAAATTGCTCACTATCCACACACAAGTACAGATCTCTTAAGCAGCATTCCTGGCTCTTTATTATATTTACTGTATTTTATTGCACTTCTCCTACTACTTGTTAACAGTCCGTGCTCTTGTTACATGTCCTACATGTGTGCTCTCACCAAGACCAATTCCATGTAGGTGTGACATACTTGGCAAAATAAAGATTCTGATTCTGGGTTTGCTTGACTTTCCACGGACCCCAAATACAGTCGGTCCAGGACATGTTGGTGTCCAAATAGTGCCTTTTTTTGTTTAGTTGTTAGAACTGGAACTGCTAGACTTGTTAACATTGCTAACAAAGACCAAGTCGATCTTCACCGTAAACGGTCCATAAATACGTCCCCAAAAGTTTTACAAAAACCCACATCCAGATTTTAATTCAGGTTGCAGAGAAAAGTAGTGTAGTACAGAATACAGTATGTCTCATTATGAACTACACACGCATGCGCACACACGCACACACACACACACACGCTAATAACTGGAACGTTTTCCTGAGCACAAACTAGCACCATTTCAAGCAAGACTACCAAAGACATGATGCACTCAACAGGGCAGAATATTTGCTCCTCATATCTTCATCTTTAGAGATCCAACTTCATTATCGCGACTTCTAACTAACAGTAAGTATAACTGTGCCATCACTACATGTCTGCACAGCAATGTTTAACACTCCCCGGTTTTCTCCTTCCTCTATAGTTTCAAAGTGTACCGGAAAGTGCATTGTTACATGTGTTAACACAGTTCCAGTTTTATCTTAAACAGGTCATTTATGTAATTTGCATAATTAACATAACATACTTTACATAACAACTGGCATGGATTTATGGAAAAGCTTTGGGCGACTTAACTTCCAATGTTTGCAATCAACTCCATGCTAGCAATATTTGAACGACTGAATCTGAGGTAATTTGTGGAGAGTATGTTTTGGAAATGATATACTATACAAGGCATACAGTAACAAGCATTACACATTTATTACATAAAATAGCAGCTTTAGATGATTATACGAAACGTAACCTCTGAATCTTCCTTGCTGTTCTGTCCATGGGAGTTGTCTGTTGGGGGCTCCTCTAGGCGGTGCTCTTGCGCTGAACAGTCATTCGCCTGGATAGTCTTGCTCTTCCTCTTCTGCGTCTTTTTCTGCGCATTCGCACCGTCACCTTTCGCCCGCTGCTGTCTAAAGTGCGCAAGCTGCGCCAAAGGTTGAGGGACAAGTAGAAGGAGAGGTATGTTAGGATGAAGTAGCAGGAATACACAATCACCATACTGTCCTAAATTAAGGATCAGCCATGTCAAAAGAGAAGACGAGACTGCCTCCACACGTTCCCAGAGAGCTGAAAGAAGCAGGGCTGGTAGAAGACAGAAGTAGGATGCAGGCTTGTGTTAGAAAAGCTGACAGTCCATGAATGAAGCAAATGTTGTCAAACATGCACAAGGATCCTTTTCGGAGCAGCACAGTTCTTCAGCTCCTACAGGTCCGCATGTGTAGAAAATGCGTCACTCCCAGTTCCTCAAAAAAATAAAAAAAATAAAAAAAAAAACCCCTTAGAGAAATCTTGGAAATGTCCTAAGATTTCACAGCAATCCATCTGAACACGCAATCCTACCACCCATCTCCCCACAGCTTCTTAAAGCAGCTTACGCCAGATTAGAGCACATCCGAAAGAGGCCCCTGATGATGGTGCGCATCCCTGACCCTGTTTACATCGACACGCCCATGCCCCATGGAGTCATTCAATGACAGTGCCAGTCACTCAGCATCAATCCGTCCATCAATCAAATGCACCCGATTCCACAATCTCTTACAAGAAATTTGTTTGCTACATCACTGAACTCATAAAAATTGTAAGAGGAAAAACAGGGCGGAGCAAATCATGCAAATCACTCGTATAAACAAGCACGCCAAAACATGGTCAAACAGTGTTGCCGCCCCGGAACTGCCCCAGGTTCTCATGCACTACTGACCCAGATTTTGCCAGAAAAGGCAGGAATTAGCCTAGCAGGGCGGGCAGTTCCGCTAGATTACTTGTGCCCTCCTTTCAGCAAATATGTGCAGAGACAGTTTATCCCAAACCCACTGTCATGTCAAATAACACAGAGCTGCAGCCGGAGCCTCAAGCAGGAACCACAAACACCAACTAAATCAGTCACGTGCAAGATTCGGTCTATTCAGACTCAAATTTTATGCATGTGTAAACTGAATTCTACTAGACACGCTGCAAGAATCTTCAATAACATTCAGCTTCTGCAGGCCAAAGGCAGACCATCATCTTAATGAGGACCAATATTAGCCAATATAAGCTACTTGGGGTATTGTCAGTCTCTGTTCACATGTACAGTAATTCTGATCATTGCTTCTGATTATGGAGCAAGTCCTTGGGCAGTTGTGCACCTAGGCAGTTGAATATTTTGCCCTCTGCTTAACTATGACAGCAACACAAGCTGAACTAATGAGCCGCTAAGTATCAGAAATACTAAATCTTTATTACTTCTCATTTTTCATTATTTCTGTTCATAAAGAGAGGTCATGAACAAGAACTAAACGCACAATGCGTTCTGAGTAGCTCTGCCTGCATATTTAAGACTGATGAGCATTTTTGAAACATCAGTTTCAGTCAGCAACTGACTAACCAAGCCAGTATAATCCAGCAAGAATATTACATCTAGCATAAGCAGATGTGCAATGCTGACATTACTGGTTAGCAGAACTTTTAGCCCTCTAAAATCAGTACTGGCTACAAAATGCTCATATCAGCCATGCCACTCTTGAATGGCATGTATATTATACAGCTCAGTATTACACTAAAAGGCATCCACATATAAAGACTGTATAAAATTGTTTTTGCCTCCCGGGCAAATAAACCCGAAAACCTTTAATAAATGGGCAAGCTGAAAAGCATGCACTAAAACAACCCGGTATAAGGATCAACCCTGCCATCTACAGGGCTAGAAAGCCATGACCGCCTGACAGCTGTTCTATACACATGATAAACTGAGCAGATTAAAAAGGGCTCGTATCCTACATTTACATTTAGTTTATTTAAACATGAGATTTGGGAGCGTTTACTCATCACAAACAGTCAAACATACATTTCACAACACAACAAAACATTAATGCTCGTTTATGAACAATGCCTTGCTGTTACCCACAATAAATGGTAATTAATGGGACACAGCACAAAAATGCCCAAAATACCAGAGTAATAAACAAAATCTTGTTAATTAATTAATTAATTTTGTTCAGCTTTCCATACGATTCACTGAGAGCAGTCAGTCAACCACACATGTTCACTGGAATATTAAGACTGCACCCACACTGTTCCAAGATAGAAGAGTGAATTTTCCTTGAGTATTAAATTTCTATTTAGATTTTTCCATCATCATCATCATCAGTAGTTGGCCAGTAGGCAGTTTTATAATATAAACTTTATTAAACAACTTTCTTCCATTTCTGGGGAGAGCCTTGAGGTTACAAATGTGTGAACATGTCAAGAACATTCTCATTTTGACAGAAATGGTTAAAATCGCAAGCCATTATTTAATAAATGCTGTGACCAGCGCTTGGTCATCTAAGCATCTCGGTATGGTGCTTGTAGCGCTTCTTTGTGTTGTAGCAATGATGAATTCTGCGCGACGTCATTCTGCTGTGCATGCTGTGGCTCATTGTTTCATTTGACAGCTGCAACAGCAGCATCTGTCTTTCCCTTCGCCGTGTTTATATACACAACCGCTGGCCATTCATTAGGTATGCAACTTAGTTTCTACACTCACTGTCAATTTTAGCAGCTCCACTTACCATATAGGAGCACCTGGTAGTTCTATAATTGCAGACTCGTCAAACTGATCCAGTGCATACTTCGTTAACCTTTCCTTACCCTTCCGTGATCAGGACCCTAAAGAAGCAATGAGCAGTTATTTTGTGTGTGGTGGGTCATTTTCAGCACTGCAGTGACACTGATGTGGTGGTGCTGCGTTAGTTTGTTTCTGATCCACTCGTCCCAATGCAACACATCAACATGTCAATGTGACCGCAGGGCAGAGAACAGCTCGCCTCCCAAATAATACCTGCTCTGTGCTTGTCCTGTGGGGGTCCTGACCATTGAAGAACAAGGTCAAAGGGAAATGAATGATAGATTACAGTCTGTTAAACCACAGAGTGCTCCAATATGGCAGGTGGAGTTGATAAAATGATCTTGGCATAAGAGGGTTTTTGCACGGAACAGACAGACTTATTTCTTTACATTGGTGGTGGTCCTGGGAACCAGGGACCACCATGTCACACAAACGTAACATTACAGTAAAAGTTAACAGTAGCCTAGTTATTTGGTGGAAATGTTTGGGTAGTATGCCACCTTACAAAGCGCTGTATGTATAAATACACCACAACAGGACCCCTCAATTATTAAGAAACCATGTACAGGTAGCATGTTTATGTACAGTCCCAAGTAATAACTGATGTGCATATTACCATGAAGCAGGATACCTGAACCTAACACACCACCTCTAAATAAGGTGCACCAACCTTCTGGCAGCCCATGTTCTGGACCTGACTGTATAGAAAATTATCACAAAATTGGTCAGAAAAAATGCAAATAGATATTTTGCCCAAATCATTCAGCCATATTATAATCTGTGCATTTTATTAACATATTATGACCTCACAAATTATCTGGGAAAGATGATATATTGCCTTACTTAAGTGTTCTTGTTTAACATGTGACCTTGTAAAAACAATGCAGAATTGTGGAGGAAAATTTGTGGAATAACAAAAACAAACAAATAGAGACTAAAAAGTAAAAACCACTATGAGGCAACAGAATGTGGTTAGACAGCTTGCCAGATGATTATCACCCTAATTTACCCCAAGCACCACACGAACCCTCGACCCCTACTCCTGGACCAGTGAGTTCCACCTCCACACAAGCAGCTTCGCTAAACAGAGGGACAAATGCGGTCGTGTCCCCGGTTGTATCACGCTGAAGCGCCATTAGTTCCGTTCATCCCTAACAAAACAGCCGTCTAAGCATATTAACTCTTACTTCCAGGACACGCACACACACCAACCCCAGCTGCAGCATCAGTGTACACTTCTAAGGGAGCTCCCTGAATCTGATGCCAGTTCACTCACACTGAACACCAGCAACAAAGACTAGCGGAGCAACGAGCAACGAACTTTTAGCCCCTCGGTGTATAACGTCACTGTTCCACCAGCTGTACGAGAGCAGCTCGCAGGACCGTAACTAGAGAAGCTAACGGACAACCACGACTTAAGCCAACTAACGTTTAAGACGCTGGCATCATACTCGCCTCACTTTCCTTAAAGTAACCACAGCAACTCAAAAGACATTTGACCATTTCAGTTAGAGCATTCAGCTATTTGGTTAGTGTGGCGTTGGCATCAAACCGAAGCATTAACTCGATGAGAGTTGTCTGTTTTCTTTGTTAAGCTCCAACAAACAGTAAAGTTAACTGACATTAGTCACAGTATACCCGTAACGTTAGCTCCAGCAAGCTGACTTCATCACATTTCACGCCTAGCCTACGCTTAGCTAGCCAACTAGCCCGCTAGCCGCATCAGATGAGTACACAAATTAAACTAATAAGCCCAGCCAGCTCCAGCAGCTGCTCTAAAACGGTCGAGTTCGCAGAACACAGCCAAAACACTGACCCGGCTAACAGGTTAGCATCACCAAACTTAGTTAGCAAACATAGCTAAGCTGCAGCTAGCTAGCCAGACTAAATATTAGCACGGTTTACCCACCTTTGCTCTGCCGACCTCTAGTTTCCGTTGCCTTTCATCTTGGTCCATCTCCTGAATGAGGTGAGTTCATAGAGAAGCAATAATTCTTTGATGCAGTCTGAAGTTTTTATGCTGGTAAAACAATCGCGGTTCTCGCCTCCAAGTTCAGATATGGAATAACTGTCAGTACAGATTTCAACATGGCCGCGAAGCGTCCTTAGCCCCGCCCTTATGAAGTTTTTAGCGCCTAGTAGCCAATCAAAACCACGCATACAAACACTGTAGCCAATGAAATCGTTGCACTGGTTCCACGCACCTGTGTCATTAAACACCCTCCTCCGTTTACACACAAAACCTGACTAAATAATACGAGAAACGGCTCAGATGTGAACATGTTTGTGGTAAACGTAAATTCGCGGTTGTTATTTGACACACAGATTTATGATACACAGTTTGGCTCTGGAATGATCTGGGAATGATTTATATTCTCTCACGAGTTTTCAAATAGTTGAATGGGATCCGCCCACACTGCCTATAGGAAAAGGGCGCGCGCAGTGCCGGGGAAATCAGTTTGACCAATAGCAGCTCAGTAGTCTGTCCCGTCGAACCTGTGTATGCCTGAATCTGCCCGAACAGTTCTGATTCTGCTGTACAGGCCCTTTTCACACCTTCCTTGTTACGCTATCCTTAAACAGGCAATGTACAGTGTTCTGCCTAGTTTAAGATGAAAGGGAAGTTGTTGTTTTTGAGTGGGTTGGTGTTAAAAGGAGAATTGCAATAATTTAATTATATTATATATTTTTTATTCATGATTTAATATTACTTATTTAAACATTTCTGGATAATTAAGTACTCAGAGATGTGAACAGAACATTTTCAGAGTGGTTTGAAAGGGGTTTCTTGCACTTACAGCCTTCTTTACAGGGTTGGGGATTGAACCCAGGGTTCTTGATGTCTACAACACATATAAAAGTAGATATTTTGGACAGCTGAGCTACATATACCACAGACTTCATAAAGTTTTTTTGGAAGGAGTTTAGGTAATTATTGGCACTGAATACAGCCTGCATTTAAGCAAGTGAAAATAAACAGAGTGCTGTTGCGCTGACCTGGTGAGTTTTGAGTACTTAGTGCTGAAAATGATGGTAAGCAGTTAACTGTAACACTGTCATAGTGGACTAAGCAATCAGTATCCTATGTAATGAAGGATAAGACCATCTCTGAAGTTATTAGAGGGCAATAAATGCTTCAAACGCTCTTTGACCTGCATCTCAAGGTGGGTCTCTGAGTGGTTAAAATTGCTTTGTGGAGATCTGCGTATATAACAACATATATTGACATCAGTTCATTATAAGGTTGACAGCTGATCCAGATTTGTGACACAGTATGGTTTTCTTCATACACAATGTTTATTTATATACAGAGTTTAACATAATCTCAATTACAACAAAGCACAATTTAAAATATGGTCTAACTTTAGCAAAAGTCACTTTTCTATTTTATTTTAGTAACACTATTTATTTATTTATTTATTTATTTATTTATTTATTTGTTTGTTTGTTTGTTTGTTTGTTTGTTTTTCCCCCCAGCATTTTATAAAAAAAAAAAAAGAAAAAGAGTAAGAGTGGTTTAAGGTGTGAAGAAATCTGTTCTCTATAGAGGATGTGTTCATTTACCAATCATTTACAAATAAATTATGACCGCACACAAACCCACACACAGTTCGTAAGTGGATTTCAGGAAAAATTAATATACAAGACAGTGCAGGCCCATATCCAAAGCAGGATATGGGCCCATTAAAAAAATGAATATTGTCTCAAACGGTGTTTTTCGAGCAGCTCTATGAGAAGCCACCTGAGATCAGTTTGTCCAGTAGTCCTCAGTAAGATGCATGTTTGGGGAAAATACACACTAGAGACTCACTTCAGTTATTTAAACACAAGCCTTTATATCACATGCCTGTATGATGATGGAAAACATACAGTACACTCATTCTGGTCAGTCCAAACGTATGACTGATCACTGATCAGAGAGAAAGAAGGACACGAGTACAGCGAGTCTACACGTCTTATTCAAATACAGCTTGGCCTGTAACATGGCAACAGGTGCTCAGGGCAGGGCCTGTCTCAGGTTTTGGTTTCTGGCAACCAAGAAAAATAAAACAAACACTGGCATGTGAGGAAACATGTACTCCAGTCCGAGCTTTAGATCCGAGGGTATGTGTGAACATTAAACTAAAGGATGTGTTGTGAACGTTTATGGCATGTAAACGATTTTGATTGAATAACAGAGCCAGATACAGATAAACAATAGTCTGCTACAATGGTGGATCCGATAGTGGACCAAATGACACGACTGAAACTCAAGCTGCTGGAAAAGGTGAGAATTTACTCTATATACCTTATCTATCTATCTATCTATCTATCTATCTATCTATCTATCTATCTATCTATCTATCTATCTATCTATCTATCTATCTATCTAACTAACTATCTATCTATCTATCTATCTATCTATCTATCTATCTATCTATCTATCTATCTATCTATCTATCTATCTATCTATCTATCTATCTATCTATCTATCTATCTATCTATCCATCTATCCATCTATCTATCTACCTATCTATCTATCTATCTATCTATCTATCTATCTATCTATCTATCTATCTATCTATCTATCTACCTATCTATCTATCTATCTATCTATCTATCTATCTATCTATCTATCTATCTATCTATCTATCTATCTATCTATCTATCTACCTATCTGTCTATCTATCTATCTATCTATCTATCTATCTATCTATCTATCTATGTCTATCTATCTATCTATCTATCTATCTATCTATCTATCTATCTATCTATCTATCTATCTATCTATCTCTCTCTCTCTCTCTCTCTCTCTCTCTCTCTCTATATATATATATATATATATATATATATATATATATATATATATATATATATATATATATATACATATACTACCAGTCAACTACAGAAGGTTTCCTTATGTTTATCTTAATGCTTTACTTTAGAATAAAAGTGAAGACATCAAACTATAAAATGGCACTGGTGGAATTAGGCAGTCCACCTTAAAAACCTGAAATCCAACTTTACAAGGGGATAAAACAGCTTTCTTAACTTGAATTGGACTCAGTAAAGGCTGATATAACAAGATTCTTCTCTAAACTGGAAGGGGAGCGAGATATACTAGAGGTGGAGATATATATATATAGAATATAGCATCAATATATAATATTCATCGGGAGTATATGTGGTATATCAGGATATGCATTGTTTCAGACATCTCATCAGTTGGAACTGCGTACGCCTGTAGAATCTTCCAGATCACCAAAAACCGTTCTGTGCCTTGCTTTACTGTGTGTGCTATATGAAGAGTAATAGCTGTTTTCTACTTTTGGTTTGTGGCTTTCAGAGACTGGAGAATGAGAGAGAAGCTTATGGTGAACGAGGAGATTCTGCACTTTCCACAAGTAACGTCAGCTCACATTCATACTTTTAAACTTTACTGAGTTACCAGCCTTCTTTTATTCGTCCAGTCAAAACAGGCATGACGTATAATTTAATAATCTCTCAGCATGTGGACATAAGCAGCACACAGGAGCTTTAACTCCTAAACACTGTTCTTTCAGCCATTACTGTGCTCATCCACATTTACCTTCATTATCAGGAGACCTGCTTTTAGTTCAGTCGTAGAAGATGGCTGCATGTCTCCTCACCATCCTAGTGGTCCCAAACACAGTTAAGGTGATGCTGAGGTCTAAACTATGGGGTGGTAGTTATTCTCCAGGATTAATGTGTATTTTATTATTAGATATTATTATATTAGATATTAATTCTTCAGCATTAGTTTATCTTTGTTTCTGTTTTGTTTATAATGGGTCTTATTTTATTTGTATTGAGTTGATGTCTGTGTTCTTTATTCCTCTCATTTCTTTTCTCAGTTCCTTTTCTTTTTATTAACTACCTTTTCCTATATTTGAATAAGTGTCTGTATATGAAGTTGCGCTTGTTTTCTGCTGTGGGTTTTTAAAGGGAAATCAGAGAAGTTTAATAGTGTAAAAGCTGAATCAAATAAACCCATTTGCACAGCTGTGACATGCAAACTCACTGTTTTGGCACAGGGAGTTATGATGGACAGACAGACGCGTTGCACAGTGCTCTGAGACGTAAGAGAGAACTGCTGCGCAGACTGAGGGTACCAGCATCACCATCTGTTACTCTGACTTTGCAGTTAGCATGACCATGTTACGGTGGCTAATCCTGTATCTCACTATGACCTCTGCAGTATAGGCAGCTGGATCTGTTTTAAAGTCCTGTACGCAATGCCTTACTGCATATGCATGTCCGTGTATGTGTGTGTGTGTATGTGTGTGTCTGTTTATGTTGTTTATCTGTGTGTGTGTGTGTGTGTGTGTGTGTTTATGTTGTTTATCTGTGTGTGTGTGTGTGTGTGTGTGTTTATGTTGTTTATCTGTGTGTGTGTGTGTGTGTGTGTGTGTTTATGTTGTTTATCTGTGTGTGTGTGTGTGTGTGTGTGTGTGTGTTTATGTTGTTTATCTGTGTGTGTGTGTGTGTGTGTGTGTCTGTTTTTGTTGTTTATCTGTGTGTGTGTGTGTGTGTGTTTATGTTGTTTATCTGTGTGTTTGTGTGTTTATGTTGTTTATCTGTGTGTGTGTGTGTGTGTGTGTTTATGTTGTTTATCTGTGTGTGTGTATTTATATTGTATACCTGTGTGTGTGTGTGTTTATGTTGTTTATCTGTGTGTGTGTGTGTGTGTGTGTGTGTGTGTGTGTGTGTGTATTTATATTGTATACCTGTGTGTGTGTGTGTGTGTGTGTGTGTGTGTGTTTATATTGTATACCTGTGTGTGTGTGTGTATTTATATTGTATACCTGTGTGTGTGTGTGTGTTTATATTGTATACCTGTGTGTGTGTGTGTGTGTGTGTTTATGTTGTTTATCTGTGTATGTGTGTGTGTGTGTTTATCTGTGTGTGTGTGTGTTTATGTTGTTTATCTGTGTGTGTATTTATATTGTATACCTGTGTGTGTGTATGTGTGTCTGTTTATATTGTATACCTGTGTGTGTGTGTGTGGGAGATAGGAGCAGCATGCTTTGGAGGAGCTCGGAAGGCCACGCACATGGGCTGGCCCCCACAGACGACAGCATTACGAATCTTTCCCTTTACCCGCTCCTCCTCACATGTATCAGTCACCTCCTCCTGCTGCTCCTCCTGCTGCACCTCTACTCCCACCTCCCCCTCCCCCTCCTCCTCGAATCATCCAGCACACAGTGAGACATGTTCACATTCTCAGTATTTAAAGGACGTATATCTTTCTGCAGTGTCCAGAAGCACACAGAAGATGTTGTGAGGAGGCAGCACTGGGTCATCCAGCATCAGTACTTGACCTCAGTAATGCTTGTAGTTTGGTTCATTGCAATGAAATCCTCCCAGCACTGTTCCGACATCTAGTGTAAAGCTGTCCCAGACAAATAGAGACTGTTACAGCAATCTCTGTTACTGATTTTTACTAATCTCCTCGACCACTCTACTAAATAAAATATTAATAAAAATAATAGTTAATAAACGATGATGAATTCAGACATTAGATATTTATAATGATGAAATGATACCTATTTTTTAAGGAATGTCTTTAAAGTCTTGTGATTAAGATTTTTCATAAGAAAAAAAAATCCACTCCCACATGCCACTAGCTAAACACAAAGAGTTTTAATCTCATTTTAGCCACACCTCTGCATTTTAAGACAGGAAGTGAGACTGCATCCTGGTCCCTCATTGCCACATATTGAGCAGTTATATCCCATTGTTTTAAAGTAAGTGTCCTCTGTGTAAATAAGTGTGTAACATTTAGAAATCACTGAAACTCAAGCTTCAGCACATTTTTTTGTGTTTTAAATAAAAATATATAGTTTTATGTGTGAATAACTGTTCGAAGCGAGTTTGCTAGTCATGTACTGGCTTTGCTCAAAATAAAATAAAATTGCCTTTTGCATTGTGAAATAGTCTAACGTCCAAATCAGTTCTGAACTCTGAATGAACTTATTTGTTAGAATGATCCATAAATACCTGTGATTTCAGAGGAAACGCTGAATAAGTCTACATTATTATTATTTCCTCATACACTCTTGTAATATTAATACCCTAATAGAGATTCACATGAGGGGTGAAGCAGTGTGAACGTGAGCGACATGAGCGACCTGTTCTCTCAGTACTATGCAACTATACTGAACATGTATATGTATAAACTTGTATACATTCACACAATGAAGGTATTACACCGATAGGTGTATTTAGCACTGGGCATCATACCACCTAAACCCTAGGCCATAGTAGATGGCATTTTACTGGGCTGTGAATTTTTGTGTACGATTAGTTATCCATGATTTTTAATAACATCTTTTTCTGTGTAGATGCCGCAACAGCCTGCCACTATTATCCAGCAGCTACCTCAGCAGCAGCCCCTGATAGCACAGATACCACCCCCCCAGCCTGTCCCGTACAGATCAGGCAGCATCAAAGAAGGTACAGACACTTACACTCTCAAAGAAGATGGTTAAATAGAGCAGTTCTTTATAGAACCATAAACACTGCATGCTTAAATGGTTCACTGTATGTTGAAATGGCTCTTTAAAACGGTGGAGAATGGGTTGTATATGGTTCTATGTAGTGCCAAAAAAACCTGCAGTAACTGTAGAAGAATCCTTAGTCCAGAGAGAAAGGGGTACCCTGAAGAATGCTTCATTTGAGTTTACCTAGGATACTTCCTGTCACGATTAATGTACTGAAACTGTGCTATGTTCGGTATACTATGTACTTAGTATGTGTTACGACCCCACTAGTAGTCTAGGGGGGGTCATCATTTGTGGGTCCAGTCTACAACAATATTTTACTGGTTACCTAATCTCTCCTATCTGTAACCAATAGGTAAACAACTGGACAAATGGCTACAGGGGTTGGTGCTCAAGTTTGCTTACCACCCCTATCTGCACCAATAGTGTATCTATACAATCAATCACTACATGCTGTGGAGATGTATGAGCGCTCGCCTTACCTGTCCAGAACCCCCTATCCACGCAGGCCACAACACAACCCGAACACACACAGACAACGGGAATTAACGAGGACCAGCCAATACAGAACATGGCTAGGGCTAAGCGCTAGCTACGGGAGGCAGAGGGAGAACAAACATAACGCTGCTAACCTGACATGAGTCTACTAACATGTGTACAACATGAACAACACCAAATGCATCCGCCTCAATTCCCTAACACAACACAGCAGCAAAACAACCACATCACTCCCAACCTCCCCTAAACTGAATCCCCAGTCTTTTTTTTTAATATGTACATTAGTGCTACTACAATTTACTTAATTAGAACTAATTGTACAGAGCTGTACTTTTTTGGGATCCACTTCAATAAATTTGAATACATATTAAAGTACATGTATAGTACATCTAATAACAGAAAGGCCTTAAGAAGCCTGTTTTGAGCCGTCCTCGCTGTGCATTTTACGACAGAATTGAAACAGAATTGTAATCACCCTGCTGGCAGATTTTCACCTGCTGTCTGACGATTGTTAACTGTCTCACTTATCATAACTGGGGTACCCAAAATGATTTACATGCCTAATGCTAGAATTGCAGAATTGCACTGGCCACCACCCCACCCCTTAGCTCTGCCCCTGGCTGGTATGAATGTATCTGGCACAGTGCTGCTGGGGCTGCACTGTGGTCATGATGAATAGCAACTTATGGGCTCCAGACTTTAACTGTACACCTACTAGCTAGATCTACAATGTAGGGGATAGTTTATGTTGAATTATGTCAAGTTAGTTTAAGATTAGTTTATATGTGCTTCAGTGTGCATATGACATAGCAGGAGAGATCTTTTGAACAGACCTTCCATTACACACGTGACCTGTTGCTAATTAATGAATGTGAGTTTTAGACTGTGCCGGTTATTTAATTGCATTTGTTTCTCAGACATGGTGGAGCTGATGCTAATGCAGAATGCTCAGATGCACCAGATCATTATGCATAACATGATGCTAAAGGCGCTTCCTCCAATGGCCTTCTCTCAGGGCGGTCCAGGGAGTCCGCACACAGGCCAAGTAATGCTGTTTACCGTATTTTGATTTGTATATGAGTTGAGCTGTCTAATGCAAGTCAACAAATGTTAATTGAGCATATGTACTTGTTTGATGTAAAGGGGAACTCTATCAGGCCCAGGGGAGGTGCCATTCACCATCACCATCACTACACCCCTCCACCGCTTCCTCCCATCCCTCCTATGGGTTACTCAGCATGGCCACCTGTTGTGCCAGCAGGACGGGCCGGAGCTTATCAGCCGTCCGTCCATCATCTAACCGGTCCAGTAACTCTTCCTGCCCTGAACCCGTAAGTCAACACACAATCTGCAGAAACTGTGTGAGAATATTTAGGCTACATGGGATGGAGTATCACAGGACACCATCAGGAACCTCTACAACTTTATGTCAAGGCGCCTGGCATGTTGAGTTAGTGAACATGGTGGCCTGACACCATACACTACTTCTGTATGGGTAGCTCAATAAATATTACCCATATCAGGCCCTGATAGTCCCAAATAGTCAGGCCCAGATAGTCTAAATCTATCATCATTTATTGTTCCTGCTAACCTTTATCTTCTTTCCCAATAGCATTGCAATTTGACACTTCCTTCTGGGTGCATCTATTCTTTTGATGATGATTGAATAAGCAATCCAAAGCTGATATGGCAAATATGCTTTAGGCAAAAGCTACATCTTAATCATCATATAATGTCTCACATCAGGCAACTTATTCATAACATTACACCTATGACAGTGATGCGCCTCTATGGAAGTTCACCCTTCAGTCAGCCAGGTTCATTATTTAATGCAGGTATTTGAGTGTGGATGCAGATCTCAGGTTTATTACAGTTTAAAAAGAGTTCATGTTTAGCTGTGCTTTACTGTCATCCTGCAGAGTGACCATCGCTGGACTGAAGTGAGGTAAACACACAAGCTTTGCGTATACACGTATAAGGTTTCTAATACACATGTACTTATTCAAAGCATATTCAAATTTGTTCTCTACCTCTGATACTGATAACATCTGCTGTTTATCTCTCTCAGCCTCCTGTGCACCTCTCAGCTTCAGTGCAGAACAGAATTTGCAGGATGAGCACTCACATTCTTGGTTGAACAATATTCTTGTGACTAAATAAAAGTAAAGAATAAAACTTTATTTGAAAGTCTGCATATTGTATGTAACTGGACTCACTGTACATTAAACAATGATGTTAATACAGTGTCAGAGGGACAAATGACTAGAACTAATGTTTAGTAAAGAATTAAGAGAATATATTTATATGTATATGTATATGTATATATATAAATGTATATTTTATCTCGTCACTGTCCAAACAAAAAGAACGATTTGCAAAATGGCAACTTTACAGAAGAGGGCAAAATCTAGTTGAATTACAATGTAAGCAATTTCTGTTGGTCCAAGATACAAATGAACAAAAACAGAGCTACATGTTCTTTACAGGACAGTGATGATATATATATATATATATATATATATATATATATATATATATATATATATATATATATATACAAACATACAAAACAGAGACATTCAAAAATTATCTATAGATAACTTTATAAACAAAACGTAGTGATAAGTAATAAACCATACACATACACTATATAAGATTATTTAATTAATAAAGAATCCATTAAAACTGTGAATTAAATGGTTAAGATGTGCCATAAATGTAATTTTGAGTGATTTAATGTGAAATACACTGGAGATTTTTTATTCTGGGGAAACATCTGTGTGCAGTAGGAGTGATGGTAACCAGACATCTGAAGAGTAAAATGCCTTTAAAAGCTCCATCACTGAAAGTTACTACATTATAAGGACACTAATGTGGCGTCCACTGTCTTAACTGAGGTGTAAACATTTCCATTCAAATTCTCCAATAACAGTCACTCATTCTGAGAAGCAGATTTAAAGTGTTCTTAAACTGAACCTTACCTTTGACACTGGTGGAATAACTGTAGACCTTTAAATTGGTCAATACCTAATTACATATCAAATGAACTTGCTGGTATTATGTAGGTCACAATGTCATGTTGTATATTTACTCTGTTAATTTACTTCACGTATTATTAAAAATATTAATTATCATTTAGTGTCATGTATAAGTTATTATTATGCTGATTTAGCTAAATTGTTCTGGCCCAAATCTGGCCCCCATTTTAATCTGGCCCATTTACCATATGGATGTATGGATGGATGACTAGCAAATTGTTTATTAGGCCCACGCTTCAGCCAAAAGTAGGCAACCAGGACCAGATCTGTTTTGGAACATGTGGATCGTATATTATAAGTTTATACATATATATATATATATATATATATATACATATATATATATATATATATATATATAAATATATATATATATATATATATATATATATATATATATATATATATATATATATATATATGGACCTCTTTTTGCCACTACTGCCGAGTCTTTGTTTTAGGCAGGGTTTAAGTATGTGGGCCACCTTTTGTTTTCATTGGGAATGGATTCTGTGAATGTTTGCGTATAAAAAAACCCCAAAAATAGTAAATAAAAAATTAGAAACAAATAAATACGTATGTACATGCATACAAGCTATTCAAGGCGGAGGGAAGCATGCTGAGTGTTATCAGGCTAAACAGTTTCGATAGAAAATGATTTTTTTGTTTTCAGATAACCACTATTTAACTATTATCAACACTACTTTGTAACACTCAGAGGACTTGATATAGGTTGACTGTTCGGGATGGTAAATAAGCTATACGTGCGTTGACAGAACGCCTGGTGCCCATCACCACCCCTGTACAGAAATCTGAGTTCATCGTTTACCAATAAATCACTCTGAACGGTTTGTTTACATTCCAGTGACTGATTCACACAGGGTATTTGAAACATGGGTGGAAGCGCACTTTAAGCCTGGCTCAAGTGGTCCCAGGTAATCCCCCCGGTTGGCTGGTTGGTTGCTCTCTGACCGGTGACGTTTGCCGTGGCCGAGCGCGGAGAGGCGGAGATCACGCGTAGCTGAGCGAGAATCCACGGGACGGAGGCGAGCGTGGTGTTGGCCGTCGTGTTTGAGCCTCGCTTGTTGGCAGACCCCAGCATAGTCCTGGCATTACCGAACGAGCGGGTGTCCTTTTCTTCGTGGTGGTTTGTGATGTATGAATGGATAGTTGACGGGTTGTCGTCGCTTTTCGTGCCTTTTTCTGGAGGGAGTTTGGCGGTGTGGCCTACAGACAGTAACGGTGACGGGAAAGCGGCACTGCGACCGACCACTACCGAAACACAGGAGCATTACAGGCCCGCGAAACGAAACTACCAGAGGTGAGTGTTTACGCCGTGTAGGTCTCCATTAAACAACCCGTCAAAAATGTTTGTCGTTTGTCGTCTAGCTAGCACAGACATTAGCCTACAAACAGAACTGGCATTATTAACCTGTACCGGTTAGCTTTATCACATATGCTAACAAACACAAGCTAGCTAGCTAGCAAGCTAATGTCATTTGTTTATATGGCTAGCTGGTAGCACTCGACTGGGTGGGATTATTTAATTGGCTATCATTTTGTGTAAAATATTGTTTTATGTTACCGAGGTCCTTTTTAAAACAGATTTTAATGAAGCTAGTCAGCTAGCCGGTCAACCTCAACTTGTTCCCACAAACATAAACCAGTATGTCAACATTCGAGGCATTTCTCACTTACACTAGACTAGACAGTAGCAGCAACAACATTGGTTAGCTAAAGAAACGTGAGCTAAACTTAGTCGACAGCTTCAGTATCCCAGGCGAACAGTAAGAAACTGTACTTCAGGACTAAAGCTGTGTTGAGCGAGTTAACCTGATTGTGTTGTGAGCTGAAGGTGTTGATGATGACCTGTCCTGTCTAACGCAGTGTTCACTCTCCTGATGGCATATCTGATCACCTGGAGATCAAAAGACCAAGAAGAGGTACCTAGATACCCATTCACCACCCAAACTACTGCACACTGTGACTCCCTGCCTCACAACATTATTCCTTTAATGCTGGTTCTGGCAGTTCAGTCCTCAGGGACCCCCTTACCAGTCCACATATTCACGTTTCCCCAGATCGCAGTGACCAAGTACGGTGGCTTGTCGGAAAAGGCTCACTGTTTGGCCCGCTGCTCACAGGCTGTTTTTCTTTTAGTGCCGGAATTCTAAAATGGACTTCCAGAGTGATTTTAAGGACACTGTAATGCACTTGTAATTTCTGATGAACATTTGTAGATCTCTACATTCACTGAATATATGCCAAAGTCCATGGAGCCTCTCTCGCAATTCACTGACAGGACTGTAAACAACAAAAACAGCAGTTCTGTATAGGTTAAGCCAAAGACAAACACCTTTACTACCTATTTCTCTACATAGAGTGACAACACTAACTGGTAACAGAGTGATAAACCAATCCATAGGTCTGCACAGGAACAAAATCGAAGTCTGAACCTTTCACTGTGAGAATCCACCAAATCTAGCTAAGCCTGACCAAAATCTGCTTGCAGTAACAGGGGGATTACATAGATGCTCTGATTCCTTCATAGGCAGTTGACAAGCTTTCTGTAATTGGGCTCATTTTAATCCCATTAAAAGGGTGTTTAATTTGTAATTTTGATATACAAGTATCGTCTGTTGCTTCTCCTGGACACTTGAATTGATCAACAGAAAGCGCCATGCTGAAATGTTTTACACATCTGTAATGCACTAACAGTATTTATTCATGCCTGGTTTTAATCAGGGGCATGTGCACCCATTGCTTAAACTCTAGAGCTCCTCCAAGCGAAAACAAATCTCCTACTTAAAAAGAAATTGCTCCTAGTAAAACAAACCAAGCCCAGGGATGTCTGTGAAAAATCAGCCTGGAACCCGCTTTATTTATGTGCTGTAGTTATGAGCAGAGAATTATTTGCAGGCTAGTCGGTTTTGTACGTTTTGTCTGCCAGTCCTCGTTTCCTGTGCTTTTCAAAAATGCCCATGTCCACGGTCATGAATCTGCAGCCAGCTTCAGGTTTGCTAAAGCAACCGATGATGGTGTGTTAATGCGACTGGTGAATACCGGCACAGATTGATGAGGTGGTGGTGAAATTAATTTGTTTGAACTGTTTAGTTATTTAGCTTATCCCTGTGTAGCAAAATACTGATGAGGTTAGGCTAAATTGTAAAGCCACTGGTTGATTGTCTGTTAGAATCAAACAAAAACGTGGACTGGTCAAGGGTTCCCTGGGACTGGATTGGGAAACTGACTTAATGTTCCTACTGCCTTGTTTTAACATATTATTGCCTGTGGATCCTGATAAACCTATTCCTCCCACAGATGTGATTGTCCGAGTGGTCAAGAAGACTTTTGCAGGGATCGCAGGATTGCTTCGTCTACGGCAGCATAAAACGGGCCATTATGGAAATGACAAGGAGCATAGAGGATCACAGGTTCTGCACAATAAAGCATAGCAAAGCCTGACAGAAAATATTAGACCAAGTATGTTTCTGCAGAAGTGCTGCATTTCTTACGGTGCTCTTTGTGCCTTAACCCAGGTTGGACACGTTGCCCTAATGGGAATTGATGAAATTCACAGCAATGGTCTAAATAAATGGATGATCAGTGGTGACGTAAAAATGGGTACGTGTGGTTTGATGGCCACATTATGAACTTCATATCACATGCTTTTATATTTGTTTCAGCTGTTTAAGCTGATCAGTAGAAATTGGTACTCAGTAATTTTTGTTTTGTCCGTTCTACCAGAAAAATCGAAAGAAATGGGGCTTAGTAGTAAAGAGAGGACTGCGCCGAGCTTCTACCAGAACGCCCAGATGAAGAAACCTGAGTGAGTACTAAAAATATATATTTATTTAAAAATAGTAAAGCCACGAAACGCGTAATGTAATCGGGTTACCAGTGAATTCTGTACAAATAAAGTTCCTCTTGTGTCTCAGAGGAACAGTTCTCTATGTGGGAAACCAGGACAGACAAAGAGAGCGGCCACAGAGGAGGTCACTGCACCTGATGCCCTCTCGTGCTGGGCTACCTGAGGTGGAGCCCCCAAGCCGCACTCACAAGCCCTGCCTCGCAGTGGAGGAGGTATGGCAAAACAAATGCACTGTAGTTGATTGACCAGATGAAATTAAACTTTTACTGAACTGAAACTGCGAGGCTAACATGGCCAACTAACACCAAAAGTCAGCACGTAAGATGCATTATCCAAATAAACAAATATTCATAAGTACATTCTCAAAGCTTCTCTCAAATTACACCCGGAACTTCATTAAGGCTACGCCTCATGTTGAATTCTGGCTACACTTGGCGTTAATGCAGACATATGGACAGTACAGGTTACCCTAACCCTGCCAATGTTCCTGCATGTGATGTGCATGCAGGCAAAGCAGAGCAGGTTTTGTAGGGCATGAGGAATTAGACTCAATAAATTGATTGCCTGCAGCGATATACTATATTGTGGTTCAACCAGGATGGTGGAGCAGAAGAGTTAACCAAGAGCTTTATTTATACATTCTTAATGTGAAAACAACCCAAACAGGGCGTGCTTAGCCTCACTTTTAAAGAGCCTTTTGTTCTCTCTGACTCACTTTGCCTCTGGCGTGCAGGCCAAAGTTATCCTCTCTTTCTCACACTGAATAGAGAGTAAAATATTTTTTTATTTGTCTGTGTTTCCCCCTTTCTGAGCACGGGCACCCGCATGTGTCTGCAAGTGGAACTGCTATCTCAACAACAAATAAGTCTGTGACCTAAATTAATACTTTAAGGCAATTTGAGAGAAGTTTTGGGCCTTTATACACAGATGATTTGTGAGAATGTTGAATTCTAGTGTTTAAGTGAAATCTGAACACCAAACATTCCATTATGTACTGATAAACAGTTTGGTTTGTCTTGTAATGTAGGCACTGAAAGAAAGTGACAGAGAACACTACAGGATGCTGGTGGAAATGGTGTCCGAAAAATATTCAAAGAATAAACCACTACCGTTTGGACGTGTGAAGCCGCCAAAGTAGGAACATGCAAATAGCATTTATTTGTTTGTTTGTTTATTTATTTTTTCATATTATGTTGTTGTTGGGGTTTTTTTTTTTTTTTTAATCGGGCAATGTAACTCTCTTTATTAGCTAACAGTACTTAAACAGTAGCAGTTCTAAGAGTCCATAGGTAACTGTAAGCTTATAAAGAGCAGACACTGAGTGATGCGTATGTGCTTTTTTTTTTTTTTTATTCCTATAGCACATCTTTTACCTTGGATGGTCACAAACCCTTTAACCGTACTGCAGAGATCAGTAAACCTGCTCCAATCAGAGGTGAGCTCAGTTTTGACTGACTGTGGCTTTCTTCCTCTCTCTCTCACACACATCACCCTTTTAGTGATGCCTGAAGGTTGGCTCCTGTTCCCCTTAACATGAATTATTTTCCTTTGTAGTGAATCCCAGTGTGTCAGTATGGAGGGGTTCTTCTTCATTAACCTGCGCAAAGGAGAGGTAAGTTACATAAGCCTTCTTCCAGTTTTGTGGATAATTTTGCTTATGTCATTTTTTCCTCATGTTTGGTATATGGTTGCCCTCCTGCAGGTTGGTTGATGTTGCTTTTAGTGCACCGGTCAGTGAAGCTGGAGACAAGAAACCAGACGATCAATGTTCCAAGAAAACTGTGGTAAGTCTTGCTGCATTCTAAATCTAGCCTGCAACCTTCAGATTTCATAAGAAGGTTTTTTTTGTACTGTACTTTGTGCAGACACACCTGAACCTCTTTGTCTTTGTTTCTCCAGCCAGTAGATGTGGATCTGTCTGTAGAGGTAGAGACACGACTGAATCTGAAGGACAGGGAAAGAATTGTGGTGTCTCAGACAGCTGCACAAATACAACATGAACCCCTCCCTGACACAGTGAGACGGAGTGAGGAGGAGTTCCCCAGACTAACTAAGGCAAACTACTCTGCTTCCTAATGACTTGTTAGTCGTGAACTGTTCTGTTTTGACTCTCACGTTTGGTCAAGTATTTATTTACATATCTTGTGTTATGCATAACAGGAGATGCAGCATGAGGTCAGTGCTGCTCTTGCACAAAGGGATCCAAACCTGGTCTTGAGTAGCGCTTTCAAACTACGTATCACCCAGCGAGATCTGGCGACGCTGCAGGAGGGCAGCTGGCTCAATGATGAGGTAAAAGCAACAGTCACCAGTTATCTGTGCCAACTGATTAGAGATTCACCTTTGTGTGTATATAAGCAGGCCGCTTGTGTGGAGTACAGGGTTAGTGGGTGACACGTTTGGCCCAAACATAACAGTTCACTCTTTTGTAGAAGATATTTGCCAAGCAATAAGATGAGTGACTTAGGGCTGGGTATATTGTCTATTTGAAAAGCTCCATTCCATCATCCGTTTTTACATTTCTTTACCAATATTGGTCATTTGTTCACATCATTGTAGTGTAAAAACTCATTGTATGTTTGGATGTTTTTCTATTTGCCATTTTTTCCCCACATTTTAACGCTTTTCAAAATAATTGGTGGATGAAACACCCAATATTGATAAAACATAATTCCTTGTGACCTCTCAGTCACGTCCTTAACATTCATTACAACACAAAGCAGCAAAGTGTGATGTATGTATTTATCCACAAACATGAGTAAATGTTTTACATTTTATACTGTAGTTGAAACGTAAAATTGTTGATCTGTAGTTTGGCCGTCCTGTGGTTGAAACCACAGTGATTTCAGTGTTTGAATACTACCACACTGTGCGGTCAACAGAGCGCATGAGTAGACATTCCTAATACACTGACATGCCAGAAGTCATGGGATGATGATGTTATGCCTTGTTCGAACTCTGATAATTCGTGCCACCTTGCCATGAGCACGCTGGCGAGCGTTCATCATCACTTTCAAGATAACACCTTACAACAGCTCTCATCCTAAGATAATCAATTCATATTTCTCCAACCAGTTGATCTGTGGATCAGTCTGTAGAGGTAGAGACAGGAGAGGTAGAGAATGTGAAGGGAGGGTTCTCCCTTCACATTGTCTACCTCTCATGCCTCTCTGACATGCTGAACATGCTGGCCAGTGTTCACCCTCACTGACAAGATGACACCTTACAACTTACACAGGTATGGGTTGTTGTGCTAGAGTACACCAAATCTCCCTTCTCTCTCTTTTTCTTTAAGGTGATAAATTTCTACCTAAACCTGGTGATGGCACGCAGTGAGCACGATGCTGGTGCGATAAAGGTATACTGCTTCAGCACATTCTTCTTCCCCAAGCTCCACGGGGGTGGCCATGCTGCTGTCCGCCGGTGGACCAAAGCTGTTGACCTCTTTTTATATGACATCATCCTCATACCTCTCCACCTGGGCGTCCACTGGTCTCTTGTAGTAAGTCAACTGGCTTGTGCCGTCACACTCTGTGTTAACAGCTTGCCATGTCAGTAGTGTTGTAATAAACCTGTTGTCAAATATTTGCTTGAAAAGCAGTGTCAGTGATTGAAGTGAGATTTGAGGATGTACATACTGATTTTGAATGTCATGCAAATCAAAGTCCTCGTTTCACTGTTTCTGCCTTGATATAATTTAAGAAGGACTGAGTGGTGTTGGGTTTACACTAAACACACCTGGCTTGTGTTTTATTTTTTTTTTTATTTTTTTTTTTTCCCCCCCCCTGTAGGCTGTTGACTTACGAACCAAATCTGTGAGGTCATATGACTCCATGGGCCAGCGGCATGATGACATCTGCAATCTGATACTGTGAGTGGCCATGCTGTGCTTCTTCAGTAACAAGCAGTTCATCATTTTGGCAGAGCTTACTGGAATCGCACACTATGCTGACTGTTTGCTTTACGCTTTTGTAGGATGTATATGAAAGAGGAGTACAAGGTCAAGAAAGGGAAAGACCTGGAAGTCTTAAAGTGGACAGTGACGAGCATGCGAGCAAATGTAAGCTTCAACAGTAACTTGGCTTGAAAGACTTTGCAGTACAAAAGTGCAATACCTGGAGTTTCAGCTGTCCTTGAGTAGATGTTGTGGGCGAGAGCGTCATGGTTACCCTTTTGATGAGGATGGAGTGAGTGTTGCACTTAGGTAGCACCTCATAGTAGATGGTAGCACCATATTTTTATTGTTTTGAAATAGACCTATGTTTTAGGTTGCTTGATGCCATCTTTGCTGATATGCAATGGTAATTATGAACACACAACTTTTTTTTAGGAGGTTCCTCAGCAGAAGAATGGGAGCGACTGTGGTGTGTTCGTATGCAAGTATGCTGACTACATCGCCCGTGGACGCCCCTTTACTTTCAGACAGGTAACACGCACACACGCAGGCGCACACAGCAGCAGAGAGTAACTTGTTTATGGCCACAGCTTTCAACACAAGCACCATTATAGCACAACGAATAGTGAACTTGGTACCAAAGCCACATTGTTTAATAGCTGATGGTTAAAAAGGAGGTGCAACAGTGGCATCACATGAAAGAACTACATCTGGCTGTCTATATTATGTAAAGTGCCATCACTCAGACGGCGCTGTTCTGCTTCCAGACTGGACATAAAATTAGTCACATTGTGTGTTTAAGGTTGTAGGCTCTTCAGACTCCTGCAGATGGTGCTGCACGAGGATGGTGGGGCGACCTTTCTGTTTTTACAAAAATTCTGCCCACAAATGCTTAATATTGGCCTCAGAATTCCTTGAATTTCTCTGCCCATTGTTGGTCTAAATTGGTGTAGGTGGAATAGGCGAATAGTCATAAATGTGCTGGTGATGTCACAAAATGATTAATTCAAAGGGGTTACTTAGAACTTTGATGGGCTGAGAAGCAAACTGGACATTTAAAGCTTTAACATTGTTAAAAGTAATTATGATGTTTAATAATACGATTGCTTTATTGTTTGTGCTGTTTTATATTACTTATTCTATACTTTCTCTTTTTGTCTGTAGTGTCACATGCCATACTTCCGCAAGGCAATGATCTGGGAGATTCTGAAGCAGAGGCTGATGCAGTAGGAATACAACAAACTGGCTGAATTTGACCAAAGTTCAGGACCACAACACGTTCATCCTCCACATTGATCTACAGAGATCTAGAACAGATGTCTTCTTTTGTTCTACAATGGCATCTGTCTTACTCTTTGCAATCAGCCTGACAACTTGTGTTGGTGTGTGTTATTTTTTTTGTTTGGGTTTTTTTTATATATATATATATAAACTTGTCACTGGCGTCTGTTGGCTAAGAGTGCTGATGGATCGGATCAGACAGTACGGCACTGGACTGGAACATGTAGAGGCAAAATCAGTAAGTGGAGTTTTATTAGGCAGCTTTGATGATAAAGCACCTCATCATTCCTGTAGTTGTCACCCCCTCAGGGTTAGCCTGTGTAATTGCAAGGCCCTTTCCGATTGGCTCTCTAGTTTTAGGAGATCTAACGTTTGGAGGATTTCAATGCACATTGCTGGAGTGCAGGGTGGTCTTTTTTTTGGCGTCGTGTGGGGGAGGCCGAATTCACACTGTTGTTTGTTTTTTTTTCTTCAGTGTGACGGCTGTGTAGACTGAACATGATGGATGTACAGTGTCTTGACACACTGGCTGCCATGTCTGGATGAGGAAAAAAAAAAAAGTGTAATGATTATTTATTGCTACAAGAGTGCGAGTCTTAATTCAGCTGGATGTGAACTATACTTTAGACTGTTAATCACAGACAGCAATCGTAAGCAATGGCAGAGGTGAATGTATATGAGCTGCGGTACTTGATCTGCGTATTGCAGTAACAGCAACAGTATTTATTAGGCGGTCTGGTTTTGTCCTTATGTGTAAATGCATAGGCCCAGCCCCAAGTGCCTTCATACAACCTTTTGTCCTTCTTGTTCTCTTTAATCTACAGTACAAATTCAAACAGTTTGAAACACTGCTTCAGTGGAACTGGAGACATGATGTGTGCATGTGTTTGCCCGAACTGAGGTATTACACAGGTTTGTATTACATTCTAGGTTTGTATGATAAGTGTGACGATACAGGAGAGGGATTCTTGTGTCTGTGTTCCTCTTTGATTTTAACATGCTTATAATACAAGTCTTTTTGTTTTATTTTTGGTTTGCTTGTTTGGTTTTTTTGACTGGACTGGAAGCTAAGAACAGAGACTTATGCCAAATGACCGTTCCAGTGCTGTTCTTGCGTGCTCTTTCAGTAGCACACAGGCAAGGAAAGGCCTTTTACAAGGAGCAGAAAGTAGCATTCTCATCTTTTGGCTTATCAGTTGCATTAATGCAGCATATTTCCCGCTCGTTATTTGTCTTGTGGCTGGTTGCCGAAATATATAGTAGCCTACATGTAGGATTTGATCAGGATTAAGGTCAAGATTGACACAACCAGCCTTGAGGCTTCAGTTCTCACTAAAATTCAACATTCCGTTCCTGTTACCTTTTGCGTAATGTGCGTATTTCCTGATGTTTCATCAGCTTGTAATGGAAAATTCTACTTCTTGCTCCTTCCGTTGGAATTGTAAACTGAAGAAACTGAAAGCTCTTAATTTATAGGGGTTACACTTCTAGGTTTGGATGAGCTTGAGTGTTGCATTATCTTAACCTGTCCATATCTTGTGGTCATTTGTAAGAGTGAGGAGAGTGTGAGAGTATAAGTTGATGTGCGTGTTACTACAGACAACTAAAGAGATGTTGATGCCTACTGTATATTCGCCGACACGTTTGTCGTTCATGCAAATTGTTGGTAATTATTTTTGTAAGTAATAAAGAACTGGGGAAGATATTTCTGTTTTTGCTTTTTGACCTGGTTTGAATTTACAGCATGCTATAAATGATTACTTACTTGCTGGTAAAGGTTGGCCAATACCATATTCGTGGTTATTTTAAATTAGGATGTCCATGATGTGTTGAGTGTTGCGCTATACATGTAGATTTATTTATTTATGTATTGCCATTCCAGCTATTTTGTGTGGCACACAAAAAATAGCCCCAAATTTAAATATCAGGATGTGTTTTGGAATTTTTTTTTTTTTTTGTTAAATCTGATGCGTTTAGGTTCACCAGCACTGTTCAAATCCAAACCACTTTGTATGACTAAAATGTGTTTTAGCTCAGTGGTGTAGCTCAGTGGGTAACACCACTACCTGCCAGGGAGCCACCACCACAAGTGGGAGACTGGACCTCAAATCCCAGTCTGGGTGACTATGCTGGGCTACACCAATAATTGTCCTTGGGCAAGACTCCTAACACTACACTGGCCCACCTGTAATATGATTGACCTTGTAAGTTGCTCTGGATAAGAGCGTCAGCTAAATGCCGTAGATGTAAATGTGTTTTAAAAAAAAACCCATTAGCCCCCCCAACCTTGAATTAATTCATTTAATTTTATAAATATTTTTCTAATTAATAGATTTATATTACAATTAAGGCAAGATCAGTCTCTCTGCTGATTGGTAGAGATGGCATATTTGAGGTTAAGCACCTTCTTGATTAAAAAAAATATATAGTGACTGTGCACTACCAAACAGTTGACCAGGATGTTTAATGTAAAAGGAAATGTAAGCTGTAGTGACCATTTTGCACCACCAGATGGAGGTGTCTCATTGAATAAACATGTAGTAGAAATGTAGTAGTAGCAGCAGCAGAGATAAGTACAGTGCCTGAAAATAGCCTAACGGCACTGTGGAGGAATTTTAAGAAAGTAGGATTTCGCTGTAGCGTGTATAACCTAAAATCACCGGCCTTCAGTTAGGAAATCAGCACAGGATCGTCCTGTTCTCTGAAGCCCAAGTGTTGCAGCAAGCTGCTTTGTGTAGATGGCAGTATAATGAGGGGCCAGTCAGTGTCCTGTCATGTAAGTCCGTATCCCACCCATCTCAGTGTTTTATTAGCAGTTCAAAAAAATCTCCATTAAATTGACACAATTTACAACTTCCCCCCAATCAAGCGGCAAACCATAGCTAAAACATCAGCCTGCACATTCGTGGACAGTGACTTTCCCAGCACAGAGAACACAGGAATGTGTATATTGTAGGTGTTGTGTTGTTGAAGGGGGAGTAGCCAGTTTTAGCCGCTCTTGCTGGTAACCCTGCCCTGTTTGTGAACAAACTAGGCCTTCGCTGCTCGGCCTACATTAGCCTGGCTTGCCCATGGAAACAAAAACACAGCCTAGTTCTCACCTGAGAAAGAACAGAGCCCACTTCCTCCCCTGCCCTCACATGTTCCACTGCTTAATTTATTAATAACCCTCAATTATTCAAGCGCTCTGTGTGTGGAAAAGCCAGCAGCTGGTGAGCACGTGAGCGTAAGGGGATCTGCTCAGGCTGCACGCCCCCTGTCCTTCATATGATATCTTGGTCACAATTACTTCCAGCTCCTGTTCAGAGAGAGAGAGATCTGGAAGCACTTCCAGGGCTCCTGACCATGCTTCTGCTTCACAAGACCTAACTACCTAAATACACAAGGTCAAAAGTATGTGGACACCACTTCTTATTATCCAGTTCTGGTGTTTTCAGATCCTGTTAGATCTGCCCCAGTCAATTATAAGTGCAATAACAGCTCAGCCGTGGAGTGGTGGACTCATCAAATGTTGTAATGCATGGCTGCACAGCTGGACACAAGATCAGATCTGTGTGTGATACCATGCGTCACTGTCCTGCAGCCTGATGGACTAATCCAGGTTTGGGTGAACACCAGGGGCAAGCTGCCTATGTGAATGCATAGTGCCAGTGGTAAAGTTTGTTGGAGGAGGGGTAATGGTCTGGGGCAGGGTTTTTATTGCAGGGTTTGTGCCTCTTAGTTCCAGGGAAGACATTTTACACAGTCACATAATTTAAAAATGAATGGCAGCGAGTTGGGAAAGAGAGTTTCCTGGTCCAGGGGCTGTGGGTTGGGTGGCCAATTCCATACTAAGGTTTTGTGTGATGGTCGGATGTCCACAGACTTTTGGCCCTATGGTGTATGTAGGAAGTCGAGTCTTGGAGCAGTAACTGTTTTCTATGTAGACTGTTTTAATTTACAATTAGATGCCAAATTGAATCTGCCCTGGAGCAGGTTAGACATGGTAGTATTGTAGCTGATGTGTAAACAAAATGATGAGCACCACAGTGTAAGATGTGTGCGGTAATTGTTAATACCAGAAAGTTCTCTTTCACAGTGGCAGTTATGTTTACAGGACAGGCTCTGGGAGTTGAGATTATCAGACAGGTCACGACTAGCCTTAAACTTAAGGTAATAGTGAATCTCCATTACAGCAAAGCTATTCAGGCCATCTGACACAGTCTAAACTCTTTAGTCCTTTGTTGCATGGCCTGCCCATTTAGGGACAAACCAATCAGTTCATCTGAAATAAAACGTTCACTGGCCACTTTATTAGAAACGCTTACTTTGTAGGTCCACTCTGCTGATGTACAGTTGGCATACAGTCTGTTTCCATGCCCAGTTTGTGACAGCCGTCCTGTAGCCCGGCATTAATCTACTGATACCGGGAGAGGTCGAGGTGGGTCAGGTTCTCCGGATAAACAAAAAAATGTGAACTGCAAGAGAGTTAACTTTAAACACGTACCCAATAATAATGGGACAGGAAGCACACTCATCCTTAAAAGAATAGTCCCACAAATGGCTGCACCCAGAAGGAATCATCCGACAGGATCCGACTTAGGTATGACATCGTGAGACATGCGAACGATGCAGGTTTCTAACTTATCCGTGCATGTGTCATAAGCAAGGACAGGCCTTATCACAGTAGCTGACTGACCCAACAGCCATAATTGTGGAAATTCAGTGATGCTCTGCATGAGTCATCCCGTTAGTGGCAGCACCACTGGCTGCATGATGCAGGACTACACACACACAGGCACACCAACTGTCCTTAACACCACATCAGCCACACCAAAGACTGCAATGGTGTCGGGCCAGACTGTCATGGAGTGACTCAGAAAGGAGCCGTGCTCCTGGTCTTCCTTCCAAACAGCATTGCAATTCCACAGTTCGTTCTGGGTGCAGCTATTTGATGATGAGTGTATTTAATAAACTAAAACTCTAATATGTGACATTATTGGACCTGATGTCCAGCTCATGTGTTTTGGCTCATTATTAGTGGTCAATCTTTGACCACAGTGGTCCTTTTAGATAGACACGTTTGGGTCAGGGACCACTCCTAACATAGCAGTGCCACTGACTGACATGTGTAAGAACCACAGTAACACTGCCATGCCTGATAGACTCATAAGAGCACCGTATGCATTACCACCTAACTAGCATGTCAGGGCCACTGTTGGGCTCAGGACGATCCATCATCCAAACAATGTCTGGACAGCAGCAGGCCTGTGGTCAGGGATGGACCAATAATGGCTGTCACCTATATGGTAGCCCTATAAGGTAGTATAAGGTAGAGTGTACAAATACAAAGTAAGTGTTTGTAACAAAGTGGACTCTTCTCCGGAATCAGATTAGTTCTAGCCCTAAGCATTCTAAACACCCCCCCGATTACAGAGGGACCCTGCAATTCAGTCCCAGTCCAGGCATCAGCAGAATCCAAACCACCAGTGCACGAATCTACAGCACCAACGCTAATGCCACTATCCCCATGAAGTGTGTCCACTTCTCAGCGCAAGCTTTTGTGCCACAGGTCGAAGCAGGGGACAGCATGCAGACGGACGTACTTTTGGCCACCAGAGGAGCACTCCAGGCAGCCATAGACAGTCTCGCGGCGCTGGTGGCCCATGCCGCAGAGGGCGCAGGGGCCTTTAGGGATATTGTGGTTGAGCAGGTTGACTCGCGTGTGCTTGTCCTCCCGCAGGTAAGAGGTGGACAGGTCAGTCATGCTGGCGGCCTTCTCGTAGTAGTCTGCAACGTCGTCCATGTACATGTCGGAGTGGGTGAGCTCTTCAAACGTTCTGTCGTCTGTGGAAGTGCAGGAGAAAGCGAAGGATGGTTTAAGAAACAGAGGACTGTTATGGAGTCCCTGCTGGTCTAGTGCTGTTTTAGCTCGACATCCAGCATGACTCGCATACCAGGATCCCAAACATGGCCTGTGCTGATTTTGTTGGGGACCAGCTGCTGTTCTACAGTACACTTGCACTAACCAACTACTTCAATAGGTGCCCCTACCTCACCACAGCCTTTTCCATTTTATCAGCTCCACCTACCATGGACTACAGTCCATCTATGTCTCTGCATACTCCATTAGCTCCTTTTCACCTAGACCTTCAATGCTCAGAACCCCCAGGTCCTGAACAGACATTCTTAAGGTGGTAGATCAGTCTCAGCACTGCAGTGACACTGATGTGATGGTGGTGTGTTAGTGTGTGGTGCTGGTGTGAGTGGATCAGACACTGTGTCCACTCACTGTCCACTCCTTCCTTGCTGGTCCACCTCGTAGATGTACAGAGCTGATAGCTTATCTGCTGCTGCAGAGTCATCCTCTAGTCCTTCATCAGTGGTCACTGTCCACAGGATGTCCACTGTTGGCTGGATAGTGTTGGTTGGTGGACAATTCTCAGTCCAGCAGTGACACTGATGTGTTGAAACAGTCCAGCAGCATTGCTGTCTCTGATTTACACTTACACCAGCACAACACACACTAACACACCACCACTATGTCAGTGTCACTGCAGTGCGGAGAATGATCCACCACCCAAATAATACCTGCTCTGTGGTGGTCCTGTGAGGGTCCTGACCATAGAATAACAGGGTAACAGGGGGCTAATAGCATGCAGAGAAACAGATGCACTACAGTCTGTAATTGTAGAACTACAATATACACCTATATGGTTGGTGGATATATAGATATATAGAAGCTGTATATATACAGTATATAAATAAGTTCTCCAGACCAATAAATAGTGGTGGTAGTAACTTCAGGCACAAGGACACAAGGATAATGGAGTTATGAATATTGAATGAATATTATCTATAGCATAGATTGAGCAGTGGTGGTACAGTGCGATGTGTGGAAAACGGCTCCAAAGCAGATGTTAATGATTGGCTAAAGAGAAGGACTGCATTTGGGCGTGGCCAGAGACCATAGTGTGAAGGAAGTAGCTGAATCTGCAGGTGTATGGAAACGTATAGTTGTACCAGCAGTGGCTAAAATCCCAGTCTACAGGAAGTGCCAGGGAGTGCATCCACCAAATCTGGTTCAACCGCACAACCCTTTGATGCAATAGAGAGAACACTGATGTGGCCTACATCCAGAAACTTGTCCAGTCCATGCCAAATCTAATCACAGCTGTTATTTGTGCTTGTGGAGATAATAAACGCTATCAGGTACATTTTAGTCACAGGTGACTTATAAGAGCTTACAGTGGGATACAGTACCTGCTCTGAAGGGGTTCCCATAAATGATCCCTGATAAGAACCTCCGCAGTCTGCCTACAGAGAACCTGCCAACAAATCCTCCAAGCTGCTCGCGGATCTGTTCCCTCTCGAAGCCGCCCACCGATTCTGGTGCTACACATATATCTGATTAAAGAGGTAAAGAGGCTGTGATGAGGGCGGTTTGCAGGACATGCAGGACAACATTCAGCATATTAACAGTGAATAATGACAGCATCCATCCATCTCCACACATCCATTCCTCTTACACTGGTAGCTGTATTAAACAAGTGGTAGTGTCATCTTCCCATGCCACTCACCTAAACGTCCATCAAGTCGCACATATAGCTCAAATATGCTGAAGGCTATGGTGGTGTGGGCGGGGATAACAATGGCTTTGTCTCTGCCTTTGGGGTTCCGCCCATCATCTATCTGAAACTGTGGGAGAACAGGTTTGAGAGACGTGCCCTGCAGGATGCTGTATATTTGTATGTGCGCACGTTTGGGTCATTACCCTCATGGTCGTCCCACGCATGCCAGCGTGGACAGTGAGAGAACACTGGCGTGTAGTGCGAATACTCTCCATGACGACACACAGCACGGTCCGCCCACTGTCCTTAGACTGACGGATCAGACAGTGGTCAAGGTCCACTTTCCTAGAGAAGAAATCGACACAGAGAAGGTCTGTTTTTTTTGGACTGCCTAGATCAGAAAACATATTCAACAGGCCATCAGTGTTGGCTCCCATTCCTACGTCAAGTGCGGACACATTAGAATAAGACTGCCCCATCTGACTAGCTCCGCCCATGGCTTCAGAGGAGTTTTCCCACAAGTGCCAGAGCTCCTGTGTTATGAGGAAGCTTTGAGCTAACCACCAGAACTGTTCTGATGTCGGCTGCACCTGAGTGGACAAAGAGTACTTCAGCTACAGTTCACAAAACTTGCAGGTGGTTCTGACCACTATGTATCTGACCCCTATGTAAATAAAGTCTTCTTATTCACCAACATCCTGTTCCAAGTTTCCGGTTCCACCTTAAATGGTGCAGCGGTTACATTCTAGTGCCTCCAGCTACCTGTCCAGCTTTTTTTGGAATTTTCCTGTCCCACATTAAATGGTGCAGTAGTAAACGCTGGTGCATCAGGCAGCTGCTGTTAACTTTGTATGGGAAAACCCGAATGAGGATATTGTTCTTTGGCCGTTTAGCACTATCTAACGCTACCAGCTGATGTAATATTGTAATACTAATATGTAATTTTCTAGAAAGTTCTTGGAGTTACTCGCTGTAGCATCTATAACACTGTTAGTTGATTTGTTGAATGTCTGTAAGATGAACATCATCTGACCAACAGGTAAAGAACTTGAGTAAAATGAGAGAATGGGTGTAAGTGTGTTTTGTGCTATGGTAGTGCAAAGCCTTGTTTGCATTGGCAGTCCCTTTGGAAGAAGGGGTGGGGTAATTCTACACCCTGATCTCAAACAGGCTGTTCTTGTGGTATTTTGTCCACTATGAACTGGGAATTTTGGGGAAAGGTGTGTAATAAGTCACATATCGCTGTCCAAAGAAAAACAAGTGTCTCCAAAATGGTAACTTTACAGGAGAGGCCAAAAACATAATCTGATTTTAATGTAAGTCAATGAAACCAGACTTCCCTCCGAGCAGGTTTGGGCCATTTCTGTTGGTTCGTTCGCCATCAAATTTTCACACAATGTAAACAACATCTTGTGTGATCAAATGCTGCATAAAATTAAAAATCAACAAAAATGGGAGATATGTTTTTAACATGTTAGAAATGCGATGCTGTGTCCCCAACATGTTAGATCTGGCCAATATAGAGTAAATGTGCATGAAACTGTCTGAAGTATGTTCCCTGATGAGGATGTGTTAACATGTTTCACTCTTACATATGTATGTGCTGTTTGATTGCCTTGTTTTGTAGCTTGTTCCAAATAGCAGAAACAATATGTATGATGGTTTGTGTGACATCACAAAAGCAATGTATTCAAAAGGGTCTGATTTTCCAGCTTATTGACTGCATGAAGCGGGAAGTAAACCATGTTTTGAAGCAGTCATAAATCAAAATATTTTATAAACTATTTAAGTTTTCATTTTCACATGATGGGCCCTCGTGGGCTGGAAGTTAGGGAACCAGCCTTGTGACCGGAGGGTGGCCAGTTCGATTCCCTGAACGGACAGTAACGACTGAGGTGCCCTTAAGCAAGCACCTAACACCCAACTGCTCCCAGGGCGCTGTGGATAGGGCTGCCCACCGCTCCGGGTAAGCGTGCTCACTGCCCCCTAGTGTGTGTGTTCACTAGTGAGTGTGTATGTGGGTGTTTCACTTCACGGATGGGTTAAACGTGGAGACTAAAATTTCCCCACTGTGGGATCAATAAGGGATCTAAAACTTTAATTCTTAAATTTAAAAATATAATCTTCATTTAGACTACAAAACTATCAGGAATGATATGCATGATATACATATGCCAAGTCCTACCTTGAGTTCAGCTCCCTCAGTAAGGTGGGAACCTCCACCTCATGTTTGGTCACGATCCCAAAGGATGCTTTGACTGCCACAGAGTCTGACCCACTGATGTTGACACCCACTTCATGTATCAGGTGGTTTCCCAGGCGCCCGTTTAAGGACACATCTGACTTGTCTTCATAGTTGAGAAGCTGGTAGGAGGACACTCCTAATAACCACAAAGGGGCCGAGTTACACTTTACTCATTATCCATTCATGCTGTGCTGCTCTGAGCCTCTGTGTTACCCATCATACTATTATAGTGTTCATATAGTGATGGGAATTAACACAAAACCTGACACACATATTGGTGCTGCATTATTTCAAGGCTACCTACATAGCCCACATAAGAGACTTCATAACACCTATAGTATTCTAAATATGAAGTAAGATGTTTATATGAGACACAAGATGGTACTGACAGTAATATACGTAGAGTGTATATGCAAACAGGTTTCTCCAAAATGGCAGCTTTACAGGAGAGGCCAAAAACCGACTCTATTTTTAAGTCAATTAAATAATTTTCATGTAGTGTAACTGGCGGCTGCTGTGTTCAAAGATGGAGCACTGCTTTCATATAATGGAACTTAATAAATAAATAAATATTAGCTTTAAAGAAGAATGTGATGCCCTGACTCCAACTGTTACTACGACTCCATTACCATTACTATTCCTATCTTAACCCAGCCTTCTCTAGTTACAGCTTAAATCGGAATTCCACTGTTTTAAACACAGTATTATTTCTGCATAATATAGTCTTTGAGACGCGCACAAGTTCAGTCAGAGTAGTTTAATGTGAAAGGTTAACCGTAGAGAAACTTTCTAAATTTCTTTACAGTAGTGGTGATAGGAACCAAGAGTCATGATGTCTACAGCACAAATCTTGCCATTTTATTTGACAACTACAATGATATATATTTTTCCTAGCCACATTTTTTGAATAATAGTGGAAAATCTGAAAAAAAAAACCCCAAAAACAAACATGCTGCGTAAACGTCTCGGTCATCAATGAATAAACATGAGGCCTAAAATCCTGCCTGAAAACTCATTATACGGTGTTACAGACATGCTGCATCATGTTTGTGAGGATTTTGTACAATAACTCAGTGAGGGAGATTTTGAGCGCGTTAAACTCTTCACATGTGCAGTTCCCATCACCACTGTGAACAATTCCGAAACCACTCTAACTGACTTAGTTTACACCTTAGCAATTCAGTTATGCAGAAATTGTAATAAAGTAGTGTAATTCAGCTTTAACAAGGCCTCCAATTCACATCCCCCATTATTCACCTTATTTTAGAGTAGACCATATGACTGCATCCCTCATGACCACATGATGAGCAGTTAGCTCCCATCATCAGTTAGATATTTTGAAATAAATGTCTCAAAGTGAGAAACATAGAAACAGTGCTGAATAACCTTAAAAACTGCCACAAGTATACGACAAAAATACATATTTTCTGTAATTAATTAAACTGTTTTAGTGTTTTAATGAACAGTTGTGCATCCTAATCATGGCTAGTGTATTCATAAACTAATATTGCCACTACCGAGACACTATCTGGTGAAATTTTAGCAACTGCACTGTAAATGAAACAGCATTAGGGTGTGATGATACTCAAAGCAACAAGATTGTAGTCTTATGCTCAAATCCGACTCCTGACTACTTTAAGCCAGTTCGTAAGATCCACTGAGATAAAGCATAGCAGGATGCTATGTATAAAGGCACCTGCTATTCCATATACTACTGATAGTAATGATGTGTCACATTCATACCTGCTGTAATCTCCTTTTCTCCCACCAGTATGTCTTTCAGGGAGAACGGGGTTGAGGCATATTTGGTCTTCTTCCAGAAATGTCTTCTCCTCTTCCTGGTCACCAGGCTGAGGGGCTGGTATCGGTCAGCCTCGCTGAGGCTGGGGACGGGGATCAGCCGCCCCGTGTCCCCCACCTGCTTTACAAAGTTCTTAGTTGCGGCTGCAAACATGGCGAACGCTCACAGCTCAGTCTGTCAGAGCAACAGATGTCTTCTCATAACCGCTATGGCTCGAGATGGCTTTGGTCTGGACTGCATGGTAGCCTTTTGGGAGCTGAATGAGAGCAGGAGGCGTGCTGAGGCTGGTTCAGGTGTGCAGGTGATAAATAATGAAGGGACAGTAAGCTGATACGGGTGTCTTCTGTCAAATGTGCTGTGTTCGCTCCTGCCTGCCTTGTCAACTTTAGATGGCCTGATACCAAAGTGTTTAGCCTGCACCAAAACTGCATTACCATATCTATACTGTTGGCAACAGGTCATGTTAAGAGTAATGATCAGTCGGCTACCTGCATACACTATGGTTTAATAACTGGACTGATTGTCCTTCAATTAGGGTTGCCACCTTTCAGAAATTAAAATAAAGGACGGGGGTGAGGGTGGGGGGTGTGTGGTCATGTGAAAGTGACATTTTCGAAATCGTGTCCCGTATTTGAGCTGATTTCAGGGGGGTTGTGATCATTCATGTGTGTGTGACAGACTTGTATATCGGACATTTACGGAAATACGGAACACATTTACAGAAATACGGAACACATTTACGGAAATACGGAACACATTTACAGAAATACGGAACACATTTACAGAAATACGGAACACATTTACGGAAATACGGAACACATTTACAGAAATACGGAACACATTTACGGAAATGCGGAACACATTTACGGACGTACAGGACACATTTACGGAAAAAGGAACACATTTACAGAAATACGGAACACATTTACAGAAATACGGAACACATTTACGGAAATAAGGAACACATTTACGGTAATGCGGAACACATTTACGGACATACGGGACACATTTACAGAAATACGGAACACATTTTCGGAAATACGGAACACATTTACAGCAATATGGAGCACATTTACAGGAAAACGGAACACATTTACAGCAATATGGAACACATTTACAGCAATACGGAACACATTTACAGCAGTACGGATCACATTTACAGCAATACGGAACACATTTACGGAAATACGGAACACATTTACAGAAATACGGAACACATTTACGGAAATACGGAACACATTTACGGAAATATGGAATACATTTACAGAAATACGGAACACATTTACAGCAATACAGAACACATTTACAGGAATACGGAACACATTTACAGAAATACGGAACACATTTACGGAAATAAGGAACACATTTACAGAAATACGGAACACATTTACGGAAATATGGAACACATTTACGGAAATACGGAACACATTTACAGAAATACGGAACACATTTACGGAAATATGGAACACATTTACAGAAATACGGAACACAATTACAGAAATATGGAACACATTTACAGAAATACGGAACACATTTACAGAAATACGGAACACATTTATGGAAATACGGAACACATTTACAGAAATACGGAACACATTTACAGAAATACGGAACACATTTACAGAAATACGGAACACATTTACGGAAATACGGAACAAATTTTTGGAAATACGGAACACATTTACAGAAATACGGAACACATATACGGAAATACGGAACACAATTACAGAAATAGGGAACACATTTACAGAAATACGAAACACATTTATAGAAATATGGAACACATTTACAGAAATATGGAACACATTTACAGAAATACGGAACACATTTACAGAAATACGGAACACATATACGGAAATACGGAACAAATTTTTGGAAATACGGAACACATTTACGGAAATAAGGAACACATTTACAGAAATACGGAACACATTTACGGGAATACGGAACACATTTACGGGAATACGGAACACATTCACGGAAATACGGAACAAATCGCGTCCTGTATTGGTTTAATACGGGACGCAACATTTAATTGCCAAATAAAGTGTAGGTCTCAGAGTGGGGCTTAGTAGTAGCACATGTGGTGGATCAGGAGCACTCTCAGCAAACAGTTCTATCCTACTATGGTGCTTTTATTTACCTTCCTGGTTTTGGGCTACCTTCTAGTTGCTTGGGCTGGATCCAGCTCCTAGGTTGGCTGGAGATCTTCAGGCAAGATGGTTGGATACATACACTGCCGCACCTCAGCCCTACAAACTTACTTCCTTACAGGGTAACTGCAAGACACAGCCATTAGCGTAGCTATTGGTGATCCTAACTAGCCATTCTAACCTGAGCTAGTCATGCTAAGCTTTAAACTTCCTCTAGACAGGTTGCTTTGATTGGTAGCTGGAGCTTGTAGCAGCATGTTGAACTAAACTGGATGCCAGTCAGTTTAATCTGAATGAACACAATCTAGCATGACTGAGGAAGAGCAGCATTATATCTGTAGCTGTTTGTACCGTGGTTACACTCATCATCAAAAAATAGTGCCCAGATACCCAGAAGGAATCAACCAGTGGGAACGAAATATGGTTGGTAGGTTTGACATTGTCTGAGACATCCGAGACATGGTTTATGTGTGTGTGACAGATGTGTGTGTGTTGGACCTTTACGGAAATACGGAACAAATCACGTCCTATACTGGTTTTATACGGGACGCAACATTTAATTGCCAAATAAAGGACGATTCTGTATTTTACGGGACGGGTGGCAACCCTAACAACGACTGCCCTTAACCCCACGTCAGCTTCACCTAAGACTGCAATGGTGTTGTCCCAGACTGTCAGGAGAGACTCAGAAAGGCAGCTTCCTGCTTTGGTCTTGGTAGAGGCGACCAACAAACCTGTGTGGGGAGGCACCGTGGTCAGCACCAAAATGTTGTCACATGTTCAGAAGGCCTGGTGTCACTTCACCTCCGCCCCTACCGCCCAATCCGCAGGAACTGTGAGAGAACATTCAAGCTGCATGGGATGGATTTTCACAGGACAGCATTAGGAACCTTTACAACTGGCATGTTGCGTTACCAAACGTGGTGGCCCAATACCATCCTGAGTGCACAAGTGTGAACAATGCTGGTCAACTGACGCATCCTCAACAGAGAATACACTGTGGACATTTAAAACAGTCTATGCATTTGCATTTCCATTATTATAGTGTCAGCAGTCTGTTCACTAACATACGTATTCCCTGTAGAATATTTACACTTTGTCACCTCATGAAAATCATCCAAACATATCATAACGTCAACCAGGCGTGTTTGAACATTTGAGCATATGCCCGTATATAATATCTACTGGATTTACAGTATAATAATGAGCTTTTGCCAAATAATGCTACTTAATATTGTTTATTGTTTCAGCATGCAGGGAAATGATAACTGCTTTATGAGAAAGCCTTCTGGATCCAAGTGAAATAAATGTCAGAGCACATGTGTTTCCTACCAGAATATCATCTGTAACATCTGGTTAAATTTAGACCTGCTGCCTGTTGAACTAGCATACCCCGCAAATGTGGCCACTACGGAAACATGTAATATCCTACCCCGGCATCTGTCCCAAGTGTATTTCAGGAATCAGAGAAAGTTCAGAGCTGAAACTTTAACATCAGCATCTCCAAAGTAAATAGATGTAAAGGACGTCACTAGTAAGCATTCCAGTCAAACAGCCATAAAGGAGATACGGTTTTATTTTCTTTTTTGAAGATATGTCTGAACTGATTAGATAACAATCCGTGAATAAGGAAAAGTAAAGTCAGAAGAAAAAAGAGAAGCTCCGAAAAGTGATAAAAGATAAATGGGACAACTGGAACGCATGTTGATGCTTCTTCTGTATGTGTAGCTCAATAAATATTGGCCATATTACATTTATGGCATTTAGCTGACGCTCTTATCCAGAGCGACTTACAAGGTTAATCATATTACAGGTAGGCCAATGTAGTGTTAGGAGTCTTGCCCAAGGACTCTTATTGGTGTAGCACAGCATAGTCACCCAGACCGGGATTCGAACCCCAGTCTCCCACATGTGGTGGTGACTCCGTGGCGTTACATCAACCCATATTAGTCTAAATTTAGCATCACCTTTTGTTCTTTTATCTTCTATCCCCAATAGCTCTGCAAATTGGGACTGCTGTGCAGCACCTGGTTCACCTCCAAAACGGTCCCCCTTGAATAAACACTACTGAAATCTTAAAATCAAGCTCCAGTCTTTCTTCAGCTCTGAAAACATCCACAGGTGTTTCTGCCCATCCTTCCACTGTGAGAGGACACCTCAGTGTTACAACATGCTTTTAATGAATTACATTATTTAGCCTCATTACAATTCTCAAAAAACAGAAGAGGTTTCTCTTCTCTCAGATCAGCCAACCTCATCATGGTACAATTAAACTGCCCACAGCTATGCTCACTGTTGACCACCTGATGTGTTGGCATACCACATACCGCTGCAATTTCCTTAAATTTTTATAATAATAATAATAATAATAGCTGCTGCACTCAGAAGGAATCAAGCTACAGGAATGAATGGTGGGTAGGTTTGACATCATGAGACATGAATGAATCTGTCTAAATGTATCATCATGTATTGTTCCTGGTAACCTTTATCTTCCTTCCCAATAGCATTGCTGTCCCACACTTCCTTCTGGGGGCATCTATTCTTTTGATGATGTGTGTAAGTAAGATTTTGACACAGTGCTCATACTTACATCTCCATTCACTGGGAAATTCTGACATTATTTCTTCAAATTTCTGCATAATTTAATGGTTAAGCAAGTCTTTTAGAGTGGACTGATGTGAGGTGCATGGTGGAGGAACTGTGAATTGCTGATAGGAACCAAACTTCCAAAGCTTTTACTGCCTCAAAATCTCCATTAAAGAAAGTTATAATGTGAAGTGGTTATGATCCCTCAGCCTGATGTCTGTTTTAGTTTTGCTCAAGACATTTTGGTCTAAAATCCTTTCGTTAGTCTTGGTCATGGTGGACGGCTACATACTGAGATTTATCACTATTTTACCATTAGCAACACTGCATTGAAAACTCAGGGCTCCACCTCAGCTTGTTATAGGTGATAAATGAAAAGGGCCATATTTGCATGGCCCAAGCTAGATATGAACCCAGCTAGAAATAATTAGTTCTAAAAATGTTCTGAGAATTTACAGTGTAATGTTCCATTAACGTTGTAGACGCTATAAAAGACATAGAAAAGACATTAGAACGTTTTTTTGGTTCCCAGAACGTTCTTTCTAAAGGTAGGAGAACGTCCTCTAAAAACATTCTATCATCTCAGGTCTCAGTAACATCCATAAAACATTTTCCAAATATGCATTTTATTTCTCTGATGCTCTTATACAGAGCAACTTAAATATATTACCACAGGCCAATGTACTAAGAGTCTTGCCCGGGGACTCTTATTGATGCAGCACAGCATTGATACCCTGACTGGGAATTGAAGAAGACAGAGAGTGTTTGGTAAGCTGGGAATGTTGGTGCTGTCGTCCCGCTGCTCTTCGTGCTCACTCAGGTTTGTTGACGGTGGAGCAGAGGGGCGCTGACTTCTCAGGGAGCCCTCATGTCTGTGTGACCTTCTGGCTCTCCCTTTTAGTTATGCTGTAATAGCCAGGCCTGCCGGAGTCACTGCTGCACTCTGTTAACACCGTATAGTGTGTTCAGGTCTTCTGTCAGAGCTAACAGTCCGTCTGTTCTCTTTGTCTGAGCTGAACTGCTGCCCATCCTGTGTGGCCTGATGCTTTTGCTACATCTGCTCTGTCTGGGAGCCTTTTACCACCACGGAGCTCCTGGCTGTCCTGCACTGTGTAAGCTTGGCCTGCGCCTGCTGACCCATCTTATGAACCACCAACATAATTACAGACTAATCAGACACTACACTCTGCTGTCTTGTATCTGGTGTTGACCCGAGGAGGATGGGTTCCCCCTTTGAGTCTTGGTTCCTCTTGAGGTTTCTTCCTTCCTCACTAAGGGAGTTTTTCCTTGCCACTGTCGCCCTCGGCTTGCTCACTGGGGGCTCGAACACCAGATTCTTTGTAAAGATTCTTTGTAAAGCTGCTTTGTGACGACATCTGTTGTAAAAAGCGCTATAAAAATAAATGTTGATTGATTGATTGATTGAAGAACCCCAGCCTCCCATATGAGGTGGTAGCTCACTGCCAAGTAGTGGTCTTATCCATTGTGTCACATCTGTGGCCCAGGCTGTGCCCTAAAAACAGCCTCTCGACAGTGCAGTTACAACTTTATGTCTTCGTTAACAGTTAAAATTACTGGAAGTGTATTAGAAATGATGACCATCTGTAAAATGTTCTCCGTACAATTCACCACTTCACACCAAGCCACCCTTACCGACTTATTCTATTGAATTTCTCTATACTATATCCACCCTTGATTTTAGTGAACATCCCGTGCTACTGCCTGTTAGCTACTGTACTGACCCATAGACCCACTGCAGAGAGCTGGCCATGTAAAACAGCCCTGCATACTCACGAAGGCAAAGATACAGTATTTATGGAATAAGTCATTCACACATGACCTCATGTGGCTCTCCCTGTAATTTCACTATTGGGTGGAGACAAGTACAGCCAGATCCTGTTTGAGGAACATTTTGCGAAACATCTAAAAAACGGCTCTCATACAGCTCCGTCTGTCGCCCTTAGAAAACAAGCAAGTGGCTCAGCGTTTACACTGGTCCATTGTGGCCTCGGCCTGAAACGTCCCTGAGGTCAGAGTGTTAGCTGGTCAATTAGGACGATAAGAACAGTAAATATGTACCTGTAATTTGCCATGAGAACACATTGCCTAATATAGTCCAGTGAGGAACTGTAGGGAAACGAGGAAACAAGCAAATGGGAAACTTAATGTTGTCCAGCTTGTTTCTTGTCCAGGACTCGAGATCATAGAGAGATATGGCATGTGGCCTTTCTGGAGATCTTTGAATCATGCCATACGGTCACTCAGTCCAACAGAAACAGTCATAAGGAAGGGTTATAAGAGTGCTGCGTTGGGCTGCTGTCCAGAAACCATGCTGAAAATAACTACAGATGCAGCCTGGCTTACATGAACACAGAGCCTCTGAGATTAAAGGGCCCATATTGGGTGGCACAGCAAGAAGGGCCTGGGTTTGATTCCTGGCTGGGGCGGAGTTTGCTTGTCCTCCCCGTGTCTGTGTATCTTTCCTGTGATGGATTGGCAGCCTGTCTAGTGTGTTTTCTACCTTCTGCCCAGTGAGCACTGGGATAGGCTCCAGGCCCTATGACACAGTGGTTCAGGAGACGAATGATTGCAGTGGTTGAGTGTCTTGTTGTTTGAATAGTACTGAGTCCAAGAAACTAGTCAGTAGTGCTTCTGCTAGTGCTTCTGCTGTTTTCCTTCTGAGTTAGAATTCTTAAACCAAGTAAGAAATAGACCAGTGTGTCTAAACAGTCACCACTGGGCTCTAACGTTTGGGCCCACTGACAAAAAAGAAAAGCTCAAACCACTAAAGTACATAGATGTAGGCTCATAGCAAGAGACACCCCCTTTAAGAACCATAGCCTTCAGTATTAAAGCTAGATTATATTACGTTAGTAAGGGCGGGTTTGGGATTAATATGGGTTTAATATGCTGTCGGTGCACTCTTTGCAGCTATTACAGCTTCAGCTCTTCTGGGAATGCTGCCCATAGGGTTTAGGAATGTGTTTATGGGAATTTTTGACCATTTGTGAGGTCAGACACAGATGTTGGGCGAGAAGACCTGGCTCGCAGTCTCAGCTCTTATTCATACCAAAGGTGGTCTATCGGTTTGAGGTCAGGTCTCTGTGCAGGCCAGTCAAGTTCATCCATGTCTTTATGGACCTTACTTTCTGCACTGGTGCGCAGTCATGTTGGAACAGGAAGGGGCGGTCCCCAAACTGTTCCCACTAAGTTGGGAGCATGAAATTGTCTGAATTCTCTTGGTCTGCTGGAGCATTCAGATTTCCTTTAACTGGAAGCAGGGCCGAGCCCAAATCTGGAAAATCAACCCCACACCATAATTCCCCCTCCACCAAACTTTACACTGGGCACAATACAGTCAGACAAGTACCGTTCTCCTGCCAAACACCCCCATTCCATTGGTTTGCCAGACGGAGAAGCGTGCTTTGTCACTCCAGAGAACACGTCTCCACTACTCTAGAGTCCAGTGGCTTTACACCACTACATTCCACACTTTGCATTGTGCTTGGTGATGTAAGACTTGGATGTAGCTGCTTGGCCATGGAAGCCCATTCCATGAAGCTCTTGACGCTCTGTTTCTGAGTTAATCTGAAGGCCACATGAATCTGGAAGTCTGTAGTGATTGAGTTGGGAATCTCTACCCACTATGTGCCTTGTTGCACAGGTGCCATCCTATCACGGTACCACGCTGGAATTCACTGAGCTCTTGAGAGCGACCCATTCTTTCACAAATACTTACAGAGCAGTCTGCATGTCTAGGTGCTTGGTTTTATACAGCTGTGCTCATGAAAGTGATTGGAACTTGGATCTTGTGACAACACAGCATCACTGAATGCAAAATGGGCTGTTTATTCATAGATAGACTGTATAGACCTTTACTACGTTGACGCATGTCATCCAACTCCTTTATTTCAAAATAGCAAGGGAAATTCAGTTTTCTCTGACACAGACCCTTTAACACGAGAAAGGTTCTACAGGATGACGGGGAATAGCATAGCTATACAGGTCCTGCCCTTGCCTAGAGTCATCAAGTAGGATAGCTGTTCCTCAATGCCACTGTGATGGAGCAACCACACTGTGGCAACACATCTACAAGGTGGGCTAACATCCCCCGAAGTCTCATAAAAATGATAGTTAGTAAAGATACATAAGAACCTCTACTACTAAGCCAGCCTACCTGTTGGATCCCCAGAGTTTTGTCTGCGGAGCACACAACTAATAAAGCCAACAGCTGCTTTTTTCATAAACTTGCTCAATCTGCTAGAATCCTTCTCTCCAGAGGCAGAGCGATAAATCTATCTCAGTTATCACCTTTCATACAGCTGTTTTCAGCATCTCCAGGTACTGAGGAGGTCCACCCCAAATAGCCAGTTACCCCACAGAGTGTATTCGCGGACATGTGCACCAGCTCCAAATTTGTGGGTTGGCAGTCGTGTGAACAATTATAAAACATATTTAATGTTTAATTTTTCAAAATGTATAATTTAATAGTTGTTCAGAGATTAGACGTGACATGCATCATCCTCAAAGGAGCATACACAGTCTGAAGTGTTCACTGTAGTGGTGATAGGAACCAGACGTCTGAAGCGGTGAGTGCTTCTAAGACTCCACGACAGAGAGTGTTGACATTAAAGTGTTAGTGACACTGTTATTATCTGACTTATGTTCTTCGTCTTGGTTCTAGTCTTTCTGCTGGATTGTGGTCAGCTAACTGGCCCTGCAGTTTTCAAGATATGAACACAGATATTAACACTATCAAAACAACTGCAGGATATTCAGTCTGATTGGAAATGGCATGCTGGTATACAGCCTTATGACCCGCATATGTTGTTCATCCAGTCTTCTTTTATTCATTTTTTTGTTCAATAGGAAAGAATGAGGTGCAAAGGTTGAACAGCCACCTAACCTAGAATTTAGAATCTAGAAGTTATATTTTTATAATTTAGGTTTCAGAATTTAGACTTTAGACCATTTTTGATTTGGGCTTGCCAACAAAGGAATTTGTCCTCCGTTTTTAACCCACAATGCAGTGACACACCCACACACTATGGGGCAGTAAGAACACCTACCTGGAGCAGTGGGCAGCCCTATTTGTAGCATCCAGGGAACAGGACAGGCATGCAGATACCTCCTGTTCGTCTGAAAATGTTTTTGCACATACTGTACCAGGACAGACCCCCACGTACGAATGGAATGTTTTTTTGACCCAGACTCATCTGTTTGATGTTTTTTCTATCTCTCCTCTGTGTCTAATCCACACTCATACTGAACCACACTCCTCTGTGTGTCTAATCCACACTCATACTGACCCACACTCCTCTATGTGTCTAATCCACAGCCATACTGACCCACACTCCTCTATGTGTCTAATCCACAGCCGTATTGACCCTCGCTGCTCTATGTGTCTAATCCACAACCATACTGACCCCACTCCTGTATGTGTCTAATACACAACTGTACTGAACTGCACTACTCTATGTGTCTAATCCACAGCCGTACTGACCTTCACTTCTGTATGTGTCTAATCCACAGCCATTTTGACCCTTACTTGTCTATGTGTCTAATCCACAGTCGTATTGACCCTCACTGCTCTGTGTCTAATCCACAGCCATACTGACCCTCACTGCTCTATGTGTCTAATCCACAACTGTACTGAACTGCACTACTCTATGTGTCTATTCCATAGCCACACTGACCCACACTTCTGTATGTGTCTAATCTACAGATGTACTGAACTGCACTACTCTATATGTCTAATCCACAGCCATGCTGACCCACACTCCTGTATGTGTCTTATCCACAGCTGTACTGAACTGCACTATTCTATGTGTCTAATCCACACTCATACTGACCCACATCATTCTGTGTGTCTAATCCACAGCCATACTGACCCTCACTCCTCTATGTGTCTAATCTACAGATGTACTGAACTGCACTACTCTATATGTCTAATCCACAGCCATGCTGACCCACACTCCTGTATGTGTCTAATCCACAGCTGTACTGAACTGCACTATTCTATGTGTCTAATCCACACTCATACTGACCCACATCTTTCTATGTGTCTAATCCACAGCCATACTGAACCTCACTCCTCTATGTGTCTAATCCACAGCCATGCTGACCCACACTCCTGTATGTGTCTACTCCACAGCTGTACTGAAGTGCACTACTCTATGTGTCTAATCCACAGCTTTACTGACCCGCACTCCTCTATATGTCTAATCCACAGTCATACTTACGCACACTCCTCTATATGTCAAATTCACAGCCATTCTGACCCTCACACATCTATATGTCTAACCCACAGATATATTGATCCACACTCCTCTGTGTGTCTAATCCACAGCCATACTGACTTGTTCTCCTATATGCGTCTCGTTTATGTGACAACATTGTCAGCTGTATTATGTTATATCAGACCGTACATATACTTCACCTTCTCTGTTATTTGTAATATATGTCTAAAAAGTATGTCTGTGTCCATTTAAAATCTCTTTGAGTAAATTTAAAACTAGTCAGACCTTGACCACAGGACAATAATCTGGGTGGTCCTAGGCTGGACCATTAGTGACCAGCAGGTTGCTGACCTTAGCAAGCCAGCGGCCTGAAAACATGCTTGCTATCTGTGGTGATCGTTTTGCATAGCACAGTAAAACTACTATATTTACATTTTGTGACCCCTGGTTCCCTTGAGCACCATTATAAATCAAATTCTGTTGGTAAGTTTTTTCTACAGTGAACCTTTTTACATCATACCTCTCTGAATGACCCTGTTTACCTCCTAATGATTTAATCATGTAGACATTTTAATAAAGCGGTGGACCTCTTCTTTAAGACTAAGCCAAAACTTAAAGAACTGATGAGAAGTGAGGCACCTCATGATTTAAAGAGACTGAGCTTCATGAACTGACTAAAATCCACTTTACTGTCAGTGACATTTTGATCCTAATGTTAATTTGGTTATAATGCTGCTCCTTTATAACGACACTAAAACAGATGAACAGAAACTGGCAGATTTCTTGAGTCCCGTTTCTCCAGATGCTTATTTTCCTCCAGGAGCTATTTTAACTTTAGCTCCGTGATGAGAGGCCTGGAGGGCAGAAGTGGGCGGGCCACGCCTGCACGAGCTGCCACGAGCGCGCGCCAGTGGCAGAGCCTGGGCTGGTGGCTGCACAGTTCTCGGTGTAGAGGGGGGCACAGCTTCTGGATGCTAAACACCTCACGCTACGGTGACCGGTAACCCCCTCCTGACCACTCCGCTGGACTCCGGCGGACTGCCGTGGTGAAAATGAGCGGGAGTCTCAGGATAAGCGTGTGGCTCGCGCTCGCCTGCGTATCGCTCGTGACATGCCAGGATGCTCCTAAGACCGGTGAGTGACTCTGTGAGGTAAATCCCTCGCTTCCTTTAAAACTCTGACTGGAAAACAAACGTGCTTTATCGCTTCACGCTGGACAATTACACGATGGTCCGTGAAGTCGTACCTGGACTACGTCACAGGTTTGGGCTCAGGTGTGTGTTTTTATTCAGTGACCTGAAGATAGAGCTCCGGTTCTCTGTGGACCTTTACCGTGTGGTCTGTGTTAGTGCGTTAGCTTCGCTTGAAGTGTGACCCAACACATTAGAGGTCAGTTATGTCGAACTGGGTTTTAATAAGTTATTTATAAGCACTGCATGTGTTTATTACACAGTTATTGACTTAATTATATGAAAGAAGACTTAATTACAGGTGTCTATTCAGCACGGTAGGTGTTCAGATGCTGGAAATCCAAGATTCAAATTCACTGATTATATTTTTCATAATAAGTTGTTAAACAGACTCAATTCAGGAAACAGAACCCCACCCCAGTTAATTAATGCCTACTGAGAGGAAATGAACCCCTACAGTTGATGGATGAAAAGAGAATGAAATTGACTTTTAAATATGTCTGCATAATTAAACCAATGAGATTTAAATAAAATAAATCAATTCTGTTTGGATGAATGTGAAGCACACTGTTCTAGAGAGGTGTGCCAGGTCAGAATGGCTCACAGTTGGGGTGATAGGAACCAGACGTCCCCAGAAAGAGAAAGTTAGAATGTAAAAATTGTGATGAGTGCTGCTTGGTGTCTTTGAGTCAGTCTTTTTGAGATTATAAATGGTGGGAAGGTGCATGAGGATGTGTTTAAAGTCCACAGTTTTGTGATGAACGTCGATAGACTGAGCACTGATGACATCGTGAATAAAGCCACGGGAGGAGGGAATGCTTTGCACCAAGTGACATCAGAAATCCTACTTTAAAATCCAGACCAGTGGAGCGTGACGTGCCCTTACCAATCAGCCCTGGCTCACATTGCTAGCCTTTAGGAGACGGAGGATTCAAGCCCTTGAATCACCAGAATCCTCAACTGTTGTCTTCTCTGAGGCGTCCATGTTGATAGTGTCATAATCACGTGATCAGACTTTTCAACATGTCTGCATAATTAAACCACTGAGGTGTAGGTAACGTCATTCTGTGTGGCTGAATGTGAAGCGTGCCAGGTCAGTATGGCTCAGAGTGGTGGTGATAGGAACCAGACGTCCACCAGAGAGAGACTGAGAACGTTAAATAGTTATGATTATGCTGCTTGGTGTCTACAGTTTTTAGCGGATATGAATGGCGGGAAGGCGCATGATGATGTGTTTAAAGTCGACAGTTTTGTGACGAACATCACGTGACTGAGCGCAGATGACGTCATGAATAAAGCCACAGGACAAGCTCCACAGGTCAGTAGAGTGTGACCTGCCTTTTCTCTGGATCATGTTGCCAGCCTTTAGGAGGCTGGTAATACAGACTCCGGAAACACCAGAATCCTCACCTGTTGTCTGTTCGGAGGCGTACATGTTGCTAGTGTCATAATCACGTGATCAGCGACTAGTCAACATCAAGCTCATCCCCACCGAACAGAAGTCGGAAATGTGGACCAGTGTGTGCAACTCCTGGTCCTAAGAGAAAGCCGTCCCTTGTACATATACGTATATGTACAGATATTAAAGTGGAAAACAAAATTGCATTTTCAGTTTTTTCCAGCGTCGTGCAGCCCTAGTAGGTTCACTGGTCCTTTTTGAATTTTAAATAAATGTATATACTTTAAAAGCACACTTGTTTGTGCTTTTGAAGCCCAGTGGAGTGCTAATAATGACTACATAGTATTGAGAACTGCCCTTTGAGATCGACTCAGTGGTAGGCTGCCTACTAAGCCCAATTTAATCTCGCAGACTGGAAAGGCGGCCCACTATCTTCAAAGCACCGTTCTCTCAATACTATGCGGCCATTGCTAGCACTCCACTGGGCTTTAAAAGCACAAACAGTAAAGTATAAATTATTATCTAATAAAAAATGTATATATATATATATATATATATATATATATATGTATATATATATATATATATATATATATATAGATATATATATATATATATCGTAGCTGTCCAAAGAAAAACATGTATCTCCAAAATGACAACTTTACAGGAGACGCCAAAAACCTCACTCAATTATAATGTAAGTCAATGGAACAAAACGTCTTTCCAAAGACTTTTGGGCCAATTCTGTTGGTCCATTCATCATGCCGTTCTCACAGGGTGTAAACGGCAGCAGTTGATTAAATGATGTATAAAAGTCAAAATAGACAAAAATGGAGATACATGTTTTTCATCTGACAGCGACGATATAATATATACATATATATATATATATTATATATTAATTTTATTATATATATTTATAAAAAAAAAACAATGTAGGCATCCAGCCATACCACATATATTTACATTGTGGACATCACATTCTCTTCAGTAAGTCACAGTGGCCTATTTCCCGTCACACCACCCTGAACAAACTATGCAGAAATTCTCCTTTAATGTCAACAGTGTTAAATTCTCTCCTACAATGTTCATTTGTATCCAGCTGAACACATTTAAACACTGTAGGCGTTAATTCAACATTGAGGTTCCTGCTGTGTATAAATGTGCCTAATAAAACTTTGTAATTTAGTTCCCTGTTTATAGACGTTGGTCACATATTTCTTGGGTCTTTAGACCAGAAATCCTCATATTGATGGAATATTGGTGCAACAGGAAGTGACACGATGAAGCTGATATCCACAGATGCCATCACTGTTCCTGTTAACGTGAGCTGGTTGCACACATTACGGTCATGCTGCTTTGTTTATGTTCTAAATCAAGTCTGCGGCTCACAGGCTAATATTTTTATTGAGTTTGCCTCAGGTACACACATCCCATCCAGCAAACTTACCGCCACACAGGAAGTTACCCAGCAGGGTCTGACTACAGAGCCACGCTTCAGGATCAGGAACTGTTTTCTTTTTAAAGCCCATTATGATTTGAAGTGTTTTACGAGGTGGAGCTGTCCAAATGACTCAACTGGCTAAGGTTTTGCTGAGCCGGGGTTCATGTGCACGGACACTTTAGAAAGTTTCAAGCACTTCCAAAGCGAAGAAGTAAGCGGTTTCCCGTTCTGCAGTTTGCTGCTATTTGGGAGTGAGCGTCTGCAGGGAATGAGAGGTTTCACATGGCCCTGGTTTTTAATGATGTGAGGGTTTCATGGTGACTGTTGTGGGCCACCAATTTTGGTCAGCATGCTTTCCAAAGGATAGTGCTTGGGGCACACCCTATCTCGCAGTGTGCTTTGTGAATATCAGTCGCTTATGTGTATCGTTATAATAACCCACCGATTCATGTGACATGCCAGGAAATTGTGACTGACTGGACTTCTCAGTCGTGTGCTGTTCACACTTGATTCTGTGCTTGGCTTCTGGTGTTATACTGGGATCGGTGCCAGATCCAGGCTTGCTGGGGTGTGAAGTAGGTAATGAGCTCATGAGTGCCCTCCCTCAGTAATTACGGCTGAGTAAAAAACGTCACGACTGTCAGGTGATCCAGCCAGTAATGTTTTTTAATGTTCAGGAAAGTGTCACTCATAGGCCTCAGTACATGTCTCAGTGGTGTCGTAGGTTACATAGAGGCTGTAAGACGATTGCTTCGCTGTAAAAGCAGGTTTATTCTTTAAGTAATTTAAGGTATCCTCCAGAATGTTGGGGATATTTATGTTAAGCTCCAGACGGAGGGTGTGTCCTCTCCCTCTGACAGAAATAAAAGTTGCCCGCAAAGCAGAACAGTTAAGCTGAACATATAATAGAGGGCCCTGTGGTTTCCCTAAAATAACGTCTGTGCTCTCCCACTAAATTGGTACTTTCAGTTTTCTTTTTTTTGCCCTGAAAAAGAAGACACTGGTTCAGATCTGCTTTAGGCTTACTGCAGCAGGTGACTTTTGGACCTATGATTTGTTAGGAAATCAGGTTTTAGTGAAAGATCCTTACCAAATAATGCTACACAAAGGCCAGAGACAAGCCTTAATGTATTTCATTTCCAGTCACAATAGAGACTGAATGGTTTTTTATCTGGATATATTTTTGATGAGATTTAATATAGGATTGTCGACCTTATAAAGGGGAAAGTTAAAAACAAAAGGTGTGGCAAAACAGTATTTTCCAAAACTGGAGTTCAAAAATGATTTAGCTAAAAAGAAAAGAAAAAATGAGGTATAAGAGAAAATGAGAAAATAGGGCTGGTAACAACCGTGACAACAAAACTGCCATCGTCAGATAAACAGCACTTACCACCACCACCAACATAGAGAGAAGATCAGAAGAAGTACGGATATGAAGAAATCCTCAGGTATTTCTGTCCATCCCTCATGGGTGAGAAGAGTACTCAACGCCATGGTCCAGAGAGTTTGGTAGCTGTCGAAAGTAAATACGGAGAAAAGGAAAAAGGAACATTTGCAGATTAATCAGAGAAGCGGCTACTATTTTCAGAACAATAGACTGACCACCTCCAAGTCCAGACCTCAACACCATTGAATGTCTTTAGGATTGCTTGGACTGTAAGAAGATAAACTGCAACCAACTTCTAAGTCTGAACTTTGGATGTGTGTAAAAATATCCCTGCAGGGAAAACTGAAACTCCTGAAGAGAATTAAAGGTGGTATAAACAGTGTGAACGCTGATCTGCTAATTAGTTGTGTAAGTTCTCTGCTTCTACCTAATGGCTGTTTGTTGTGGAAATTTGAGAAATGAAGGGTGGTCTCTGACATTCACACAGTGTTGTCCAATAGCATGTGAAATTATCGTACATGTAACTAGGGTGTTGACATTATATCCACATAATGGGTGGGTAGAATGTAGGCTTGGGAATGCACTGATATGGGAATTCTGGGCTAATGCTGATATCCATCCAGAAATTTGAATGGTCAGCTAACATGGTCAGCTTTTTCCAGCTTGCGTCTTTCAGTTTGTAAACAGACAGTTGCTGAAGAGGCTGTCCGCTGATGCTAAGCCCAAATTATCAGAGTGTAAATATGAACTTTTATTAATTTATTGCCTCTTCCTGACGGCACTGTATAGAGGTGCTCTACTACACGACACGATGCTGAGCTGAGCAGCATGATGTGGTGGGTCCGGTGTGCAGTGAGCTCAGCTTAAAATTGACCATAAGTCCAAATTGTAGGGCTATGTTGGAAAGATAACAATGACTGGGTTGCATGTTTAGAGTATTTGAGCAGGCAGCATCTTTCGGTATGGCTGATCATCCAGAGCAATATATTCCATAACCTTTGCTGTAATTAGTTGTATCTTTCAGGTTGTTTTGTCGGTGAAGGAGCCGACCGACCAACTGTGCAGCTGCAGGTTTTGATAGTGCACGGTGCTGTAGCAGACATTTTAACCATGCTCCTGGAGTGCAGCCTGCATTGCCTAAACTTTAACCGTGCTCTTCCAGCAAACATTAAAGGCACCATCAAATATCACTTTGTAATATTGGCCAAATCTAAGCATTGACCTGATGCTGGTGATTAAAAATTCAAATACTGTAATTCCAGTATCATTGGGCATCTTTGATATAGGCAGTTTTGCATTGTTAGTAAAGGACCAAAGATTTTAAGAAGTACTCCAGCATTGTATAATCTGATGTGCCACATGGGAAGCATGTGATTAAAATACCACCAATAGTAGTTGAATTTGAATGCAGTATTGAATGCTGCCACAAAACATACTTATAAACCAAGTATTTGCATTGAAGTAACTGTCCACGGGCTCCTATTTAAAATGCGTTTCAGGTGGTATGTTATCAGTTATCAGGTTGCAGATTAGGATTATCTTGAAAAATGCAGGAGTTTTCCCTTAAGAACATTTATTTCCCACCTCAGTTCTGTTTCAGGTGAGGTCCCTGCTGAGGTGACCTTACTATAGGGCATGTATCCAGTTGAATAAAGTGGCTAAAGGACTTCTCTGTTCTTTGAGCAAACCCACAGTGGCACCGAGAGAAATTTTGTGCAGTTCTCCTCTTACCACCCAGTCATTAAACATTTGGAGTGTCTCAAAGATGCACTAAGAAAATAATCTCCACTAAATAATCCCGTCTTATCTAGTCCCCAGAGGTGTTCAGTGCGTTGTACAATGCCTTGTATCTAGAGTTCAACAACACAAACTCTCTATGGCGCAGCTATGCTCGTTATTGTTTGATGGCAGAAGACCTCCCTTGAGCATCTGCTGAGACAAGCGTAGTGTATAATCAGCACAATCTACTCTCTGATCTGCTGTCTGAGCGTGCTCGAGCGTCAGCCTGAGAGTTATCAGAGTCTGACGGCGAGCCTCAAAATCACAGACAAACACGGCTTACATGTTTCTTGAATTTCCCTCTGGGATCAATAAAGTATCTATCTATCTATCTATCTATCTATCTATGTTTAAAAAGAGACACGGAGAACGCCAGGCTGTCATCTTCTTCTGTTTTGGTGTTTTTTTCATGAAACCACGAATTATACAGTTCTGGCACCAGGATGTTTGTGGTGAGAGTGCTATAATCTATGAACAAAAGGCCAAAAGCTCACTTTCACACACTGCAAGTTCAGCATGCTTCAGAGTGTGCCTGATGTAACTGCTCTTTCATTAACAGAGTTACCTTTACTCTTTAATTTAGACTTCTCCAGTAGTGTGGAACTGAAAAGGTATTGTGTTATATGATGTCTATTGGAAGACATCTATTTTAATACATTTCCCATTCCCTTTTGTATTTTTATGATCTATTAATTTTTTTTTGGGGGGGTGGTACTGTTGTCAGGGGTACTGTAGCAATGCTGACAGTCCTTATTGGTCGTATTTCACCAATTATTAAACATTTCATTTTGGCATTAGCAAAACATTCGTAGCACTGTCGAATTAAACGCTTAAGTAGAAAATATTTCGGTAGTGAAAATTTTAGCAAATTCTTTTTAAAATTTAGAAATGCTGGCCAAAACATGACTAGGAAACATAGCTTTTAATAGCTGTACACACATAAAATCATTAAAATACAAAAAAGGCTACTTTATCGCAGATAATTATGAGCTACTGTACTATATGCTGTGTGGTACTGGAAATTCTTTATCTTGCGCACTGAGTTTAAGACTTTGGGACACATTTACTTTAAAACAGTGGGATCTAACTTCTCACTATGTGGCAATGAGGGACAGGGATGCAGTCTCACTTTCTGCTCTGAAATACAGGAGTGTGCCTAGAATAAGTAACATGATTTATTTAATTAAAATAAAATTAGACTATAAATATAAAACACTAAATCTGAACCTTTCTAACTCTTTGAAAACAACACTTTGAAACAAATCAAAAAAGTATTTTAATTTATGGGTTTGTGTTTGAGACAGCCACCTTCCAATAATAAGTATCCACTGAATTATGATTTTGTACATATTTAACTTATTATTATCTCAGTTAAAGTGTTGGGTTTAGATTATAACACGGTCCTTTTGAATGTCTGAGATCTGAATACATCATTATTTGAAGAAGTTTGAACTGATTTGGTTCAACAGTCCATTAATAGAAGTAAGCAGGAAATATTTTGAGAATGTAAAGTTGAATGAATGTAACGTTATCTTAGTTTGGTTTGTTTGCATGAGAATTCAACTGATAGGTGAGAAATGTAGTAGAAGCAGCCCTGAAATATAATTTTTATAAATATCGAAATTGCTATTTGAAAGAGTCACAGTTTTTATAGCTTGCATTATCAACAGTGTTGTCTTAACCGGTTTTACATGGTTACATTTAACCTAGTAACATCCTAGTGATCCTTCTGTAGATTAGTTAAACCAGTCAGAAGGAACTAACCTCAGACCTGAATGACCTAATTTACATCACGATCCTGATATTCCTTTTTAAATCATGTCCATGTTGGATACTAAGGACTGACAGTGATGAAGAGGTAGCCCTCTCATAGTCAGCCATATGCTTGGGTTCTTGACTGCCCCCTCTTGGCAAACCCTATTTAAGTTCGGTTCCGAATGAACTGAAGCTTTGATGTGGTTCTCTATAGGGAGCACGCTGCGCTGAATTACCATGCTCAGTACGGCAGTATGGCTGGCTCACCAGCTGCAGACGTTAATGACAGGGTGTGGCAGGTGATTTGGGTGCGGATTCAAAGATGGCAGGATAAGGGATATATGGAGCAAACAACCTTGGATTACTTTCCTGAGTTTAGCGTGCTGTCAGGTGGTCATAAGCAGGCTTAAGGGGCAGGACAGTGACCAGTGATGACAAGCTGCAGCAGGGTAGGATAAGGCCTTATGGGGCACTTTATTAAATGAAGGTTTATAAAGGAGAGAAAAAGAGAAATGTGGTTAATTAAACAGAATTAAATAACGACTTCATCATTCAGTGCATGTGTGTTCCATGTTACCTAAAATAAAAATTTCAATGTAATTTAAAACTAAAACACACAAATTTACAGAGTTATAGTCTGCATAAATCATTTATTTGATGTTATAAAGAAAAGTGTTACTACTGTTAAAATAGTATTGGTGATTTTCACAGTTGACAACCCTAACCCTAACCCTAACCCTAACCCTGACACAAATAAATATAAATGATATATAAATAAAAGATAATTATAAATAATAATACAAAAACAAATGCCAAAAAACTGTGTATATGAGTCACATATATTGTATATATATTACTGTATATATATTTTGTATATCGTCGATGTCCAAAGAAAACAAGTATCTCCAAAATAGCAACTTTACAGGAGAGGCCAAAACCTTTTTCAATTTTAATGCAAGCCAATGGAACCAGACGTCTTTCCAAACACGTTTGGGCAATTTCTGTTGGTCTGTGCATCATGGGATTCTCATGCAGAGTAAACGGCGGCTGCTGTGTTCAAAAGATATATAAAAGTCAAAATGAACAAAAATGGAGATTTTCGATGTTTTTCATTGGACAGTGACGATATAGCACATTTTCATATGTTCTGAGGTAGAAAACCCATTCTGGCCTGAATGACTAAAATTCAGTTCATATACAAATCGGTGGATCTTACAAAACACACAGAGCTCTTCAATACTAGACACACAGTGTTATCTGCTGTACAATATTAAATGTGTCTGTGTAAGATTTGTTCAGTATAGCTTTATTATGTATAACCTGCAGGTCTTTTTAACCTGTTCCCATTGGCTCTGTTATGCTAGGTCATTTCTGACTCGGATGCAGCCCCAAAGTGATTGATGATATGTGATTTATGCGAATTAGCATTCAGTCAGTCCTGTGAACAGCTCTTCTCCCGGCAGTTCCTTCAGAGTGTACTGCTCAGGAGCTACAGGAGGATATCTCAGTGTTCTGAAGTAGTTTCCCTCTGAGCAGTGTAGAACATGTGTAAGGCATAAGCTTACCAGCTCCTCTGAAAGGGGGTATTTAACATAATCCCTGATTACAGACCACCTTTTTGTACCTTAATCCTCACTGTAACCACTAAGTATGGACGAAGCTGCAGACGAGGCGTTGGATGAGTCAGTGTTTTTGATTCCGGACTGCCCTCTTGTGGTCACTCAGTGTTGTTGGACTTCCCAGTAGTGGCTCTCCCAGTACTGAAATGAGCAGTACTGTGTTGCAGTTGGCAATTATTCATGTGAAGGTTTTGGTTTTTGCCTGATATTGGAGACTGGTACCTGAAATAGTCAAACAAGCACATTTCCAAAGATTAGTTGTGTTAGAAAATACTTTAAAGTAAGATTTTAGTGTAATTTTTTTCTGGATTGCACAAATGGATTATCAGTTCTGCTTATTGATTGTAGTGATTTGTAAACAAATCACTTCAGATATCATTTTAAAAGATAAACCTGTGTTCCAGTGATTTACACAGTTTCTGTATAATGTAGTGGCTAAGATGTAAACAGGGCTATTCCGTGTGGATTGATGTGAATGTCTTTGTAGGGAAACCTGTCAACTTTGATTTTCCTACAGTGGTGTTGATAGGAACCTGGGCTCATGACGTTCACAGCACAAATGTAGCCGTTTTATTTACTATCCAAAATTACCAGTAAACCTGCAGTTTATCTTTTATGCAGTATTAATTTTTTTTTTGGGTGCTTTTGGTTCTATTTTGCTTTTTTTAATGAACGCTCTTGAACGACCAGAAACTTTTACTAAACGCTTTGGATATCTGGTTCCTATCACCAACACTGGATATAGGCCAGTTTCTCTAGAACGAAGCATGTACATCTTAATAATATCATGCTGTAGCATTGCCCAAATTTAATCCATGTTCCACTGTAATTATGGTATATCATATACAATATGGTATGCATGCATGTTGAGAATCTTTATAGCCTTTTTATAGGGATTAAAGACCTGGGATTATCCCAGCTGAGTGTTTACAGAACCTAATACAATCCTACTTAAGTTTAAGTCAGTGCACTTTACATTTCTGGCCTGTGTCTGAATGTACTTCTCTCTCACTTTATTTTTCCAGACGACAAAACCAGCTGTAATGAGGATGGTGTGACGTATTTGGACAATGACATCTGGAAGCCGGAGCCATGCAGGCTGTGTGTGTGTGATAAGGGTCGAGTCATCTGCGAGGAGATCCGATGTGAGGACCTGTTGGGCTGTGAGCAGTTCAACATCCCAGAGGGAGAGTGCTGCCCCGTGTGTGAGAAGTTTGCCAGTGCTCAGGGACGGATCGGTGAGCGTCACTCAAGACGCCCTCTAGAGGGCAGCATTGAGTTTGGATTTAAACCCTCCCAGCAAAGTCCCTAACCTCATCCTGCACCTGAGTCTAACCCAAACTGGTCATCACCTATCATAACCTGATCCTTGTGGCATAACTGCCGGATCCTGCTCCAGGAGAGTTTAGTCTCAGCCCTTATTTAGCACACTGAATCTATTTAACCCCTTAATCACATAGACATGTGTATTCCCATACTTCGCTTCCTCACTGTCTAGTTCTGTGCTCTTTACTAGAGATGACATAAATCTTCATGTGTACTGACCCAGAAAGCATACACCAATGTAATGGATAAGCACCATCTATTATAACTCAAATAAAAACATGGGTGCAGATACAGGGCATTACGATTCAGCCAAAGCTGTGCTCCCTGTGCCATTCAGGGTCTAAACAGTCTTCCCCACCACTCAGTGCTAGAATATGAATAACCCCGTCTCTTGCAGTCTCATTAATATTGTTCTAGTTATGGATGTGTGAGTTATGGATTTGTGCTACTGGTGTAGCATCACTGTCCAAGTATCTTGAGAATAGTAAATTTACAGAAGAGGGCCAAAACATTCTTTACTGTTAAAGGAGCAATATGTATATATTGCAGCGTACTGAGTTTTTTGTATCTTCTTCTTCGTGTTTCCACTTCTTCATGTTTTGACTGCTTTGACAGTGAAGATTCACCGTCCTTTGCTTTTAAGTGCTGTTTAGTCATGGTAATAAGTACCAACCTCTATTTGTCAAAATTCGGGTTCTCACAATTTCAAATTGTTATTCGGTAGTTAAATAATAATCCAGCACTGGTGCAGTTGTGTTTATCCCATTGAGCTTTCCTACTCATCATACTCTCATCATTAGTACAGCATAGTAACTCGAAGTTTCAACTGTTTCATTGTGTTATTAATTTTAGGTTTAGGGTTAGAGTTAAACAAGCTCAGATTAATAACACTACTTCCTTCCAGATAAGCTGATTTAGGTTATCAAACATTCAATGCTTGCTAGCGTCTTGTTAGAATTTTTCTGTTCCACCTTAAATGTTGTCGAGGTGTCACTCTGCTCCATGAGGTGTGTAAGGATCAGGGCCAAGGTAGGACAAGTGCAGATGAGGCTTAAAAAAGATTTATTAACCAAAAAGACAAGCCTGAAGTTGAATAAACAAGCAAAGGGTGGAAAATAAAATGCAAAGATAAAACACAAAAGGAAGATCCAATATAAAGTCAAAAAGTAAAAAAACAGAAATCACAAAGAGATGATGATAGTAAGGCTTAATATGCACTGAATATACAGATCAGATACAAACTGTTAACAAAGCACACACCTTAAATACACCACAAAACAGGTGAGGTCCATCTGGGGTAGGTTGCTAGCTGCCTACTGGAGGTTACATGTTCACCCAGGTTGTCTGGGAAATGAGTCCCCAGTGGCTAGGCTCAGTACTGAGCCAGAGGGATGTGTGACAAGGTGTTATCGTAACCGAAGCACCATTTCAGGTGTTTTTTATTTTAAGCAAATTCGTAGCTTTTTGTCGCTCCATTAATCACGAATGTTTAGGACAATGAAAAGATTACCCACTGAGCTCAAACAACAGGGAACTTAGAGCCTTGAGCAGTGTGAATAATGGAGTGTTGTTGGACAGTGCTGAGGGATGACTGGGGTTTGCTGCTATTTGGAAGTATTATGCTGTGCGTTTACGTTTTCTGTGTTTGTATTTTGCATGCTGTGTTTAATAAGACCTGAATGTTAGAGCCCAGTGTGTTGGAGGTGAACTCTCCAGAGCGGTAAATCTTCAGGAATGGTCTGAACAGACTGTCTCCAACTTTAACAATTCGGTTTCTAAGAAACTTAAAAAGGCACAACAGAGTACTCAGAGCATCCTTTGCGGCATGTACAGCAGTGACTTGTTTTATTTCACTCATTGGTGGAGTATTTGTGTCCTATTGTTTCTAAACTATGCTTTATTTGCTTTTCCCCCCAGAGATAATTGCCTTTAAGGTATGTCAGAATCTAATTTTCATGTGTTCTATTGATACTTAACTCTGTTACTTGCTGTCTTTAACTGAAATAAGTCTTTTGGTATTTTAAGGGTCAAAAAGGAGAACCAGGTGATATTCCTTATGTGAGTATGAAGAGAATAATTTATATTTATAAGATCAATATGGGGTGGATTTGCTGTAGTTCTCCAGGAACCGCACATCTGATCTGTATCCATGTTATTTTTCAGATTGTGGGAGTGCCTGGTCGACCTGGACCAATGGTAAGGAATGTTCAGTCATTGTTTACATTTAACGTTTTTTCTGTAATGATTTAAATTAAATATCAGTTTTCTCTTTGACATTTGGTAATATAGGGCCCCCCAGGTGCAGAAGGACGTCCAGGGTATCCAGGCAGCAAGGGAAGAAAAGTATGTCATGAGATAATGTCATTGTCCTTTATGCATTACTGTTTCTTATGAACTCTATCAAAGGTAGTGCTTTATTAAGACAGCATTTTCCTAATTTGCCCTTCAAACTAGTCAGAGGTGTGGAGCGCGGCTGCTTGTGCAGTGTATTAAGCTATTAGAGAATTCATGATCAGAATCAACAGCAAAGTGGAAACTGGAAACAGGAATTATGATCGCACTGTTATACTGACACCCTACTCTCCTATTAAGGGTGTGCCAGGTCCTCCTGGTTTTGATGGGGAACCTGGTGTGCCAGGAGCACCAGGTGAAGCTGGTCCTGCAGGACAGCCTTCATTACCAGGGGTGAGTGTTTCGCCTGTATGTAAAGGGTAATTCAGTTCATATTGTGCCTAATGCTCAAGGACACATAGCAAACAATAAACATAAACACTTTACACATTAGTCCATACATTCCCACTACTGATGAAAAGTTTGAAATCAATAACAGTATTTTGTATTTTGACCGAATTTAAACATTTTGTATTGACATTTGAACAATTTGAAGTTGAACCAAAAAATATCTGTAGAAAGTTTATTGTACCATGTTGTAGCGTATTGTATCGAAACGTATATAGTTTTTGGGATAAACACAAATGTATTAAATGATAAATAATCCAGGATACTTCAATTGCTTGTTTAGTTGGCAGTTTTTTCTGGCTTAATTTGATCAGCAGTTCTGAAATATGGGGCTTTCTGAATATTAATGTTATGTTCACTTAATTTTTGATGATTTGCAGCTTTCTGGGTTCTTTCAGATTCATCTACAATTTATTAGAACGATTCTTTTTTCTGAAGGCATTTAAAACAAGCTTCGGACGCCCCACTGTTATTAGAAACCTGTAAAATTACGCATAATACACATATTATAACCATTTTGTATAATTTTCTGCTACACCAAATGTCACCTCTCACTGCAGAGACGTAATTATCACAGCAGTATCTTTATTTATTTATTCCAAAATCAAGATATAACGAAAAATAGTTAGAGAAACGAGATAGAAGAATCATGCAGTGGAAGTTTCTTTACAGATAATATTAATTTTCAACCAAGTTAGTATTTTACCGTAACTATTTTTGTAGGATAGAAAAATAGAATATGGATAAGATATACGAGCATACCTGCTAATGCTACAGTCATATCATTTTTGTATGTTCATAAAGTCTATAAATACTTTTAATATATATTTTACATTATAAATTGTTGAAAAATTGTCAGTATATGCCAAGTGACTGTATTGCAACTGAATTTGAGTAATTCCAGTGTATTGTTTTGCAGAGTCCGTTTGCCTCTCATATGGCCTCAGGATTCCATGATGGAAAGTTGGGGCCGGCAAGATTAGTCTCAGGATCTCCGGTAAAGCCAGATTTATTAGTACCTATCTTGTTCAGTAACTGGTACTCAGGCCTGAAAGGCTATTCAAGAACTATAATCAATATTTGTTTGTTCATTGGGTTATTAGGGTGAACCAGGACCAAGAGGACATCCAGGACCAGCAGGACCACCAGTAAGACCAGCCTCTATCAGTAACCTCGATCAACAGATCTCTCAGCGAGTTTATATTATATCTAGACAGTCGGCTGTGCACCCAAGTTCTCTGTGTTCTGTGTGTCTCTCAGGGCCCTACTGGAGCACAGGGAGCCCCAGGAGATGCAGGTGATCCTGGATCCATGGTAAGTGATTAATGTAACTGGTGTCTAGCACATCCGCGGATTAGTAATGCACAGAGGTTTAGATTGGCCCCAGTACACCAGTTTATATCAATATACCAACTTCTCACTCAAATCAGGTGACAGCCAGATGTGTCCGATATGCATTCAGTACCGTCTCTTAGCAGCGGCTGCGGCTCACCTGAAACGCATTGTTCCACAGCAAGATAAATGTAAAAATGTTGGGTTTTTATTAGTAGATAAAAGCTCATACATAATGATGCAAAATCCCTCAGAGAGACATGTCTGCCCTGCTTGTTTCTCTGTACTGCCGTGTGTCAGAATAAAAGGCCTGTGTAAAATTTTTCCCATCAGCTCTCAAGTCAAAAACTATTTCATGTTTTTGTGTTATCACTTTCATTTGGGTTAAAACGCTAGTCACATTAAAGTCAACGAGTATCCAATTAAATCAGACTAATGTGAATTAAATATGAATTTAATCATATTATTCTAAAAATCAGTTTAAATAGAATTTGTTCATATTTATTTTCACAGGATAAACATTATAAACATTAACTTTGTTGTTGCACTGAAAATTTTACACTGGCACTGCATTTTCCAGAAGCACATTAATAATACAGTTTTTAATAATATATATTTTTTATATTTTTATATTGTTTTCTGTATTTTATCGTTTATCTTAGTTATAGTTATATAGCATTATGTTACACATAGTACGGTGTACAGGTACACTGATAACTGATCGTCACTTAGTATCTGCTGATATCAGAATTGGTATCAAAAGCTCTTCAACTGGATAAGGAAATTAGGTACAAGATCATTTCATTATGTATACAGGTTTTGGGCAATAGATTAACAAGGTTATTTTTCTTAACAGGGTCCTCATGGTCCAAGGGGTCCTGACGGCCCTCCTGGAAAGCCTGGTCCAGATGTAAGTAGAATAACCAGTTGTTATTCCAACATCACCAGCACTTTAACAAATCTCACCTCTCGCTGTAGAGAGGTTATCAATACAGGAATATCTTCATGATGTTCTATTAAAAATGAGAGTCATTTGCAGCAACATGAAGAAAGAACCAAGCAGTGGAGTTTTTTTAAAGAGCTATTGTGTAAATTAATTGTGCAAGTGTTTAAAAAAGGGTTTCAAAGGCTTTTTGTAGAAGTAGGTCTGTTCATAATTAATCTTCAGTATCAGCCAGTGCTGATCTGATATGTGTATTTTCATAGGTAGCTCAGCCATAGAACTTAGATCAGATTAGTGGCAGTTTATACTACAGTCATATCATTTGTATGCACACGATGTCGCATCTTTAATTAATGGCAATTTAGAATTATTCTACTGAAATGAACACTTTACAGTGTATTTAATAGCGACATATAATGAGATGTTATTCTAGCAGCTGCCTTGTGCACATTCAAAACACCAGCATTGCAAATGAAAGTATTTTTTTCTGTTTCTTAAAATTCTCACAGAATCCTAGATATTTAAATTGAACTTAAATATGTTAACATATAGGGATATATATATATATATATATATATATATATATATATATATATATATATATATATATATATGGGTTATACATGTTAACTAATTTGGACCATTTACCTACTTATGAGTAACCAGTTCACTCCTTGTGTCAGGGTGAACCTGGACCTTCAGGAAACACTGGAGAAATTGGATTTCCAGGCTCTGCAGTAAGTTTATTCCATTATTCCATTATATTCATAAGGCAGAGCTCAGTGCATTTGTGTTGTGTGTAAAAGCTCAAGACTGATCCTGACAGTATGATTTTTGGCTTTAAGGGGGCCAGAGGATTTCCCGGATTACCAGGCCAACCAGGAATGAAAGGCAGCAAGGTGAGCTATAGGCATTCTTGACTTGTGATAAGCCCCACAGCTTTGAAATGCATGATGCTGTATTACATCCATGAATCAGCCAGTGGAATTTCAGGGTTTATTCCAGTGCAGGAAATACATCCTGAACAGGACTCCTCCCCCGTTATGATTTAGAAAGAGTCATAGAGTCAACGTTGTACTATACTTATAGTACTTATTATACTATAAGTGTTATTATGAAATGACTTATTAAATTACACAGACCTACAAATATCAGTTACATTTACATTTGATTAACATTCGGTATATACAGGTTCAGGTCTTTGCTCCTGATTTTCCTCAGTTGTTTCAGTTTTAATAAGTGAACGCAATAAAAAGTCTTCCTCCCACAAATCAGAATGGTTGTCTTTCAGGAAATGGAAATCTAAATTAATGATTAATAATAATAATAATTATTCTATAATCTAGGATCTGTAATAGATTTTCTCGGCTTGTATCACTGAGCTATGATTGTACGCCACACATTGATCTAACTGCTTATTGTAACTTCTTGTAACTTCTTTTTGAAAACTGATGGATCTTTTCATTATTTCAGGGACATCAGGGTCCATCAGGCCTAAAAGGAGAGCCAGGTGCTGTTGGGTCAAAGGTTAGATACGTCATACTTGCTCTTAATAGTCCACAGCATGCTTAGCTTTATCTATAAGTTTTTGTAAGCTCCGTTTGTAAAGATGTGCAGCAGCAGTGTTCAAATGGGCCTCTTTCATTTCAGGGTGGATCCGGTGTCTCTGGGTCCATGGGGCTCGTTGGTGAACCGGTGTGTAACACGATATGATTTTAATTTATGTATATCAATTCTAAATGAAGCCTGTACTCAACATTATGAGGTTATTGTGCAGTATAACTGAAATACTGTGACCCAATAGAATATTTCAGTAATTATAGTACACTTTTACAGGGTCCACCTGGCATGCCTGGAGAAAGGGGTCGGATTGGCCCCACGGGACATGTGGTAAGATAAGGTGTAGATGTACAATGTATTGTTTCACGTTGTTTGGAAGGGCAATAAACTCAAACTTCTGTATGTTGTAGGGAAAACGTGGTATTGCAGGAAATGTTGGAAAACCGGGTCCATTGGTACGGAAATGCCTTTTTCTCTTTTACCTCTTCACAAGAATCACATGTGCAAGATCGTGCACAAGTTGTGAGGTGTCTTCAAGTATTTGTTTTGTACTCCTCAAAGGGCCCCATGGGAATCACTGGAGCTCCAGGTTTTCCAGGTAGCCCAGGAGCAAAGGTGAGCATGACTGCATTCTTTTTTTGAACATGCTGGTTATTGGTCGTTTTACTTAATACATCAAGTTAGAATTACAAAGCCAATAATTTCAGTCAAGATTAATGGTTATATTAGAGCTGTAATGTCACTTGCCCTATTAATAATAGTTATTCAATAACATCAAAAGCAAAGTAGATTAAAATGCTAAAAGCTAGTCACTGTTAGACACAAGACTTCGAGACCGACGTGTGCAGAACTAAAAACCAGGAATGGTTTATTTAAACACAGGCAATCACAGCAAGCCACAGTACTCAGCGAAAACAATGGGAGAAGCTGAATCAGAGTCAGGGACAGGCGGAGGTCAGAACCAGGTAGAACGAGCAGCGAGGGCAAATGAGTTGAAAGGGAAAAACCGAAGGGAAAAACCAAAGAGAGAAAACAGAGGTACAAACCGTAGAGTCAGGACACGAGCAAAAGGGATAAGGCGAAAGAGTAGTCAAGGAACGAAGGGAGTCAGAAACCAGAGTAAGACCAAATGAAGAAAGAAACGCTCAGAATTGCTAACCGAGGTTTGGCAAAGCTTCGCAAAGTGTGAGTGTTTGAGAGAGGCTTAAATACAGGAAGTAATTGGATTCAGCTGAAGTTAAAACTCGGGCGATCTAGAGCGAATCACAGAGTCTGACTGGGGGCGCATAGACATGACGTCATCGATCGTAGCCCTCTGGGAAGTGGAGTCCTGAAGAGCGGAGAAACCGGGGAGAGGTGGAGGCGTGACAGTCACTGGCACACTAATGGATTATTCACAAAGTAAAATATTTTGTGAGCAGTAAGAAATGAAAACACGGCTAAAACAGGTCAAAGTTAATAATTAATAAACTGAAAGTCTATATTCTAGGTATTCTAGTAAGACAATTAATGATTTTTATCCACTGGGTTTGATTAGCAAGACATGGTCACTGTGTTTTAAACATTGTGCATATTCTCTTTATTGAAGTGTTCTTCTTTCTCAGTTATTATAGAATCATTATTGAATATTTTATAACAAATTATGTAAATAACACTTAAATAACACTGATTTCAAACAAATGTTCAGGTGTGACCTTGTTAACTGTAATTATACAGGGTGAGGCAGGAGCCACAGGACCACGAGGCACCAGTGGGCCTCAGGGCCCCAGAGGAGAATCAGGACGTGCAGGCTTACCTGGAGCGCGAGGCAACCAGGTTTGCCTTGTCTCACCTGTCCTCATAATCTTACATTGTGTTCTGATGTAATGATGAATGCAATATTGTTGTCATTTCCAGGGACCGGCAGGTACAGATGGTCTTCCTGGATCCAAAGGGCCATCAGTAAGTTCTCACCTCTTATCCAGCAAGCTGCTCTTTGCCTTGTTGTAAAGTCATTTTCCATAGTCATGTTTTGCCTTGTGAAGCACGTGTGGAGTCACTGCTTTCTGTGATATCTCATAGGGGGTACCCGGCGTGCAGGGTCCAGTCGGACTGATTGGTCAACCTGGCCCACCTGGGCCACAGGGAACAACTGGACCTGCGGGGGTCAAAGGTCAAGTGGTAATGACACGCTTGTTAATGGGATATGCTGAACTGAAGCCTTTGTTCACCTAATTGTGTGGAAAACTACATTTTCCTTAGGTTTGGTTTTTAGATGTTAAAGTGTCTATGTTAAAAGGAGCTGGTGGGTAAAGCATTTTGTGTCATTGCATGATAGTCCAGTAAATTTTTTAATCATTTTTCTAACGTATAATAATAACTATATATATCTATTTGTGTGTTCATAGGGTGACTTGGGCTCCCCTGGGTTCAAAGGAGAGGCTGGACCTAAAGGAGAAATAGTGCGTTGTAAAAACATTCCTTTCTGATCTCTGAAACAATAATCTGGAGTATTTGTTAAGGCCAGTTCATTATCCTCCAGTGAATAGAACGATTACAGAACAACTCCAATAACTGATTCACTTGGTACTTGCTTATTTACTAGTTTGATAAAGCTTGTCTGTGTCACAGGGAGCAATTGGTGCTCAAGGTGAGGTGGGTCCAATCGGAGAAGAAGGGAAAAGGGGCCCGAGAGGAGATTCAGGAGCTTTGGGGCCACCTGGCCCTGCTGGAGAGAGAGTAAGGCCAACAGTTGACTGATTTACCATGAATGACTAGAGTATTATGACCATAACTCACTGTAAGCCATTACAGATTACAGTTGATAGCAGCCTGTTGTATTTTTTACTTTGTCTCTCGTTATTTACAGTATATAATAATATATTATAATAATATACTTAATTAATTAAATAGTTGAACTGTGTACAGCTTAATGACTATTGTGGTAATAAAAACGTTGTTTTAAATGGTATAATAGAAAGGATCACATGGTGCGCTGTAAATTGTAGTTGATTACATCTGCAGTATGTTGGCCAGTTGTTATATGGAGCAATGTAATACTTTGTGTTAAATCTGCATGTTTTTGCTCATTTCTTCAGGGTGCTCCAGGTAATCGTGGCTTCCCAGGTGCTGATGGCCTACCTGGACCTAAGGTAAGCAAGGCTCCAGTTGTTTTTAACATGTCCCACTCCACTGATCCCCTTCATCTTCACTCCCCTGCAGTTTATTTCACTTACTAGCTTGCACCCTAATAGTCTGTTAATGTGTTATCCCCAGGGTGCACAAGGTGAACGCGGCCTAGCAGGCTCTTCAGGGCCTAAAGGTGCTGCTGGGGATCCAGGTCGTCCCGGGGAAGCAGGCATTCCAGGCGCAAGGGTAGGGAAACACCTATTATGCTTTTTCTTGCAAAGTGTTTCACTTTTAAAGTGGCTGTCAACGTATTTTTGTTATGTTACTGTGTTTTGCCTTTAGGTATAGGGTTCTGCATGAATGTGCTTTTGACTGCCAAGTAAAGAATAGTATTTGTTTTTTTAATGGAGAGTTTTGCCTTTCCTCCAAATCCTCGGTTGGATTAGAGGTTTTCTGGACTATATTAGATGCTAACGTCAAGTGATTCCTTAAACCAATTTAGACTGGGCTGGTTGTCCTCAGCTCCGTTACTTCTGTCTGATTGACAGCCGGTGGCCAGGTGGGCCAGCTAGCATTATAGAAACATCTTTTATGTATGGTAAAATTTCTGTACTGCACACATTTAGTATTAAATATGCCGTTACTGCCATGAATGATTCACAAAAGATACTTCACTGCGCAGTCCAATATTCCACACAAGCTTTGTTAACCAGCTTGTTCATAGGACTGCTTCTTCTCTCCCTCTCTACTGTCATTGGATCTCTGAACTACTTACTACTAATTAAGGAAGTAAATATTCTTTCCTCATTATTTATTATTTATCGTTTTTCTAACTTCATCAACAAACTCTTAAATTACACAAATTATGTACCCCAGGCTTCTGACCACTGTACTATATTCCAAACAGATGCTGAGATTTCAATGATTCCAACCTGCATCCCTGTGTGTAATGTAGTCACTCCTGGTTAGGACAACTCCAAAAATGGATATCTCATACAAATTCAGCTCCTACTTCTGCCAGAAAATAACAACTTAAAAAATCCTGCTGCTGTTTTATTATATTGCTGATGCTACCTTAGTGCCGCTCGCTGTGCAGTCCTAATCAGACAAAGTAGTGGAGTTTTTTTTGTTTAGCCTGTTCTTTAAAATTTTGGTTCATGGTCGAATCTGTGGATAACAGTTTCCATGTACTTAGAATTAAATAGAAACCTGGATGACCTGTAAAACATTATAGAATGTTAGAAAATAGAAGACAGGTAGAATTGTAGGTGTGTTTTTAATCAGTGGCTTTTCTATTAAGGGAACGCATCAACATTATTAATGTAATAATCAATTGTTTGCTAACTGTTCATTTAAACATGTTTTCGCTCCATTTCAAGGGTCTGACTGGCGTTCTTGGACTTCAAGGACCAGAAGGAAAACTTGGACCTCAGGCAAGTCATTACATCTAATTGAATTAATTCATCAATGAGTTCAGTTATGAATGGAGTGGTAATTTAAAAGAAAGAATGTTTTACGGCTACAGTAGCATGCCAATATAACGGCTAGGACTAAGCTATATTAAGACATGAATGCATTATAATTTGAATGATTGCCGTGTAAATGAAGTTCATAACTTAGTCACAGCTGTAAGTATTTTGCAGACATCATTTGTGTGTCCCAGCATGTCTCTGATAGTCTGGTTTTGATTAGACAGGACTTTAATAAGTGCTACTGAAAATTTCAGCGTGTGCATTATCAACTGTTCTGTGCAGGGAGCCCCAGGAGATGATGGTCATCCTGGTTCTGCTGGGTCCACTGGAGTCAGAGGAATAGCAGGGCCCATGGGTCTACCTGGTCCTAAAGGCTTCAGTGTAATCCACCACCACCACCTTTACAAAACCTGTTTAATACTCTAATGTAGATGTGTTTATTATAATAAGCAGATAATATGGAAAAATGAAAATAACATGATGGTGACATGTACCACTATGATATGAGAGTTGCAGACTCCTCAGTCTTTAGTTATCTGCTTATATACTAGATATCTACTTTCAGCTTTAAGATGTGTTATTTGCTAATGATATGCAGGGGGATCCAGGAAAAGCAGGAGATGTTGGATCTGCGGGAGTTCCAGGACAGAGAGTGAGTACTGAGTGTCATTAACCGTAGCGCTAGTGAACCTATCTTGGAACAGAGGAAATTTGAATAGAATGGTAATGAACTCTGTTTCACTCTCTTAGGGAGCCAATGGGAAAGATGGAGAGGAGGGACCTGCAGGGGCTTCTGGACCACCTGTGAGTATGCGGTGATATGTTATGACGTGCCTGATATATCAGTGGACTTATCTGTTCTAGTCAGCAGATCTACTGCTGTAATAATTATCATACATCAATTATTATTTATTTCCAGGGTACACCAGGGAAGAGAGGAGAGCAGGGTCCTCCTGGTCTGACAGGCTTTCAGGTGTGTGAACTGAACCATGGGTAAAATGCTGATAAATGAAGTGCACGTGAGAAAAGGTTTGAGTGTTAGTGTGGCTCGATTGCCCTCCTGATGAGTGCATCCATTTGTTTTGTAATTGCATAAGCATACCACTGCCTTTTTTCAAAGTCCGACTAAGAGTAGGCTCTTGTGTTCAAGGTGATTTACAACTAACAGCAATAACCAGCAGAGAACAGAGTTAATTAGCTCCTTTATCTCCTAATTATGGAGTAACACAAGCAAACGATTATGTCATAAATTACAGGGTGAATAATTGTTTATTAAGAGACATAATTATCATAGATATGGCGATATGGGTGCTGTTCTGCTTCTTTTTGACAAACAAGACTGCACATGAAAAATTATGTTTAAACAACACTGTTAGAGTAGTCTTTACAAAAATCAAATAGAAATCACTGCTGTATTTTATCATATTTCTCTCCTCTCAGTGTAAACTCGGCAATATTAATTGCCTTGGAGTCAGAGGAACTTAGCAAGCTAACGCTAACGCAGCATGACCAAAAGTTAGCTGAGTACGCCACCTGCCTCTAGTGCCTGTAGCCGGCTCATTTGTTTATCCATACACAAACATTGTTCATTCATCCATTCCTCCATTTATGTGTTGCTTCATCTGCTGGGTCGGTTTCACCATCCACCACCGTCGGTCTGCATGTCTGTTTGTCTGTGACGTCGGGTAGAGTTATAAAAGCTGGATAATGATTGTAGTTCTGTAGGAGGGGCGGAGCAGGCATGGAGTGTTGGACAGAGAGCTGTCAATCAAGCTTCTCATTAACTGTGTCCACCCCATTTTTAGATAGGTCTGATCAGCATTTTCAAGCCGAGCTTTATAATATTTATAGCTTAGGTTACCGTCATAGAAACATTTTAAATACGGTATTTTACTGTGTTTTGTATTGGGGCTTAAGTGAGTGACTGTAATATCATTATGAGAATTTAAATCATAATATGCTGCATTAATTTGTTACAAGGAAAAAATACACATTACTTTTTATCAGCAGCAATAACTCGTAATAATACAATTTATGAATTCCTTTCCAGGGTTTACCAGGACCTGCAGGCCCACCTGGAGAGTCAGGAAAACCAGGTGATGAGGTGAGTAGCTTTTTTTGTGTAGTATGGTTTTGCTGGGTACTGTGTATGATAAACATACTACCATGGCTTTGTTCTCCTTTCAGGGAGTTCATGGCGAAGCAGGTCCTGCTGGTCAAACTGGTCCGAGAGTAAGTTGATGCTAAACTTTCTATGCAGTGTTGAACAAGCAAAATATTATTCACTGCATGTAGTTATTATACTATGACTGATAGCTTGTTTTACCCCCTTTAGGGAGAGCGGGGGACCCCAGGAGAGAGAGGAGATACAGGACCAAATGGCTTACCTGGGCCAAAGGGAAGTGCAGGAACACCTGGCCCTGATGGACCTAAGGTCAGTCTCTCAGATAATCACTCTCTGTGATCAAGTCTACATTATTCCTCCCTCTCTGCCTTCAGTTTGTTCTGCGCTGTGTATGTTTTCTGACAGGCATCACAGTAGTGGGAACTTTAAGTGCTTAAGTGCATTTGTTAAAGCTGTGTAGGGATAACTTCAGACTGACTCTGCAGCAATAACGTACAAACTACTCCACATCTGATTCAGGAACCTGGTGTGATTTGAGTGCAGTTGATAAATCATCTTAGCTAATGAGCATGAGTACCTTCCCCTCATAGACTAGCATGCAAAAGTTTGCCATCACCTGTAATAATAATAATCACAATAATTGCTGAAATTTCGTTTAATAACTCACACAGTGGAATACTATAAGCTAGACACTAGAAGGTATTTTGGGAACACCAAAGCACTTTTTGTTAATTTTATCGTAATCCCTGGATTCAGGGAATACGTTATCTTCATGAGGTTTGTTCATTACATCTCCAATATGAGGCATTCTGCCAGAAGAGATCTCACTTAATGTGAAAGCGTACATTGAAAAAACTAGAAAACTAGAAAAAAGCCTTCCCAAAAGAGGAATTTTAAACCTTTTGTTGCCTTTAAAGCTAGCGTCCACTATGGCAGGAGAGTTAGCAGCTAGCCAACGCTGGAATAGCCAGCCAGCATGCCAATGGGTGTAATGATTTTAGTCTGCCAGTGCAGTTTGGAAGTCCCTGAAAAAATTAGAATGGTAAATTGTACCTGTGGCCTGTCCTGTAATTGCGCCTTGATCTGTGCCCTTCAGGGTAGCCCTGGACCATCAGGGACACTAGGAGAACCAGGCCCTCCTGGGTTACAGGGAATGCCTGGAGAGCGAGGGATCCCAGGACCTGCTGGACCTAAAGGAGAACATGTATGTGTTGAAACTGAAGTCAGAGATCTTTGGATTGCAGCTTCAAGTAACAGTTGACAAATCAAAGGCCAGAAACAAATGTTTGAAAACAGATGAGTGTCTATTTGTAATGAGTACGAGTAATAGGCAAGTAAGAAGACAGATTCTGTAGAAGTTTTAAATATGTCTCTATAATATATCTCTATAATCATAATTATATCGCACATTAAGAGTTTCAGGAACCAAGAAAGTTCATCTTCATTAACAAGTGCCGTGCTTGGTTGTTCAGGGTGCAATCGGTGAAAAGGGAGCTGAAGGAACTGCTGGCAACGATGGTGCTCGAGTGAGTAATCGAATGTATCTCACGACAAAATGAATGCACCAATGAATATGCAAGGACTAAACCAGGGTTGTTTTTGCTGTAGGGTCTTCCTGGACCTATTGGACCCACAGGGCCAGCTGGACCAGCTGGAGAAAAGGTAACAAGACTATAGTTAACCCATTATACTCTTCTTTATTTAACAAACCTTATAGACTCCCATGTTTTTAGATCTTTTCATCTTCTCCTTATCGATTCAAGCTCTTCTGTGCTTAATTTCAGGGAGAGTCAGGCCCCAGAGGACCCGCTGGACCACAAGGCGCCAGAGCATCGGCTGTAAGCGTGCTTTAGAAAGTATTACACATGCCTTACAGAAAGTGACATATTGAAAGTTACGTTATGATAATCTTGTGTTCCACTGATGTGCATTTCAGGGTTCTCCTGGTGAGCCTGGCCCTACTGGTGCTGCTGGTTTTGCTGGGCCTCCTGTGAGTATATCCATCCATCTGTCTATTCAAACACTTGTTTTGGTGATTTACTAGAACTGCCATTGTATTTGTTGTTTGTTCTGCAGGGTCCTGATGGTCAGCCTGGGGTGAAGGGTGAGACAGGAGAGCCAGGTTCAAAGGGTGAATCGGGGTCCCCAGGGCCTCAAGGAATGGCTGGAAAACCTGGTGCTCAGGTGAGGCAGGAGATTTGGAGGAAAGACTTTCCTCTGTAGTGGTAGTAGTGGAGAAAGTTGTCACACTCATATATGTGCCAATGAAATATTACAGTCATGCTGATGTATATGACGCTTGTAATAAAAAAGTGTTTATGTTTATGTTGCTGTTTTACTGTAGGGTACGGTTGGTGTAGCTGGACCAAAAGGAGGCAGAGGAACTCAGGGGGCCGCCGTAAGTCTTGCCACAGTTGCTTTGGAGGATAAACTTATAAATGGCAATCCCTCACCCCCAGTCTGTACTGTTTCTGCTTGTGTCGTCAGGGCCCCAGTGGTTTCCCAGGATCTCCAGGAAGAGTTGGCCCACCAGGCTCTGCTGTAAGTGCTACCCAAATAGAGCTTCAAAGTTCCATCAAAAATAACAGATATAAGGAGTTGAAAGAGTTTTGACTTAAAGTTTTGTACCAGAGTGTCTCTGAAATGAAAGAAGATGCTTAATGTAATTTGGCCTACGACTCCTTCTGCCAGGGTCCTACTGGTGAGCCTGGTCCACAAGGTTCCCCAGGAAAGGAGGGTCCACATGGACTGAGAGGAGATCCAGGGGCTCCTGGACGTCAAGGAGAACGTGGAAACCCTGGACCTGCTGGAGGCCCTGGAGATAAAGGGGATTCTGGAGAAGATGGGCCACCGGTAAATTCAGTAGACAGTTTTCACCCTGCCATACTCAAGATGGCAAAACGACTTTATTTTCCCATGAAATACGAACAATCTGCCAAATACAGTGCAGTCCATAAGAAACGGGACAGATACTGGTTTTGAGCTTTGTTTGGGGGATCATTTACACTTCCACACAGCCCTCTAATACAGTAGTATAACCACAGTTCATATTGTGCACCCTTATGTATGGCTATCAGGGTGAGTGACCTGCCTATATTTATGATGGGAGTGCCGTTGGCAGCGGCAGGGGGAATTTCCGAAGCATACGGAAACATCTTTCAAAACTCTGATTAGGTGGTTTCTAAGGCCTGCAGGCTACAAGTCAGGTGCAAAAGCAAAGATCTACACTGTTTAATTATTTAAGTGAAATGTGGTGTATTTGATATACTACACTGTACGGGACCATGGTTTGCTGTGTTTGTTGCTATTCATTTCCATTCGCTGTTGCTGCCAACAGGTACTCATCTGTTTTGGTCAGAATCCAGCCCGTACTTAGACTGATCCCAAGTTGGACTGTAGTTTTGTTCAGGTCTGCTGAATGCTAAATTACCACAACGTTGACTATGCTCAGCTAGGCTGCAAACATTCCCTAATAAAAGACAGCCGAAGATGCAGCTCTATTTCTAACCTGTCATTCATGCATCACAAAAATGAAAACCAGCAGTCCATTTCTCCAGAATTATAGTTCAGTGGAGCTCTTTCTGCAGCAGACGTTATAGTTTTGATTTAGTTTTCATGACTACTGTCCTGTCTATTGTTATTCAGCTACAAACACATTTGAATAGCTTTATTTCAAAATTCTGTAAATCCATTTGTAAAGTTTTTGATATAAGAAGTACTTAAAAAGAATAACAGCTGGCATGTAATGGAAAATACATTGTCATTTCCCTAATAAAGGTGTTATTATTCTTCACATAGCACTAGTATTTATTATATATGAAATGCCAGGCCCCGCAAAGTGGTCTACAGTGCACTGGAATGTGTTTACGTTTAGTTTGTCGTTTCAGTGAAACTTTTCATTAACTACAGTAACCCTGTTTTGATCTTCTTTATTTTACTCAGGGTCCTGATGGGCCTCCTGGACCTGCGGGAACCTCAGGGCAGAGAGGGTTGGTGGGTCTCCCTGGCTTGAGAGGGGAGCGTGGAATGTTGGGTCTCCCTGGACCTGCCGTAAGTTTAAACAAGAACAGTCATTAGTCAACTATAGCATCATGTTATGTATAAATGACATTAGGTACCCTGTGCTTGATTATCGAGCTATTCTTGCCTTCTGAACCATCACATATGCCGATTAGCTTGATGATTATGCTGATGATTATGAGCAATCCAAAAACATTAGTGCTTTTTCAGAGATCCACACAAATGGTAAGCTCACAGCTGAATACATATTCAGATATGAAATGTTTTGTATAATTAATTTGTTGCAGGCCAAACAAAAGTCACATAAAAAGGGTTTACACTTTCTGTAATGTAGTTTTTAGAGGTTTCCTTAACCACTGTGAACAAAAGAGGAAGGAGCTTTTCATATTAAACCTATATGACTTTTTCCATGTCATTAATCTGTGACGGTTGGTCATAATTTTGGATGGGAGGCCTAAAAAATACCTGTCAGCAATGAAACAAAAATGTTCTGTCTCTGTAACCACTGATTACACATGTTGAAATACTGCCGTGTACCAATAGGTGATACCATAGTGTAATTTAAGTAATAATTGAGTGGTAACTGAAACACTAAATAACTTAGAGGGTACTTTCTAGTGGGATGCATCTACATCTACATCTACGGCATTTAGCTGACGCTCTTATCCAGAGCGACTTACAAGGTTAATCATATTACAGGTGGGCCAATGTAGCGTTAGGAGTCTTGCCCAAGGACTCTTATTGGTGTAGCACAGCATAGTCACCCAGAACAGGTATAGAACCCCAGTTTCCCACATGGGACGGTAGCTTCCTGGTGAGTAGTGGTGTTATGCGTTGTGCCACACCAAGGGCATCAAGCCCTTTTAAATAAAAAAAAATTTCATATATATAGTTAGTCAAATATATATATATAGTTTTTGGACTTTTTAAAAAGTGTTTTATTTCTTATAAAGTTGAAAGCTGTATTTTTATATTGAGCTTTTCTTTTTTTTAAATAAAAGATCTTTACTCTAAAATGACTGTCCTATGTGCTTAAGTCACTATCAAGACAAAGAGTTTAGCCCATACGCAGCGCCTTATTTTAGCCACCCCCGCACATGTGAGACTACTTCCCTGTCTCTTATGGCCACATGGCGAGCAGCTTAATCGGGGTGTAACATTAAGACTGTCACTGGTCACTACCAAAACACATGTCTCCTGCAAATGAAGTTGGGTATTAAAAATAACATGACATCATAGCTTTTAGGTGTTCAACATTTCAGAGCTATGTTATGATTGGAATGTTCAGTCATTCGATTGAATAAAATAAACATTATGAAGGTGCACAGTCACTCAGACCCAAAGGATTTTAGTGTAAAACCCAAGTCGGTTAAAGGTTTAAAATGGCCACTGTGATTTGTTATTTAGGGTGCACCTGGAAAGCCAGGTACCACAGGCCCTCAGGGAGCGAAAGGTGCTATAGGCCCTGTTGGACCACCTGGATCAACTGGACCTCGAGGAGATGCTGGCCCAGAGGTTTGACACTTGTACCTTAGGTGATTCATTCCATTCTGTTCTTTGAAACACCATGTCTGTATTTATATGCTGTTTTGCCTTGTTTTCAAAGGGTCTTGCAGGACAAGATGGACCTGCCGGTGCTGATGGGATCATTGGAGTCAGAGTAAGCAACACAAACCCAACCCAATGAAAAGATTCTCCTCTCTGTACTGGTGAATAGTCAGGCACAAGCATGAGGATAATTTGTTGTGTGTGTGTGTGTTGTTTTTAGGGGGAGAGAGGAGATGCAGGAGCTGAGGGTCTACCAGGACCACAGGGTTCCCCAGGAACTCCAGGACCAGTAGGAACATCTGGAGGTCCAGGATTAAGAGGAGAACAGGTAAACCTGATACTTTTTTGTTGTAAAATTATGATTTTAATCAAACAGTAGAACAGATTACACAATAAATGTATTATATTGTACATTATTATGGTGTTATAATCTAATGGTTGTCTTGGTTGCAGGGTTCAAGGGGCCCACCTGGTTCATCTGGCCAGCCAGGTGTTAGGGGCAAAAAGGTTAGACCCATATGCATGGTATCAGTACTTTACCTGATTATTATTTGGATAAAGTAACCATGGGGTTATGTTATAAAACAATGTCTGGTCGACCGTAGGGACCTCAAGGACCACTGGGAGACAAAGGAGACAGAGGAGATTCGGGTGAAAGAGGTCAGAAAGGTCACCGTGGCTTTACTGGACTGCAAGGCCTACCAGGAATAACGGTAAGCATAAGATACATAAGATTCACACCGTAATCGCCATCATGAAGATCTGTGGAGATCAAGCTGAATGTCAACCCTCTCCTCTGAACAAAGGGTGCTACAGGAGATGCAGGTGCAAGAGGAATCACAGGACCGAGCGGACAAAGAGTGAGTGGCTGTTTTCTTTTTTTTTATCAGCTCTACACTGCTGATAGCACTCGACTAAATATGCTTAATAGTTAGAAGGTCTGATTTCTAGCACAGACGTCCTTAAGTCTTTACAGGATGCTACATTCAGTCCAGCAACGTGTATCAGGGCTGTGTATCAGCAAGAACCCGGTGACGCAAGGGGCTTTACTGTGTTTTTTAATTGTGGTAACAATGTTAGCAATGCTACCTTACTATGTGTTTACGTTGAAGTGGAAAAGTGGGTGAGGACAGCGAAAGATAAGATTACAACACTAATATCTACAATCAAAAGACTATTTGGAAATGCATCCGTTGGGTAGGTTTTCAATTTTGGAATACGGAAATTAGAATATAGATTTTTTTTTTTGCTAAATGCTGCTTTATTTTTAAATTACTGAAAACGAAAACAGAGCTCTCACCTCCAGAAAACCCACCACTCCACCCGTATTCAGGCTCTTCAACATGAAAGTTTTTGTACAAATGAACCTAAAACAGCCCAACATAACATTTCTGCGCTTTAATAAACCTTGGCGCAATGTATGCCCTTCATATAATGTCATAAAACCATGATAAGTGCAATGAAGCTGGGCTATGGGTGCTGTTAGGAAAGCAGCTAAACTGGAGATTCAGAAGGTACAACTGATGGATTTTTAAATGACCTTCTCAGCCTGGAGCTTGGAATATTCGTTGTTGATTACAGCTGAGGCTACTTAATACAAGTAGCTACAATATATGTGTACAATATATTTTAGCTACTTGTATTAATCATATAATAATGTCAGTATTAAAACTGTGGTATTGCAATGATACAATATTATTACTGATTACAGATTCTACAATAGAGTGATGATGGTTTTAATTCATACATTAGGGAATTCCAGGGCCTGTTGGACCTATTGGTAAAGAAGGGAACATGGGTCTTCCTGGAGGAACAGGACCACCTGGACCTCGGGGTATTTCTGGAGACATTGGACCAGAGGTGAGAAACTAGGGTGACACATTCTACATGGAAAAGCCCTAATTCAGTACAACTAGAACATGAACATGAAAATAAATTTTCCTGAACAAGCTGTGAACCTTTCACCAACACCACTAACACCACCACAGCACTGCACTCGGACACTTTGTTATTAATACTCTATATATCACTGCTATGGACAACATCACTAAGTCACTTTATGCAACAGGAATAGACATAAACATTCATATTTATATTTATAGTAGCTCCACTCTCTCTCAGACTATACCTGTCTCATAAACGTACATATCAGAATTTCTACAGATCTCTCCTGTTTTTGTGTATTTTGTATTTATTTAATATAACTTTTATATATCTTTATTTTAATGTTTAGTATGTATATAGTTTTGTCCTGCTGTAGAGTACCAACCTGAGCCTCACCACAAGCATTTCAATGCATAAATGTCCTGACATGTTGTGCAAATGACAAATAAACCTGAAACTTAAACTTGAACTTGAAACATATCTAAATCTCTTGCCTTGTTCAGGATTTGGAAGGGGCTGATAATCTTATACCAATTTTAAAGTAATAAATTTATTTAAAATTTATACAAAATGTGAATCAGTCACCCAGCGAACTAAACGATTATGATCATTCATAAAGGTGCAGAAATGTTGTTACACAACGTAAATGAAACACTTTACAAGATTGGCTCAAAGTTTTTGTATGACATTGTATTACATGACCTTACGACATCTATCTTCCAACATGCATGGGGTCACACCTACAATGTACTGCTAAGCTGACTTTTATGATGCTTTTACACTTAAAAAAGGAAGTGAACTTGAAATGTCTACAATCTTAGCTTACATATTAGCTGACTCACCTGAAATCCACTCAGGACATACATAACATTCAGCTTTGGTTAACAGGTTGATAGAAGGTGGACACAGGATTTTGTTGCTATCGACCAAAATGCATATTTGTACAGTGTAGTGAAAAGGTGGATAAGTAACGCTGGCACCGGAATATCCATACCTTAAATACAATGTTGTGTGGTGGTTTTGTGTTTGTTGGGCAAAACTGAACCTACAGAGCTAATGACGCTAGCCAGTATTTGCTGTTAGAGACTAACAGCTAGCCTCATCCAAACTGCATTGGCGAATCATACACTTGTCAGTCAGACAGTGCTGCAGACCACATAAGCAGGTCCATTTGAGATTACAGCTGCATCAGCTGAAAACGGTTTGAGAAAAATTGTATAATGAAAGCCAGCTAACAGGACAGGCAGCTTGTTAGCTGCATTAGTGTCATAACTCCAACACAAACTTAAAATCAACATGATGTTTTGGCTGGGTGCCTACATTTGAGGTGAGGAGAGATTTGTGTGAATTAGATTTTTTTGCTGTACTGTGGTTTCAAACTTTTTTCTGTTTTGTTTAGGGTCCTCCAGGAGAACCTGGTCCTCCTGGCCCTCCTGGTCCCCCTGGCCCTCCCACTGCTGCAGTGGATGATCTTTTCGGTACAACACTCGACTATGACGGCGATTCTGAACCCGAGGCCCCTCCTCCTCCCCCTCCCCCGGAGTTTAACGAGGATGAGGCAAGGCCTAATAACAACTCGGCTTTGGTTAAGATGGACAGTGGGCTCCATGCCTCGCTGAAGACTCTGGGCAGCCATTTGGACAACATGCGCAGCCCTGACGGCAGCCGTCAGCAACCAGCACGCACTTGCCAGGACTTAAAGCTGTGTTACCCACTGAAGAAAAGCGGTAAGGAGCAGACTGTCTGCCCATTTTAATTGGCCTCCAGATTCTTAATTCAACACTGCAGACTTTGGGCTCATTATTTAGTAACTACTTTAAATAAATCCAAACTGAATGAGTGTGGAATTGGGCTGGCTATGGGCTGGCTATTTACAGTGTAATGGGTTAAACACTTAAACACTTAAATACTCTCATCCAATGTTTTAGCATTAGTATAAACACCCCTGTTACTCTGTGACTATAGCATATACATGAATGCAACCTCACCCTTCTCCTGCATGTGTTACAGGTGAATACTGGGTGGACCCTAATGAGGGCAGTGCAAAGGATGCCATCCAGGTCTACTGCAACATGGAGACCGGTGAGACGTGCATCTCTGCCAGCCCATCTAGCATCCCCCGCAAGAGCTGGTGGAGTTCACGCTCTAGCATGCCTAAACCTGTATGGTATGGAGCCACTATGAACAGAGGCACGAAGGTCAGTGCACAAAAGCCACAAAAGTGGTTATAAACTCCTATCAAATATTAACACCGCATGTGGTGAGACTCATCACGTTGTACTCTGTATTGACATCACTGATTTACTATATTTCTAATTGTCTCGAGATACCGTATACTACTCGTTCAGCTTTTCCACAGTTCTCATTATTGTAATTTGCTCCCTGTCATCACAACACATTGTCTTCCACAGTTTACCTATGGCGGCAAAGAGGCTTTACCCAACACCGTATCCGTACAGCTGAGGTTCCTGCGTTTCCACTCTAAAGAAGCCGTTCAGACCCTCACCTACCACTGCAAAAACAGCGTGGCCTACAAGGACGAGAAGAGCGGCAACATAAAGAAAGCTGCTGTGTTTAAGTCTGCAGACGGGCTGGAAATCAAAGCGCATGGCAACGACCGTCTCATGTACACTGTCACCCAGGACAGCTGCTCGGTATGTAACTCGCAGGTTGTCATAAGTTGTACTGAACAATGTTGTACTTCTGTGACACACTAACATTGTTACGTTATGTGTTAATATGTCTGCTAATGCATTTTCACATTGATTTACATTAACTGTGAGCGTCATTACCTGCTGTGTCTGCTCTGTGGAGTGGAAGTGTAGGCTGGCTGCTGTCTGCTGAGATGCTGCAGCATTGACGTGCTACCGCGGTAGACTAGTTCAGTTTTACAACAGACAGACTGTACATTTTTGGTTCAGTTTGAAATGTTCTCAAACATTTCCCCTGGCCTGTCTCTTCTGTTTGCCCTGCACTGTGATCCGCACCATCAAAAAGTGACCTGAAGGGTTACATTTAAAATGTCAAACCAATCAAGACACAGATATCAAGTATCATTTATTGTTATGATAAACTTGGATGATAAGCGTCTATTTGTCTATTTTTGTGTTGGGAAATATGAGAGCGACAGCGCACTTGCTTCCCTGCAAAACTGATGCAGGCTTTGAAAATCTGAATGAACTGATAGAAACAGATGATTAAAACTGACACTGTTGGGGTCTGTCTGTAGGTTAGGACAGTATTTAGGATGTCTAGTCTAGTAAGGATGTTTCTGTCATACTGTTTTCTCACATGGAGTGATCTGATCCCCTCAACATATAAAATATATCAAAAATTATAATATATAAAAAGTAAACAAAAAAATTAATCCTCTATGCATGAACTCCTTTACAGAATCACATTTAGAATGATTCATTCTTTCTGAATAGGCCACTTCAAGCCATCTGGTGAAAATCCTGCTAGTTTTAATACCACAATATTCAGTATATTACAGAAAAATATTGCAGTGTCAGTTTTTTTTCCAATATTGTGCAGCCATAATTTCTTCACCCAACCAATATTTTTTTTTAAACAATATACTTTGGCCCAAAGCTTTTGGAGGTGTGCCACCCCTGGCTTTATCGTATCATACAAGTTTGAAATGAGCCAGCTTTTAAATCTAGATCTACTTCTATATCTGATCACAGGTATGTATGTCAGACTCCGACTTCCACACCTTGATCTCATTCGTTATTCTGTTTGTGTCCCTCAGAAACACAACGGTGAGTGGGGCAAGACTGTGTTTGAATACCGCACACAGAAGCCATCCAGACTCCCCATAGTGGACATGGCTCCAGTGGACGTGGGCGGTGCAAATCAGGAGTTTGGCATCGACATCGGCCCAGTGTGCTTCTCGTGAAGGCTGTAAAGAACTGGCCCTGCGAACCTGCCACCACCCTGCGGTTCTGTACAGCAAGCTGAAAAGACCCAGCGTTAGGACTTCAGCTCTGTAATTCAGTATTTATTGTTCAAGACAGTTCAGAAGTGCCTTGACCAGCATGATGAGCCACAACAGTAACCCCCCGCCCCCCACACTTTTCTTCTTTATTAAGGAATTCCACTAGCTTGGGGTATATGAATATATGAGAGACCGTGTGGACTTCTTAATTTATGTCTTGATCATAATTCACGTGCCCCTTGCACTGCTGTGTAACAGCAATGTCTGATTTTGATTGAAGGCGTACAGATAGTGTTTTCACGTCAGGGCTGCAGATAGTTTCCCTTTTGAGGTTAGGTTGTTGCCTTTATCATGTTGACCAAATTTCAGTGTTAGTTGAGGTGCTACATAAAGGTGCTACATAATGTTTAGAGAAAAGCGAATGCGAATGATTGTTTATTATTTTTTATTTTCCTCCCAAAGGACTAACCCTCCTTAGCCCAACCCTCCCCCACTGCCCGCTCTTTTGTTGATTTGGAAAATGGAACTGCAAATTGCGTACACTTTATATGTGCTACCTCTGAGAGATGGAGTGTCGATAAAGGACCGTTCGACTGACCTTTCATTTACAACTGAACATTAATAGGTTTTTTACTATCACTAACTGACCATACAGTGTCTCATTAAAGAATGATTGTATTAAATTGTGATATAATCTTTTATATATGCATGCTTATCATGACGTCTTGAGTTTTTCTTTCCCCAGACTGTGTTCATGACTACAAGGTGAGGACTATTACATTAACAGAAATGTAATAATAACTATGAGGGACTTCTTCTGCCAGAGCAAACACCAAGCTATAATTAGACATCAGTCGCTGTGTTGCATGTTATTGGAAAGTGAAAGGTTGGAGAACCACGTAGAGACAAAATGTTCGGTGAGTTTTCCTTTATTTACCAAATGCAATACTGAGCACATCAGAAAGTAAATATTAGCCGTTTTGCATAAATACAGTATTCACACAAGTGTTGATGATAAGGGAAGATTAGTTGTGTATCTGAGACAATTATAGAAAATGCAGACATTCTTCTGGAAAAGAAAAGGAAAATCCATCTAATGCAACCTCTCACTATTTGTCAGCGTCTGATCCACTACTGATGATCAGGTCTTAACACGGTGCATCTACACTGCCTGCTCAAAAAGACTCGAATACCACAGTGGACCGCCTTTAGCTGTGAGTACAGCCATGGTATCGTTTCCTCAGCCTCATGCAACGTCACAACATTTGTTTCCATCCAGAGTTGCTTTCATTTTTGTCCAGGGTCCTGTACCAATGACGAGGAAATCTAACCCTAACCCTAACCGTCTTCTCTGGCACACCTCAAAGACTTTCAGTGGGGTTAAAGTCAGGACACTGTTGTGGCCAGTTCATGATTCTTCACGCTCCCTGAACCAGTTTTCAGAATCTGAGCCCGATGAATCTCGACTCTGTCACCAGGGAAGAGAAATATCCACTGATAGTATAACTTGACCATTCAGTACATTTAGGTGGCCAGTCGACTCCATTTTATCAGCACAATGCCGAGCCTCGATCTGACCAATCGAAACACCAGATCATCATACTGCCTCGAGGCTTTGTGATGCCTCAGGACACTACACTTCAACCCCACTGAAAGTCTTTGGGGGGTGCTGGAGAAGACTTTACGGAGTGGTTTGACTTCCGTGTCATCAGTACAAGATCCTGAGACTTGTGGGCAGTATGTATGATGAGTACACTGCTGTACGTTTGTTTGTTTTGTTTTTTTTACCTGCCCATCACTCTGGAATAAGGCACTCTGGAATCTGGACTCATCAGATCACATGACCTTTTCCCATTGCTCCAGAGTCCAGTCGTTAGCAAAGGCTGTTTTTCTGATTCGCCTCACTAACAAATGGCCACACACCCGTTTAGTTCTTGTCACTTAAATACCTTCATGTTTACCATTCGACTTCACAAAGCGCTTAAATGATCTTCAGTCACAGTCACTCCAAGATTCCACCACTCTCCTTCCAGGTATTAATAGTGCACTGTACAATTCTTAATCCAACTCCAGTTATTTTAGCTTCACATTAGCTGTGGTTAATGCTTGCTGGACAATAATGTGACCCTCCTGAAACACAGTTAACATTTCCTAACCATGGGACACAAATTCCCACATGGTTGTTTAAGAAATTAGGAGGTACTACCGCATCAGTTCAGTCACTGCAGTAATTCTCTGAATGAAAGACTCTTAGATATGTGGTTATTTAGATCCAACAGTGACTTTATGGCCAGGCAGTGTGTGCTAACAGTGTTTTCAATGATGCGAGTTTGATATGACTGTCTGCTCTCAGCAGTTCCTCAGTCATAAACATACAGATAATCAATTAATGATCTTCAGTAAAATTAGAAGTCTAATCTCTAGACTGATTTTGTACAGTATAAAAATAGAAAGAGCCTGCACGGCCTGCTCCACAGCTTCAACTCTCACCTCTTACTCAATGCAAAACGTAAATACAAACACTGCTCTAACACTCTGTTTAGAGTTCAGACCCCCACAGAAACTTCAGTCTTCAGCATCAGCATCGGCTGTCCACTTGATCCAGGGAAAACACGGTGCCCTCCAAAGTCAGACCCATTTTGAACCCCTCCTAAAAGAGAACGAAAGAATGAACAGGTGCGACTGTTTTAAACTAGCAAGGTAACAAACCCATGCTGACTCAGTGACGTGGAAACAAGACATTTATTCAGCAAGCAGACAGAGCAGCGGTTCCCAAGCCTGATCCAGCAACCTCGCCTGTAAATACAGGGATGCTTGTTAACGCAGGGACAGGACTGAGGATTTACCAACATTTCCACATGCTGTTTAAGGGTCATGGCGTTTGGCTGGAGTCCTAAGATGTGGTCACGAGGACATCAAAATACAAAACAAAAACCCTGGCTGTTGTAGGCATGTTAGCGAGAGAAAAGGGAAACTCGTTCAAGCAAGAATTCTCATCTGCAGAAACTGCAGCGGCTGCCGTTTTTCACAGAAGGACTGAAGGGGACTGTTGAGCTCTGTATGTGATCTGACAACAGAGATTAGTTTCTTCTCCGTCTCACTGAAGTCCATGTGGCATACTGAAGCCCCGTGCTATGCTGTCTCCTATTGACATCACACTCCTATTACATCAGAGTATATTCAGTCAACAGCTCAAACCTGGAGCAATGTACTGCCTTGGTGTCCTCTGTCCATCAAAGGTATTTATGACGGATATCAGATCAGTCCTGTGAATGTGTGAATGTGGCTCAACGCTGCATTAACCCACTGTTGTATAAATGATTAGAAATGATTTTTAATAATGTTTTTTTATTAAACTATCTAAGCCTACTTTCTTTTATCATTCATCAACTTTTAAAAGTAGCATACTGTGAAACTAATATTTAATACAAACTATGCTGGGGCCTTTTCCTTGTTTAAAAAACACTGACTCATTCCACATCTGGCTCATTCCACATGCTCTCAGTGTCAAAGTCATTTGCACTCTGACCAACTGCCTTCCGGAATCTCCTGGAATCATCTTATAATCTGATATGGGTGACCAACACTGCCCTGGCTCAAAAACAACACTTATGACGTACTACCAAACAAGCTGTTTCTCCAGCTGCTCTCTAGTAATTTTGTACATTTAAAAAATATTTGATCATATATATATTCATATATTTTTTATACATATTGTTTAATATTTTTGCTCACTGTGACAGACATTATGCTGTAGGAATGTACAATAAGTAGTATTATTATAAATAACTAACTTATTTAAGTTTTAAATAAAATTTTAAAAAGGTACCGGATGCATACCAGAGGCTGCATTGTTATTGTCAGCCATCTTGGATTCAAAGCCTCAGCACTCAAGGAAGCTACAGGATTCAGGAGAAGGTCTTATATTACACTGGAGCAATGAGCCAAATATGACATAAGAGGGTTGAAGAAATCAAGACCAACTAGCTAGCCAACTGAAGTTAGTGATATGAGTTCTAACTAAGATCCCTGGTGCATATTTACCCTTTCAGCACAGAGAAAATGATGGTCAGTGTAATAAACACGAACCACCTACTCTCTGTACTGTTGACTGATCTCATTCAAAAGTAGATTGAGTGTTGAGCAGCCTGGTGTTGGGCAGCCATGGTGACACACCGTCCGAACCTCGTCCTGCTCGGGAATTCCCAATTAGGAGTTTGTTTGCTTTGATTTTTCCCAGTCTGAAATCAGGAATTCTAAACTGCGAGCTCAACTTTGGTTGAACGTAGCACAACGCATTAGCATTTGCTGGTCACTGCTGTCCTTTACTGTCCCAGCAAAGCATCCCTGTGTTAAATGCTTTGGCACGTCATGCACTAACCCACCCAGATGAACCCCAGGTCATTAAACACTGCTGAGTGAAGGAATGACACTGCACCATGTAAAATCCAGTCACACAAAAACCCATGCAAAGAACCACACGCTGTAAATTAGGTTCACATCTCACACTGGAACAGAGAAACAGTGAAATGGGTGTGATGGGACAAACTAAATTTCACAAGCAGTCTACAAACCATCTCTGCCGCTGTAGAGGAGCATGATGAGGAGGGAAAAGAGAGGGGGAGAAGGAGAGAGAGAGAGAGACAGAGCACAGTAATGTAATCATTTATTACCTAAAGCTACATGTCAAACCCAGGTTTTTTGGAAGATAACAGGTCTTAGACCGGCTTTAGTGGTCTGAGCAGCAACACCTCTCTAATAAATTCATTAATAATTCCGCATTAGGGAAGATTAAGATGTGAATTCAAACCGGAGCAGGATACACCAGGGCAAATCCAGCCAAGCCAATGCTGCCTGTGCGGTCTCTTTGATCTATTAATACTAGCTGTCAATCTCCTCCTCTGTTGACAAATATTTGAAGTCTGTTCGTGATTAAGGCAATTGGCATTAATTCTCTCTCGGCTAAATTTGGAATTCTGTCATAATCCCACTTCAAAGTGCGAGGGGCTGCGTGTTTTAAAAATCATCTGCAAATTCAGCTCAAACTGTCGACTCAGCTGGTAGAGCGTGGTAAGAGGCGAGGCGCTAGTGAATAGTATGGAAATTAGGAGTCTCTGACAGACAGCTCTCCTGTGCTCAGTGTTTTATGCTTAATGACCATGTTTCCGTAAGTTCCTTTTGTGCATTTAGTCAAATCTGAATGAATCTAATGAGCCCACCTGCATCTCGTCCAGCTTGGACTGGATATCTGGAGTGTAGTCAGCAGGGCCGCAGATGAAGGGGTCAAAGGGCACAGCTCCAAACAGATCTATACCTGCAAAACAGACAGGCCAGGTCTGGGAACTGCAGGGGCACATGACAGATTAGACGTGTGGACGTGTTTAATTAGCTTTTCTTTGAGGGTTTTTCCAGGCCTGTTCTGCAGCTTGGGCTGGAGGCAGTTCCCTCAGGAGATAAACAGTTGCTTAGTTGCTCAGTTGGATTAAGCTCTAGTGATGGACTTAATTCATTGGTTGGTTTGGTGGTGTGTTTTGGGTCACTGTCTTGTTTCATCATGAAGTTCCTCCAGATTGTATCAGATGCATTTCTCTGCAGAATGTAAGAACGAATGTTTCTGTAGACGTCTGTGTTCTTTCAGCTGCTACCTCACAGGTACAAGATTAGTGAGCATGTTCCAAAAGCAGTCATGGGAGTCCAAGCTGTGAATCATGCGCAGATCCTTTCTGTCTCCATACTCTGGTCGTTAATCTCGGTCTCTTCAGCCCATAAAACTCCAGAACCTTATGAATATGAATATAACCATGACGACTGTGGTCAGTATAATCGTGATATTAAATTATCATATTGTCTCATCATCCAATCCAGCCTTCTGATTCTTACAGCAGATAAGAGGTTTGCATCTTAGCGTTGCCAGTGGAGGCTGCTGCCTAACTCCTGCAAGGCTTCTGTCCTCAGCTGCTCTTATTCTCCTTGGCTGACCTGTTCGTTGTCTGGTTGTTAGTTCACCAGTGATTTCTTTCTTTTTCAGGGCACTACAAAGTAGTGTACTGGCAACGTGTAATGCTTGAGCAAAGCCTCAACTGGTCAATTTCCCCGTTTCTCAGCTTTAGAATGGCTTGTTTTTCTCTCAGTGACAGCTCTTCGGTCTTCATGTTGGTTTATCCTTTTTAGCAACTAACACAGTCCTTAGGTTAACCCAGGACACAAACCAGGACTAGACATTCAGAGACATTCATTACTCAGTCAGTGAATCTAACAGGAACCCTTTCAGAGGAGGGTAATTTATCAGGTTTGGCATCTTAACACACTTGCTATGTTGGAGCTGAAAGGTACTGGACTAGTAACGGCCACTGTACACGCTCCTTAAATCCTTAAGGCTCAGTACTCAGTAACTACATGGACTAAAATGCAAACTGAGTAATCCTTCTTTTATAGAGGTGTATAATAAAAGCCCAAGGGTAGAATCCTGGCCATTTGACGAACGTTTGACCTTTCCTCTAAGCGAATTAAGAGTACTCACCCCTCTCTTTGGGAGGCAGTGGGGGGAGAGTTGGTGTCCCGTTCCCGTTCGGTATTCTTGACATGGAAGATGCAGGTGTGAATGGCACCATGTCAAATACGTCTGTAGAGGACGCTCTCGCTGGGATGCTTCCAGCCTGACAACAGCACAATGTTTATGTGAAACTGAACACCGTGAACAACAACAAAGGATGAACAAAGGGAAATAGTTGTGTGAGAAATGGTTACTGGGTAAAGTCGTGTTCGTACAGTTATTACAAAGGTTAAGGAAATCCTCCAGTGTTTTCCAGCCTCATCCCTCTCTGCGTGGAACGATTTTGATGTGTTTCCACGCGCGTTAGAAAAGAACTGAAAGCCCGCAGATTATTCGATAATATGAGGATTATAATGACATAATGACTGACACACCTTTCAGCCAATCACAGTCTTCTCTGAGTGCTGCTTTCCTTGTCAAGTGTAAAGTAAGCGAATCAGAACAAGCCTGCAGTGACATCAGCAGTGGTAGTACATTCATTTGAATCAACAGGGGAGCTAACTAACACGCAGAGTCATACCGGCTCTGTAGTAAGCTGGGCTGTACCTGGGCCACTGCAGAACAATGTTAGGTATAGTGAAATTAGTGTAATTACTGGGGACTATTCTGTCCTATCCGCAGTCCAGGCAGGTCACTGACGTCATTATGGAACCAAGAATGTCACTAAGGAGACCCCAACTGTTGAGCTGGTGATATCCTCTGTACCAAAATGTTTTAATCTGGCGATATTTATATATCGTCGCTGTCCAAAGAAAAACAGGTATCTCCAAAATGGCAACTTTACAGGAGAGGCCAAAAACCTCATTTAATTTGAATGGAAGTCAGTGGAACCAGACGTCTTTCCAGGCAGTTTTTGGCCATTTCTTTTCGTCCATTCTTCAGGAAATTTCCACACAGTGTATAGAGCAGCTCATGTGACCAAATGAGGCATAAATATAAAAATCAACAAAAATGGCGATGCATGTTTTTCTTTGGACAGCGACGATATATAAACATTCCAATTTCTTGTCATTGTGTACTGTTTTTATTGATGTAGTCAGCTTGTGGTTGGAGGTATGTCTGCACATCAGGGTTGCATGTGTGATGCTGGATGTCACAATGAGAGTTTTGCTGTGTAAGCAGAAATCTAACTTCTCCTTTAATGGCTCAATAAAGACACATAGTGTCACTGCTCTACATCACTGCTCTCATCAAAAGCTATTTGACTTCTAAAGGCGCCCCCTGGTGGAGAATTCCATAAGGGTTCCCTGAGGTGCTGCAGTCTAAAGCAAGTCAGCCGTTTCTGTTTGTGTTTGCTGTCAGTCCACAAAGTCGAACAAGCATATAAATGCATATTTAATTTCCAATTAGGCCAAAATATTGTGTGAACAAATATGCATTTATATGTTTGTTTGACTTTGTTATGTTTTAAATATATTCTATATATACTATATTCTATAGTCTATAAGTTTAAAAATGAACATGATGGTGCAGATCTATTGTGACTGTAACTACTGCTGCCTTAAATCGGGAAACCATTCGAAAACTCCCTGTGGTGTTTCGAAAACGAATCTCTGTGGTGTTTAAAGTAAGTCCCGCGTCTCAGTGCTTGTTATTAAATACAGCTTCTTGTTTTACTGCTGAGAATAATCACCCGTCTGTAAAGCACTTTCAGCTGCCGCTGTTATAGATAAAGTGCTCTATATAATAAAGCTAGACGTTTTTCCATACAGTCCACGCATTTAGCTGATAGAGGAAACAGTCTTTCCCAGGCTAGCCGTTCTCAGTCCCATGATTGAGTAGTTCCTGAGCTGTATATGTGTGTTGTGTAAGTGGCTGTTGAGCTGAGTGGTTCTGTTACTAGTTCTGCCTGTGGGAAAGCAGAAGGCGGCACTTGTTGGGCTTCCAATGTTACATTGCTGCCAACGTAATTGGCAGTTACTTTGGCGCTGCATGTGTGTGGTAATTTGATCTGTTCTGCATTGGCAGCCATTAATGATGTGTAAATGGTAAGAATATGATTAATCATCCAGCCGTACTGAACAACTTGTAAACAGATTTGAAACTACAGCTGTTACACTCGAACAATACACGGCTTAGGAAGAGACCTGCTGAGAGGATCCAGCTTTTAACACTAAAGGAATACACTGAAAGCAGCCCGGGCCACTTTTTCTTTCTCTAGGTTCAACTACACTACACGCCACTGGTGACGTAACCACAGATCCTTCCCTCTGGATAATAATCCTACCTCTGAGAGAATGTATCATACGGATTCACAGCTTCAAAAATACCTTTTTAAAACATGTTTTCACAATATACACTCATCGTCAAAAGAATAGCTGCACCCAGGATAAATCAACCGCCAGCAATGGAACCTGGCGGTAGGTTTGACGCAAGGATGGGTCTTATTGCCGTACCTGACTGACCCAACAGTCACAATTGTGGACATTCAGCGACCAGGGATGCCCTCCATGGGTCATCCTGTTAGTGCCAGCACCATTGGCAAAGGACTGCATGACCGAAGGCTGCTATCGTGTCAGACCAGACTGTCATGGAGTGACAGAATTGCAGCGGGTCATCTTCAGTGACGAGTCCCGCTTGGTGGAGACGACCAACGAATTTTGTTAACACGGCCAGAAGGCCTGGTGTCACTCCACCTCCACCACATACCGCACAATCTGCAGGAACTGTGTGAGAATATTCAAGCTGCATGGGATGGATTATCACAGGACACCATTAGGAACCCGTACAACTCCATGCTGAGACATCTGGCGTGTTACATTAGCATACATGGTGCCCCAACACCATACTGGACACTACTTCTGTATGTGCAGCTCAATAAATATTCTCCATATCAGTCTAAATTCATCATCATTGATTTCCTTGTCCCTGGTAACCTTTATCCTCCTTCCCAATAGCCCTGCAACCCGACACCTCCTTCTGGGTGCATATAGTCTTTTGATGAGTGTATGTTTGAAAGAAGTTGGCAAAAGCTCTTTTCACTATTCCTGCGTTTAGCCTGAACAGGTTTTCTGTTCTTTTCTAGGTACGAATGTGTTAAAACGATTGACCATGGCGATCGACCGTATGATACAGAGACACTAGAGATCAGGCTGAAACATGCTGGAGGGTTTCTTTCAGGTTTAATTCTATCAGTCTAAATATCTGGCTCTAATAAAAGGAGATATATTTTACACCATATCATGAAAAGGGTTTGCCCTCTCCTGAGTACTTCGATTCCCAAGTATTTGTCACACTCAATTGTTTCAGATCATTAGACACAATGAATACAAGACAAGGACCAGCTTATTAAACGCTCAGACTAGCCCTGTGTCACACTGACCCCTCAGTCAACCATTTAACCAAATTCAGTTAACGACTGGGGTCAGTTGAACCACACACCAAGGCGTGCTGACAGTTACAGCCATGTGAACCAATGTGAGGTAGGATCAAAGGTCTTAACAAGCTGCACACTATGCTCCAATAGAACAGTCTCGAAAGAGTTAGAGAGCCAGTTCCAAAACTCTGGGACTCATTGGAACCACAGTAAGAGGCATTATCCCCAATTGGAGAAAGCCTGGAACAGTATTGATTCTACACAGAAGTGGCCAAGGCCTCCTCTAGGAGCACATCGGTGATTCATCTGGGAAATCACAAAAAAAAAAAAACGGATGAACGTCTGTGGACCTGCAGGCCGTGCTCAGATAGGAGCGGTTCTCAGGCTGGATGAAGAGACTGGGTCAAAATGGGAACACTGTAATGTGAAATCCACTGATAACGGGGGCTCCAGGTGCTTAAACAACAGATTCTACAGACAGAACTTCATACCAGCCCTCAAACAGAGTGGTGGTAGGTTGATGGTGTGGGGACGCTTTGCTGCTGCAGGGTCTGGGTGACATGCCGTAACTGACAGAACGAGAACGCAGGAGACTGTCCGGCTATCAGTCCATGATCTGATAGTCAAGTCCAATTGAGTTATCCAGCAGGACAGTGATCTACAGTGATGTGAAAGACTGATCTCCAGCTAGGGGAAGCGTGTGGGTGCCACTGTGTCTGCTTAAGGTGGTAAAAGCTTGCTAGGTTCAGGGAACAGTAACTTTTTTTGCATGGGTGACGTACAGTAACTTTGTACTGAGTTCCTCGTCTCGTGTTCTCTTTGTTGCATGTTACAGGTAATACAGAGATCTGAAACGATGCAGTGTGACAAATACACATGAACACAGAACATACAAAATACAGGCACATACTTTTTCACAGCACTGTAGATTATTACACTTCAGTGCTTTTATTAATATTACAGGTGTCGTCACCCTGTCTGCTGATGGGCACTCATATCTAAGCAAAGCTAAAGAACACATTTACTCGAGGTCGAGGAACGCTGTAGCCACTGGTTGGCTGAAAGTGGGCAGGTTTAGCAGGAGGTGGAGTGAGCAGGCCTGCTGATTGGTTGGAATCGGGGGAACTGGCGGGTGTTAGTGTAACAGAGGAAATGTCTAGAGAGGAGAGCGAGGAGATGTCATCGGCCCAGCAGAAGAGAGCAGTGGGTCTCTGCAGCATGTAGGCTTCATCAGAGGAGTTTACATGCAGCAGCTGAGAGACAGAGAAGGAAAGGCAGAAGAAGACGGAAAGAACGAGACAGTTTAAAGACATTCAGAAAGAAGGAAAAGAGCTTCTGAAGTTTATAGTGGTGGATTAGGATGGCCTTTATGCCTAGGAATGAGTAAGGATTGAATGCTCTAGATCATCTAACGTACTGGTGAGGACTGAGTGCTGATCAGCTGGTCCTCCAGGTCCTGGAGCTGCTTTTTGAGCTTTGAATTCTCCATTTCCAAATCCTGAATCTGAAAAATACAATCACAGGTAAAATTAACCTCATCATTCTCATCATTTAAGATACAGAAGTCATTGTTGCAGAGTCACAGATGGTGAGGGGATCCAGACGCCTGAGGAGGCTAAAGCTGTCTCAGCAGCAGAAGAGTCTCTGAGTGTTTCAGGAAAAGCCTAAACTTCCCAGAATGCAATTAGTCATGTGATAAAGCCTGAAACATGCTTTCCTTCCAGAACACCATTTGTATATGCACTACCAGTCAAAAGTTAAGACACACCCAACTAAAAATTAATGTTTTTGGTTACCTTCTGAAGAGTCTAGAGGCTAACGCTTAACAGTTCCAACTGATGAGATGTCTAAATCAATAAATACCACCTTGATATACCACATACACACATACTATACTCTACCATACTGCAACCTCCATTATATATTCTATTCTGCAAAATATGACCCTTCTTCTGCCCAGTATAAAAGCTCTAGTTCCCCTTTAGTTTAGCGAATACTAATGATGATGGACAGACCAATAGAATTGCTTGGAGTGTAATGCTGTTATAGCAGCCTCTATCACCAGTTTAGGAAGTTGTTTCATCCTCCGGTGTAGTTCCATTTTGGAGGTTTTAAGGTGGACTGCGTCTTCCCTGTCTTCTCTCTTATTCCACAGTAAATCATTAAGATGGAGAACCTTCCATGAGCAGCCGTGTCTAAACTTTTGACAGCCAGTGAAGGTGAAAGTCTAGACTTCATTACTTCCCCGGTTTTATTTTGTGATGACAATTCTGGTGGCTGTTTAAATTGCCTCGTGGTGCTACTGGCACAAAACATTGCCTTCGCAGTATGTGCCGCTGGCTGTCATCATCATCTGTAAACCTGAAAGAGTTCCACACAATAACAGAAACCCATTTTTCAGTACCAAAACAAGTTTCTGATTACGCGGGTTGGACAAATGTGTTTCTTCCTCTTCACAGCAGGCCGGCGTTTGATTATTCAATTTGAAATTCACTCATGGCTTATCCTGAGTTGTTTCTCCTTTCTTCCTTCCGTAGACTCACTTATAACAGCATGCTTCAGGTGATGTGGCACAGTTTCTATCGGTACGGGCCACGGTGAATAAGGAGAATGCGGTGCTCAGGTTTATGTGCTGGTTGCCACATACAAGTGGAAATGCTGTAGAACTGAGCTGATTTTAACATCACCGCTGACTTTCCTTTGGGTTTCTTTGGGTGATTACGGATGTAAATGCTACAGCTCCAGCTTTGTAAGCTACTTTGTGTATGCACTGATGGTGCAATTACATCCAACAAATCAAGGACAAGCTAAACAGCTAAATGTCGAAGTATGAGCCCTAAAAAGGTCTGATTGTGAAAGAACAGAGCTGAGAGTGTCTCATTCTTTCATTTTAACTCTGGTGTTAAACAAACACTGTGTCAACGTTCCCCTACTTTAGATTGCGTCACATGTGATAGTGTTTCGTTCTTGGTCTTACCCGTTTTTGTAAGTTGCCGATCTGTTTTCTTGTCTCCACGTCCTTCCCCCCAGACTCCAGGAACTTTTTATAGGCCAGGTCAAACGCCTGGCCAATGGCCACGGTGATCTCTTCTGCCTATACACCAGCCATTTACCCACAACAGTCAGAAATCAATGGAACTGACACATAAGGCCCTATGCATTTCATATACCACAGTATCTACATGTAGCCGTGTTTAAATTTCGGTTGGTCAACTTCCGTGATTCCTAAAAACTACAAAAACACAAAACCAGAAAAACATTTCCAACAGTTCTCAGTTTATTACTGTGCAGAACGAACCATGTGTAGATCTACAACTGCCTCAGTGTAAGAGCCAGGCTAGACTCTCAAACTCTCCTCATGCCTTTCGTTAAATGCTTCTTTATTGACTTTTGGAAGCTGCGGTCAACACCATAACAAAAGCATGATGGGATTCAATATTGATTATCACTCGTAGCTCTTTAGAACAAGCTGATATTAGATATTATATTATCCACCTGCTTAAGGAAAAACTTCAAACAGAAGCTCCAAAAACTGGAGATCAAAAACTGATGGAAAATATGGAACTCGCAACAACCATGCAAGACCTGGTAGACCACCACAACTGCCACCATCAGATCAACAGAGGCTGAAAGTACTTCTGGAGAGAAATCCTCCACAGATGTTTCTTTCCATCCCTCTACTGTTATCAGAACAATGATCTGACCAGTCCAGACATCAACTTCACTGGAAATATTAAAAATTCATACTGGAAAGTGACAGTGGCGCATCTCAGCTGTGGAGTACGGTTATAAGGGTCCGTGAATTTGAATTTGGCATTAGCAGAATCGTGAGAATCAGCTTCTCCAAAGTTCAGTCTTAAAAGTTTTTTTCTATTCTGCTTCTCACAATCCACAACAAAGTCCTTTGTTCTAGGAACTCCAGGATTTCGGTTCAGAGCCCAGTCAGACCCGACACAGTCCTGCATGAGCTTGATCTAAACGATGTATTTCACCAGCCATGCTCTAACTCTGAATTTTGCTGGAGCTAGAACTAGAGCCAGGCAATGTGATACTCTTTATCATTTTCAGGATAATTTACACAATATGCCACAACATGCTGTCCTGGGCATACAGTACCTAAACCATCTCCCAAATGCATGTCTGAATACAAAGAGCCCTGTATCGTCCACCTCTGTATGAGACCAAATAGAACCATCCTGGCACTGTGGGAAACTGGGGCAGTAAATAAGGTGCAGTATAAAAGCCATACGTGTCAGACTATTAGAGCTCTCTTCTACAAAATAAGGACTCATGCAGCTCAGCCTTACGCATTTCTCACTGTCAAACACGTAGCAGAGGTGCCGCTTGGTCTCCGGCTCGGTGCAGATGTACGTGAAGATTCTTTTGTCTGTTTTATCATCAGCGCAGAAGGACATCCTGTGCAGCTGGCAGTTATGCTGTATCTCCTGAAACATGAGAAATATGACAACACCATCCAAGACTGCGTTTCATATTCACACAGCATTGCAGAGGAATTCCGATGATTAATATGCCCCACGCCATAATCACTACAAGGGAACAACATGCAAGGGCATTTACTGATTACCTTCGTTTTCGGATCCAGTATTTTCACTCCATATATGGATATTTGCAGTTCAACTTTGGGAATCTTCTGGCCCTCTGACTTTTTGATGTGCCTTTGAAACTGAGGAAAGAAAAAAGAAGGCCCATTTACATGCAGGCAATAACATCCAGCAGTGATAGAACAGACAGCCTGTGGAGAGACAGGTGCTATATTAAGGGCCACTAGAGGGCAATAGGAATTCAAATAGCCTTACCGAAGAGGTGTCTGCCAACAACCACCATACAACTAGAGCTATGTGGAAAAGCAATCCTAATAAGTCAACAACTGTACTGTAAAGAGAAAGAAAGCATGGCCTTCCTAAAACTGGACTTGCTTAGCTGTGAAGAGCAGAACAGCTAAAATCCACAACCCGTTTTAGATCTGTCTTCCTCCGGTCCAGCAGCGTCCAGCATACAGTTCAACAGCTGAGAACCCTGAACCTGTTTCAGCTTTCACACCGGTAACAAAAAGGATGTTTTGTCAGATTCTTATTCAACCCAACGCACAAGAACTTTTCAGAGAAGACGTGATAGAAGACAGCACCCAGCCTGTTATACAAGCTCCATTATGATCTGAGCTGAGATCTCCACAAACTCTCTCTCTGTCCCTAATGGATCATGGCACTTCGGAACATCTCCATTTTACCCGGAAATTGTAGGAATGAATAAAGCTATTAAACCGAGATTAGAATAGAATACGTTTCTCGTTCCTCGATGAATGCAGCTCCTCCATCCACACCTCCAGCTTTGTGTTCTGAAAGCCCCACAAACTGCAGCAGCCTGTTAAACTCAGCTGGAGAGTAGCCTAGTTCAAATGTTTGCGGACTGACATTTAATTAGCATGGAAGTTACAGCTTCCAGCTCATAAACACGCGTGAGTAAATTAGGGATGTGTAAGCACATTTTTACGATCTGTAAATAATGACCTCACATACACACACACACATACACACATACACACACACATACACACACACACACACACACACACACACACACATACACACACACACACACACACACACACACATACATAGGTACCTTCAGCTTCCTCACGGCTATGCGAACAACATCTGTTCCTTTCGGTTGGTCAACTTCCGTGATTCCTAAAAACTACAAAAACACAAAACCAGAAAAACATTTCCAACAGTTCTCAGTTTATTACTGTGCAGAACGAACCATGTGTAGATCTACAACTGCCACAGTGTAAGAGCCGGGCTAGACTCTCAAACTCTCTTCATGCCTTCGTTAAATGCTTCTTCATCAACATTTGGAAGCTGCGGTCAACACCATAACAAAAGCATAATATCAATATTGCTTATCACTCATTTTTCTTTCCTTTTCTTATATATAACAAACTGATTTTCTGTGAAGCTGCTTTGAGACAACGTTGGTTGTAAAAAGCTCTATACAAATAAACATTGATTGATTGACTCGTAGCTCTTTAGAACAAGCTGATATTAGATATTATATTATCCACCTGCTTAAGGAAAAAGTTCAAACAGAAGCTCCAAAAACTGGAGCTCAAAAACTGGAGATGATGGAACTGATGGAAAATATGGAACTCGCAACAACCATGCAAGACCTGGTAGACCACCACAACTGCCACCATCAGATCAACAGAGTTGATACAGAGTTGTACTTCTGGAGAGAAATCCTTCACAGACGTTTCTTTCCATCCCTCTACTGTTATCAGAACAATGATCTGACCACTCCAGTCCAGACATCAACTTTACTGGAAATATTAATATTATTCATACTGGAAAGTGACAGTGGCGCATCTGAGCTGTGGAGTACGGTTATAAGGGTCCGTGAATTTGAATTTGGCATTAGTAGAATCGTGAGAATCAGCTTCTCCAAAGTTCAGTCTTAAAAGTTTTTTTCTATTCTGCTTCTCACAATCCACAGAATCCAAAACACAGCATATGATTTTGAGGTCTGGGCACTGTGGTGGTCAGTCCTTTGTTCTAGGAACTCCAGGAGCGTCTGTTTTCCTCAGTGCGGAGCTTCTTGGCAGCTGCACATCATTTCAGACCCACAGCTCTGAGTTGTCTTCTCACAGTGGACGGATGGACAGAAACACCTGTGGATGTTTTCGGGCCTGAAGTAGGAGCTTGATGTTCTCCTCTCTCTCAAAGATGAAAGCTTGAAGATCAGGTCATCTGATGGGAACATTTTGGTGGTCTACCAGGTGGTCTTGCATAACACGACTCCATTTTCTCTTCTATGACTTTCAGTCAGTAGTGCTTTTTCGTTTGCCATTCCCTTCGTTACGTAGTTTGATTATCACACATGATGGCTGGAAATGAAATAAATGTAAGTTGGTCTCTGACTTCAAACTTACAGCTGCACAGCAGTAACTAGAGGAACAGGAGGGCTGAGTGTGTGAGGTGTTTGTTAACAGGAGTGAGGAACGTGGTTGTGAGGAAGGGGAAGAATGGCTGCTCTGGCTGTTAGAGCTCCCTGGACATTTACAACTGGTCGCTCACTCATCACCTCCATCATTACAGCAGCTGCACAACTTTTGTAAATCTATACACGGCCAGGGCCAACACACATGTACACACACTCCTATAAACAAACACATGTCAACACAATGAGGGGGAACACTGACCTCATGACTATATGATTTAATTACAGTCTATTTCAGAGCCTCAGTCTCAAACTGCACTACAGCTTCATTCTATTAGGTAACTTCAGTATGATGTTCTTAATACACTGAATACATAAACGGGACTGGAGGAATAATTCACACAGTGGAGGAATACAAAAAACAATAAACAAGCTTTATACGCTGAGATTTATTACTATCCAGAGCAATGTTCCAACACCAGTTCATTGTCTGACTGGGCTTTGAGACTGGACCGTTGTGCACTGACAGTGGAGTCTGACTGGGCTTTGAGACTAGACCGTTGTGCACTGACAGTGGAGTCTGACTGGGCTTTGAGACTGGACCGTTGTGCACTGACAGTGGAGTCTGACTGGGCTTTGAGATTGGACTGTTGTACACTGACAGTGGAGTCTGACTGGGCTTTGAGACTGGACCGTTGTGCACTGAGAGTGGAGTCTGACTGGGCTTTGAGACCGGACTGTTGTACACTGACAGTGGAGTCTGACTGGGCTTTGAGACTGGACTGTTGTACACTGACAGTGGAGTCTGACTGGGCTTTGAGACGGGACTGTTGTACACTGACAGTGGAGTCTGACTGGGCTTTGAGACTGGACTGTTGTACACTGACAGTGGAGTCTGACTGGGCTTTGAGACTGGACTGTTGTGGACTGACAGTGGAGTCTGACTGGGCTTTGAGATTGGACTGTTGTGCACTGAGAGTGGAGTCTGACTGGGCTTTGAGATTGGACTGTTGTGCACTGACCGTGGAGTCTGACTGGGCTTTGAGACTGGACTGTTGTGCACTGACAGTGGAGTCTGACTGGGCTTTGAGACGGGACTGTTGTGCACTGACAGTGGAGTCTGACTGGGCTTTGAGACCGGACTGTTGTACACTGAGAGTGGAGTCTGACTGGGCTTTGAGACTGGACTGTTGTACACTGACAGTGGAGTCTGACTGGGCTTTGAGACTGGACTGTTGTGGACTGACAGTGGAGTCTGACTGGGCTTTGAGACTGGACTGTTGTACACTGACAGTGGAGTCTGACTGGGCTTTGAGATTGGACTGTTGTGCACTGAGAGTGGAGTCTGACTGGGCTTTGAGATTGGACTGTTGTGCACTGACCGTGGAGTCTGACTGGGCTTTGAGACTGGACTGTTGTACACTGAGAGTGGAGTCTGACTGGGCTTTGAGACTGGACTGTTGTACACTGAGAGTGGAGTCTGATTGGGCTTTGAGACTGGACTGTTGTGCACCGACAGTGGAGTCTGACTGGGCTTTGAGACTGGACTGTTGTACACTGAGAGTGAAGTCTGATTGGGCTTTGAGACCGGACTGTTGTACACTGAGAGTGGAGTCTGACTGGGCTTTGAGACCGGACTGTTGTACACTGACAGTGGAGTCTGACTGGGCTTTGAGATTGGACTGTTGTACACTGACAGTGGAGTCTGACTGGGCTTTGAGACGGGACTGTTGTGCACTGACAGTGGAGTCTGACTGGGCTTTGAGACGGGACTGTTGTGCACTGACAGTGGAGTCTGACTGGGCTTTGAGACCGGACTGTTGTACACTGAGAGTGGAGTCTGACTGGGCTTTGAGACTGGACTGTTGTACACTGACAGTGGAGTCTGACTGGGCTTTGAGACTGGACTGTTGTACACTGACAGTGGAGTCTGACTGGGCTTTGAGATTGGACTGTTGTACACTGAGAGTGGAGTCTGACTGGGCTTTGAGATTGGACTGTTGTGCACTGAGAGTGGAGTCTGACTGGGCTTTGAGACCGGACTGTTGTACACTGAGAGTGGAGTCTGACTGGGCTTTGAGACTGGACTGTTGTACACTGAGAGTGGAGTCTGACTGGGCTTTGAGACTGGACTGTTGTACACTGAGAGTGGAGTCTGACTGGGCTTTGAGACTGGACTGTTGTACACTGAGAGTGGAGTCTGATTGGGCTTTGAGACTGGACTGTTGTACACTGACAGTGAAGTCTGACTGGGCTTTGAGACTGGACTGTTGTGCACTGAGAGTGGAGTCTGACTGGGCTTAGAGCTCGGGACCTAATGAGTCTGACTGGGGTGACTTTGCATCGCACCAATATTTTTGACTGGACTGAACTCAAGTCTTTGCACTTAGACAGCGGAGTCTGAATGTGAGTTAAGGACTTTGCACTGCAGCTGCATAGTCAGACTGAGCTGCAAGCAAGGGACGATGTACAGCAACAGCACTGCTTTGGGCTGTGAGACTTGTGAAGTCTGGTTGAGCTGCTAGGCAGATAGTATTGTCTGACTAGGCTTTAAGCTGAGGACTTTGCACATCGACAGGCGTTTGCAACCAGACTGACCAGGTTGGCAGCCTGTGACACTGCACTGCAAAAACATAGTCAGGTTGGGTTGCCAGGGACTATGCACTGCAACAGTGAAGGCTCACTCGGCTTTGAGTTGGGGAATGTGCACTTAGTCTGTGGAGTCTGACTGGGCTGTAAGCCCGGGACTTTGCACTGTAAATGTGAAGTCTGTCTCGGCTAAAAGCCGCAGACCTGGAACCATGACAGCATAGTGTGACCGGGCCACAAGCCAGGGTCTTTGCACATCGGCAGCAGAGTTAGACTGGGCTTCAAGGCAGGGACTATATACTGCAACAACTGAGTCCGAGTGGGCTGGGGACTGAACTGAGACAGTGGAGTCTGACTGGGCCAAGAGCTTAAGAGACGCACTGGGAGACAAATAGTCTAGCGTCACATATCCTCGGCTAAACAACAGGTTTAGTCATTTAAAGCTGTTTAGAAATATTAAACACTATTATGCCAGCATAGATGTTTTTGACTGCACAAAATAAATTAATTAAAAAAATTAATAAGTAATTTTGTTCAATATTATACAGTAATACAAATAATACAAACAACAACAACAACAACAACAATAACAATAACAATAACAACAACAACAACAACAATAATAAAAATAATAATAATAATAATAATAATAATAATGTTGATTATTGAGCATAGACCTTATAGACCTTTCATAGCGTTGACAGCTCAAAGTGCTTTCCAGACATTTGACATCAGTAAAGGTGGAGCGGGAATACTACTACTAATAAAATTAATTATAATACATACATGTATATTATATACATACATACATATATATACATATATATACTGTATATACATGTTAATGTAGTGTTTAACTAAACACTTAGTTAAAGGGATGCGGTTTTAAATGATTCTTAACCATGAGCACTGAGCTCAGCTGTCTAATAGAAGCTGGAATTGTGTTCCACAGTTTAGATGCAGAGTAACTCTCCATGTTTCTGTATTGTACAGACAGTATATGCAGAAAGTCAGCATCTGTAGATCTAGTTTTATGAGCTGGAACATACACAGAGAGACATTCTGTGACGTAAGCAGATTATTTAGAGCTTTATAGACCAGTAGCACAACTTTAAACTCTTACATATACAGGTATATATTAGATACCTATAAATACATTAATGGAACATATATACAGATTAACAGATACAGGAAGCCAGTGCCGCCCTTCGATGTCTTGTTCCAATACATTAATACAAAAATCATACAAAATACAAAAATACAGTGCTGCTGGAGATGGCATGTCAATGGGTTCAATATAAGTTTATTAGTTGCTCCAACATTATTAAGTGATATGTTATAATAAAGCACCGACTGCAAGCTAATATGTTAGCCCTAAGCTAACGTACGCTTATATTCCAGTGTTCCTCCACCCTGTTCTTGATTGGGAGATAAAGCGATAGCAGGGTATAATTAGGCAACAAAAAGGATTTGCACTTCAGTAGAGGAGTCTGAGGACGTTGTGAGCCAGGGAATTACACGTTGCGATTTTTCTTTCTGCCAGTCGGGGAACAATTTGGCCATTAAAATGAGTCCTTTATTTGCTCCAGTCTGTTGAATGTATTGTTCAACATCTCTGTGTACTGAATTGAGAGGCTCGTATTGAAAGATACAGTATGATGTATTGTATTGTTACACTCCTGCTAGCGCACTGTAAAGTACAGAAAGCATTCGGCGTCCTCACGCAGCAGTAAAGCAGGGTGATGGATTGTTTAAATAAGGGTATATTTGAGTGTTCGTTTTCTGTACAGTAGGACCTGCCACACGCTCGCACCACTGGGTCTGGAGTGTAGATTGAATCTCTCAGGTTGTATTAAAGTGTGACACGTATAAAAGTTTCATCAGGCTGAAACTGATGTTGTGCACTGAATGAGCTGTACAGTCTCAAATCACAGAGAATGGGCCATAAAAACACAGCACTGTACCTTAGCGCTGTACGCTACATGATGCTTCACCAGGGCCTCCGGGTTGTGCATGCTGGGTTTATCTGCAAAAATAAAAGACGCCAATTTAAAGTCACTAATTCACACAAACTAGTCTGTAACAGCATGGTGCTTTATATAGACAAATGGAAAAATATGCAGGGTTAATCAAAAAAATACTTCACATGACTCAAACCGTACCATCACTCTCATAACACCAGCTGAACATGAGAGTGGCTATGTCACGTGAACATTTCTTGATGCATCAACCAAAAGAAATGACTTCATAAGTTCAATGTTTTATACCCTCTGAATACGTCAGTCTAGCAACAATAATCCAATTTCCACAACACAGCAATGTACACACAAACGTGGCATGTAAATAAATATACCGTGACTTTTATCAGTTCTTCTGTTCTCTTATTCCTTCACCAGTGGTCAGTTTTGAGACCATTCTCCTGGACACTCCACTCCACTTAAATACCAGTATATGCACATGTTTATTATGTTAATTCAGTCATTTATCTGCGGATAACTGCGCCGCTTGCACATTCATGCACATTTATTTATTACTATTGCTTTTCTACAGTCTACAGGACTATATATATTTTCTTGTATATATTTCTTGCCTCCTTGTGAAGTGAGATATATTTATATTTAGATATTTATCCATAGTGACCTGTACTATGTATAGTTTATAGTTTATAGTTAACAGTTAATAATACTGCTGCCAGATCTATCTATCTATCTATCCCACCTTCAATATTTAATATGAGCCGGTATTTGTGTTTTCATAGATAATACAGCTGCACAATATAGATACGATTATGCTACTTTGCCAATTAATCCTACAGTAAAAGCATAAAAATATATACACGGTCACATATTTTATGACCTTAATATTTATATTAGATAAATGTAACTATTTAAGGGGGGCCTATTTTGCCCCCCCCACCCCATCCTTAGCATATGTTGTTCTATGTATGTAAACAGTTTGCAAAGTTATACAGAGGGTAAATAGAGAAGTACAGTATGAGAAGAGCATTGCATTTTGGGAAAACTGAAGTCTGTATATCTATTCTAGTCGGCCCCACAAATAAAATAATGAACCCTGAAAATGAGCATGCTATGTCCCCTGTAAAGAACTGCTGGAAACCTGTGTAATCTCATAGATTAAAGAGGTAAGAGCATTTCTCCTTCTCTAATAAAGAGACAGAAAAATTCAGGGTTTTATCAGGGATGCAAAAAAACAAGCAGGACATGCAGCACAGACTGACATTTTCTCTCTAACACCACAGAAAGCCATTAAGAGCCGATTAGAAACACCACTATGATGTTTCGGTCTGGTACACCGAAAGTATTCCAGTCCAGCTGTGTATACTGTTCATCAGCAAATCCACACACATGACACAAAGTCATGATTTCATTCCAATCTGCTGACATGCGAAAGAAATATGGCCTAGACTGACATTTTCAGCTTCATTCTTTTGCTGTACTGCTTATTTGCTTGGCGTTCATCATGGGTCATGCCCTCGGTTCCACCTAAGTGCTGCCTGCTTTTCCGTCATCAGTCTGCGAAGTTGCAAAACTTGGTTTATGCAACAGCCTTCCAAAAAGCTGAAGAGAACTGCAGTCCAAATCAAACACACGGACACAGTACACAACATCGCGTCCAGCTAGCTTTCTTTTAGCTTCAGATGTTTACTGCCGGTTTGAGTATCGTTAGGACAGTGACATATGAGAAGAGGTATTGGTGAACATGCTGCTGATAGAACATATAGATTTAGTCATCTGTGTTTAATATTATAAGGAATAGACATTTCTAATTTGGAAAGAACTGCAGATGCCAGTTTATCCAGATGTTGCTGAGGCAGCAAGTGACCAATTACATTTAACAGAGCAACATAGAAATATAGACCAAAGTGCTCAACTCAAACTTATATTACATATATAATGCAAAACATAAAAGGAAAAACCTCATACCATATGTTTATACACACAACTCTATGTATCGGGTAAGCTCCGCTGCTGCGCTAAAATATTCATACTGTGTAGTTTCTGTCAGAGGTCAGAACCAACATGTGATAATTCACTGTCAGTACTGATCATTCAACTGCCAGTTACAGTCAGTATAGCACTGTTACACTAAAACTATGTTCAACTGGGTTGAGATCTGGTCACTGTAAAAGTCATAGCATGTGGTTTACAGCATCTTCATACTCATCAAACCATTCTGTGACCCCTCGTGCCCTGTGGATGGGGCATTGTCATCCTAGAAGAGAACTCTGGACCAGGACAGAAATGTTTCATGTACAACGCTGTGCTGGTTTGCAGTGACTCTTCCCCTGGACAAAATCCATGCCAGCAAAATGAGCATAGCAGAGCCACAGGACTCCCTCACTGTAGGGGTCAAGCATCAAGGCCTGTACTGTTCTCTCGGTGCACATGTAGGAAATACAGCTAATTATGGCTCATCAGATGATATCAGTGTTTCCACTTCTCTGTACACCAGTGTAGTTTACAACCACTGAACGCACAAGTGTCCCTTCGTCTTTGCATTGAGGGGTTCATACCCTGCAGCTCTCTATGTAGTAGTGTACAGACCCCCCCCTTGCTGACAGTTTGATCATGTCTTGTCATTTTCAGTCACCTCAGTAACAGCTGCTCTTCTGTTTTCCTTACATATGACACTAATGCACATGTGTCATAATTACTGAAAGAGCTACTTCACCGCAGTTTCCTATTTCTATTTCCAGATGCAGACGTTCCTACTGGAACACTCACCAGCTGGTCAGTCACGGTGACTAAAGTGTCTGCAACCCATGCCCATGTAATGAACCATGTCACAGCTTTATTTAGACCCTTTTTCTGCCACCTTTGTTCAAGAATCAAGACCAACGGGACATGGCTGAACAAACTTGTTGGATGTCTCTGATATTAATATTGTGATTTAAATGTGATTATTGTTTTTTATGAATGGTTCATACTTAAGACTTTGAAGGTCGGAAGTATGATGTGAGGTTGGCATGTTGACGCAGTGGGTAATGTTGTCACCTCACAGCAAGAAGGGCATGTCACATGAATTGGAGATGCTACGTTGCCCCCTAGGTGTGAATGTGTTTGTCTGTGTATCTGCCCTGCGATAGACTGGTGGCCTGTTTGTGGTGGGTTATGCCTTTGCCATTGAATACTGAGATAGGCTCCAGCACAGTCTGCGATGCAGAAGGATGTGGTTTAGGGGATGAGGGAGTGAGTGGTGTGATGTGATTTGTGTCCAGAATGTGTTGTGTGTTGAATTACTGCATCAGAATGACAGGCAGAATGATGCTCATTAGATGGCAATTGTTTTAAATCAGCACATGTCCAGGCCAGTCTTAAGTTTGCCCATGACCATTTGGATGATACAGAGGAGTCATGGGAGAAAGTTCTGTGGTCAGATGGGCTTAATTCCACTCGCCGTGTTTGGAGGACGAAGAATGATGAGTACCATCCCAAAAACACCATCCCTACTGTGAAGCATGGGAGTGGAAGCATCATGCTTTGGGGATGTTGTTCTGCACATGGGACAGGACGACTGCACTCTATTAAGGAGAGGATGACCGGGGCCATGTATTGTGAGATTTTGGGGAACAACCTCCTTCCCTCAGTTAGAGCATTGAAGATGGGTCGTGGCTGGGTCTTCCAACATGACAATGACCCAAAGCACACAGCCAGGATAACCAAGGAGTGGCTCCGTAAGAAGCATATCAAGGTTCTGGAGTGGCCTAGCCAGTCTACAGACCTAAACCCTATAGAAAATCTTTGGAGGGAGCTCAAACTCTGTGTTTCTCAGTGACAGCCCAGAAACCAGGCTGATCTGGAGAAGATCTGTGTGGAGGAATGGGCCAAAATCCCTCCTGCAGTGTGTGCAGACCTGGTGAAAAACTACAGGACCTCTGTAATTGCAAACAAAGTCTACTGTACCAAATATTAACACTGATTTTCACAGGTGTTCAAATACTTATCTGCAGCAGTAACACACAAATAAATTATTAAAAAATCATACATTGTGCTTTCCGGATTTTATTTTTTTAGATTATGTCTCTCACAGTGAACATGCACCTAAGATGAAAATTTCAGACCCCTCTATGATTTCTAAGTGGGAGAACTTGCAAAGTCGCAGGGTGTTCAAATACTTATTTTCCTCACTGTATTTCTGACAAGACTTGAAGCCAGGATGACCTCCAGGCCTTTCTGTTCTTCAAGATCAGCACATCTATGGTCAGTGCCAGATTAACAATGAATCAATCAGGTTTCATTAGACTAAATTTTCCCCACTTAAGCCTAGATGATCAGAAATGTTAAACTCCTTAAAACCAGTTATCGTTATTAGTGAGAATAAGTTTTGGGACTTAGTGAATATGCACTGTAAGTTGCTGATGCTTGCACACAGGACGATAGCGGAGAGGAGAAAAAGAGCTTTGATGAATGGAGGGGAAAAGGGTGTCTCTCTCTCCGGTCAGCTGCATGACCTGACACCGTTTACTTAGTCAGCAGGCTCAGCTTATAGAGGGAGAGCGAGCGCGGGAGAGAGAACCCACTCAACACTTTCCAAAACAAGCTCTTTGTAAAATTAAGTGCATGGCCGAGGACAGCAATGTTTATTTGACGCCTCCGTCAAACAACCGATCCAGACTCATCCACTGACACTTCAGCTGCCACACGCAGTTTGTGTTAGTGAAGAGCCTGTTCTCACCCAGCACACTGCAATTACCGCAGGACAACAACACGCACCGACACGGCTGCTGAGGCGACGGCTCTGGAAATAAAGCACGAGGACAAAGCTGGAATATGTCGAGTACAAATTTCCCTTTAACAAACGCAGCTGAGAGGTCGGGACACATGAAGTGTGAAATACTGTATTAGTTTTAAACACTGTATTACAGGGCGGCATTCATAACTGGCCATGAATGACAAAGGTCAGCTAAACCACAGACAGCTAAAACGCCGCACTGCATATAGCCCATGTCACGATTAGAATATAATAGCAGGTCCCGGTAAATCATAAACAATGCTGTAAAGCTAACGGTAATTTAACAGGAAATGGGTTCAGCGTGAACGAAAGCCAGAGTCAAAATCCAGGTAATGTTGACTTTGCAATTTACCTGCATTAGACCAAGTACAATCCCCAGGTAATTACCCAGAGGCTCATTTGTGAAGAGAAGCTGGTGCATTACCATGAAATGCAGATGTACAGATTATAGCCAGTAAAGCTGCCTTTGTTTGTTATTTTAGGTATGTGAATTAAAACGTCCTACAGAGAAGCCTTAAAAACGGACCCGTATGTGCAGAACTGGCCAGCAAAGCAGGCCGCTTGTTTTTTCAATTTTTCCAGGAGAAAACAGTATAGTGTACATGATTCAGAACTGAAAGAGCTGTTGACGATTCATGTTTGGAATAGTTAGTATAGTCTCCTAATAGTTTTAGTTTAATTTGTACTTTCTGAACTCTAATATTTATACTCACTCACTCATCTTCCAAACCACTTAATCCTTCTGGGTCATGGGGGTTCTGTAGCTCACCCAGCATTCAAAAGGCAGAAGGCGGGAAATGCCCTGGACGGGCCATCAATCCATCACAGGGCTGTAACAGCTTTAGTATAGTTTAGTATAGTTTTTATTTTGTTTTAGTTTTAATCTTCAGCATTATGACAAACGCTGTAATAGAAGCTATTTATAAGTGTAGAACAAAATTAACACAACAGTAGACCGAGCTCGGCTCTTCACCAGCCTTCTCTAAAGACTTTCATTCACACAGTGAAAAATGAAATACAGCTCTAGAGGCTCCTTGTCAGCGCTTCCTCAGTGGATTAAGCATGTTAAATCGGCATTAGCCGAGAACAAGTTAATCTAACACTTAAAGGTGTGAATGTAAAAACTGTGAATATCAGAAAGAAAACTATTTATCTTTCTTAAATAGTGCAGGAGGGGCTAATTAAACTCAGCCAGAGTACACAGGGAGTAGGTCTATTAAGTATAAGTAAACTTGTAATGGATAGTAACCAACACTGGATTCCCTGTTCAAGCAGCCTTTTTTACCCAGCCAGTGGCAGCTAGTGTGGTTTATTATTGGATTTAACTAAAAGATGGTGAAATCACTCTCTGGAAGGAATAACTTAAGCATCCCATAATAGTTTGAGACAAGCACTAAAGCTATACCACCCTACTACTGGTCAGTGGTGGGTCACATTTTGAGGCATAACCAGAATTCTGAGTTCTTTGAGCAGATCCTGAAAGGCGAATTTGCACTACATTGTGAGCTGGTACGTTTATATAGTGCTGCACCCAACTTGGCTTGGGCTCAAGCTTTATAATAGCAATACTGAGGGGCTTTGAGGGGCATCAGGAATTGCCAACTGTGTTCCCTTACTTTGAAAATGACTGCTTCACCTCTGGCATCATTTACCAAAAGTCGATAGAGCAGACTGGCAGTCCAACAGAACTATGCATACCTAAGTTTGTACCTCCTTAGTCTGTTTTAGAGTGGACATACTTCTGAATATGTTTTCATGTTTTTGAAAGAGTTCTTTATTTTATTTTCAGCACATTTTCTTTGCTAGTTTGCATTGCTACTGATAAGCCTGGTACGAACATGCAGTTCCTGCTAAGTCAGTGGTCCCTATTCCGATGTAAGTGTCCTAATGTCAATCAAAAGGTGGCAGGTAGTCACCACTCTGAAATTGGTTGGTCACTTGCCCACTCCAACCCCAGCTGGCCCCTAGGGGGGTAGTGTATGACATTTACACAAGGCTTTTAACAAATGACAAAAACTGATACAGACATTAATAAACCTTATCTCCACAAGTGACAGCAGTCTAACTGACAAAAGCAGCCCTTATGATTATCATTTGTTGGAATAGACCTTTATAAATGTTTATGGAGCTTCATGCAAGTCATCATGATAGTCTTATGCAGGTATCATGTTGCCTTTTGAATGGCGCCCTTCTACAAAGTGCTAGCTTGTTCCTAGCTTTGAACTGGAGCAACAAGGCTGATGTAGCTAACCAGTAATGACTGTTAATACCCCAACAGTTAGCACTGTGCAGACTGTATGCCTAAATCATGGCATGTTCTGATGAGTTAGTAAGCTCAACTAGACTGTAGGTGGCTTGTTACACTGTAGGACACATGGTTACCTATAACAGTAGATGAAGCACAGACAAAACTCACGCTGCAAGATGGCTGCTAGTATTGTTTGTTTTAATGAAGGAAAGTCCTGTACTTTAGTCCAGTGTCAGTATAAATGACAGAAACCACATCAGCAAGCCAATCTGAAGCAAATCTGAGTAATGATTTAGGGGCTACAGTTAGCACAAGGCTAAGTGGTATGGAATTAGCTTGAATACTTGTTAGCTACAGTAGTTCTGTAGCTTCACTGCAAAACTAAAGAAGCTAACTTAATATAGCAAATACATCTTTCCTGACACACTGCAGAATAAAAAAAAGTGTGAACATTTGATCCCCACCCCCCACCCCCAAACTGTTCACCCAGGCCACTGAGCAGACACCACTGTGTTCGCTTTAAAGGGGAATTCCATCACTTTTCCAATGTCCTGTGTAGACTGTATTTGTTTGGTAAAGGGCATGTTCTCGGTTTGTTGGGTAAATTAAAGCATCAAATTAATCAAAAGAACAAAGCAATAAAGCTGGTTATAGGTTCTGAACATGCATGAGCTTGCTTTCAGGCCAGAAGTGTAATTAACAGCTTAATTAAAGTGGAATTTCATCAATGTTCCACCGTATCTGCTTAATTAATTGGCTGGGATGTAAATGAAGTCATTCAGAGTGGTTTGATTACATGGTCAATTGGTAAGAGAAACTTACCAACTCTGGAGTTTTTACAGTTCTGGTAATCAGAACCAAGAGTCACGATATCTACAATGCAAATATGGCTGCTTTACTTAACTATCCAAAGGCACCAGTGAACCTATATGCCTTCTGAGTTTATATGTAATATTAAACATGATTAAAGAATAAAAATAAAAAAATGCTTTATTGGAAAGTATTTCATCTTAGAACATATTTAAAAAAAATACATTTGGGGCCAAAACCTTCTCATTTCGGAAATCAACATCTTAAGTCACCAGAAGGTGGCTTTTTTATGTAATAACTTTCTGGGAGGAGCTTGGCTTGACGTCTGGTTCCAATCACCACCACTGTAAACTATCCTAATGTTTCCCTATAACAAAACAGTCCCATTAAACCACTCTGAATGTCTTAGTTTCAGTCTTAACAATGTAATTAATTTCTCCTTTTAAAATCTCATGTTTAGTGGAACAATAAGACTGATGACTGAAGACAGCACTGAGCAAAGTTCTCCCCCTGCTGCCCCTCCTTTCCATTCAAAGAGGTTAAACTAGGCATGATATAAAAGACCGTACGAGCTACTACTGCCACCACAACACATTACAAGCTGCACCAGCACTAAACCACAATGAGTTCGTTTCAGGTAACACCAAGGTCTCTGCGCCTCAAAACCATTTACCGAAGGCAGCAGAGAAGCATCCATTTTTAGCATTAGCCTTTGTGGTGCTATAAAAAAGGTTACAGCACCACTGGGTGCCTCTCCCTCCTCTCTCTTCAAAGGGCCTGAAAGTAAAAGGTCAGGTCGTTATGTCCATTCTCATTAGCCATCGGGAGAGAACACTAATCATACCCGATCACAGTGCAAAACGCTTACTGCACATCGGGTCACTGGGTGTGCTGCAGGTACCAGAAGTTAAAAATGGATCGTCTGCTGTCGTCATTAACTTTCAAAACTACTTTACCCTGAGAGTCTCACGCTCCGGCACCAGTGCTATACGAGCTCTAAAACAAGCTCAGTGAATCCAACTCTGGACTTCCAGAGTTCCAGAGCTGAAGATTTCCCCCTTTGGTTTTCATATAAAGCCCCAGATCCAGTAGTGCTAGTGTCTCGTTTTTCAGCATTACCAGCTGAACATATTACAAAGAGACAGTCAGAGCTCATGCACTTCATGCCATATGTTCATGCCATAATCCAATAAGAGAGGAATGTCCGATGTCATTAAGGGCACTTTGGATGCATCCTGTTGCATCCTGCTACTGGCTTGCACAAGTGTGGACGCAACAGAGACTTCAGTAGTAGTGTGAATCTTTCCATCTACACTCAAGTAACGGAACTGATCTGCTTTCTATCCTGGTCAATCAGTGAGCACTGGCCAGCGGTTTCTCCCCTCCTGCTGTGTTTATTAAAAGAGCTTTCACTTGTCAGCTTCAACCTCACAATGTACAGCCTAAATGTTTCTGAAGTGCAGTTAAATTAAAGCCAGTTTCCCCGGAAACAGTGGAAGCTGTGATAAAGGGTGGGATTTTCTGTTTTTTTCTGATGCTAAATGAATACTTGATGCTAATTTTGACAGGAAATGAAATAAATGAAGGGTGGACT
>JAMWET010000794.1:0-107671 GCA_024036415.1 Prochilodus magdalenae | reverse complement strand
AAACCAACAAGCCTGTAACCCCTGCAGTTTCCATGCAAAGGCCAACTAGGCTGTCAATAGTGCGGTAAACTATGGACCTTCACTATTGCTACAGCATCTGCGGACAGTCCCTGGCCCATGCTAGAGTTCTGTTACTGGATTTTAGCCATCAGCATTTAACATTACAGTGTACAGCGCTCCTGCAAGGCTAATTATGTAAGTGTTCAGGTGTCAGATTCCATGTGCTGGGGGATTGTGAATATTCTAACAAATGAGACAGCAGGAAATCCCTCACCACCCTTCTCTTCAGACTCTACACCAGTAACAGGGTCTCTAGGTAATCAGTTTGAAGATCTCCAAGTCTGCAGAGAACAACACAGTGGTCAAGACTACATGACCAACACTGATAAGTTTGCTTACTGAGCGGATGTTGAGTAGCTAATCTTCTGCTGCAGCTGCAACCACCATCTGCTGCTCGACACACAGTAGAAATAGAAGTGAACTTCAGTAACAGCTCCTCCTCGCTAACCGTCCCTTCTCTTTGGATTCCACTATTAGGAGTCACTCAAGTTCCTGGCACCGCTGACCATATCCAGGGATCTGAAGGTGGGGGAGGAAACACAGTCTCTATGGTCAAGAAAGCACAACAGAGAATGTCCCTTCATGAGATGGCTAAAGGAAATTCAACCTACTGTAGGACCCCTGATGATCCAGTTTGTACACCAATGATCCAGTCACATCATCCATAACCATCTGGTTTTGTTTCTCAGCACATAATCAGAACAGCAGAGCAGATCGTTAGATATAGGACATCAGCTGGACAAAACCACCAAATATAGAGATTCTACACTAATGCCCTGCAGTATCATTACACACAGAAACTTCTGTGTTCTTTAACATCTGCTCACCACAGACAAACGACAACACACTATAGCCCTGAGACAGAAAGGTAAAGGACTGTAAGTAACTACACAAGTGGATTAGGCTCTGGTTTAAGATTTGGGTATTGTTAAGGCTGATGCACTGGAGAACACCAGTGCTGACAATGCAGAGACGCCTTACAGAGTGGATCCATTATCAAAGACTGCTCTCGTTTTGGATGTAAAGGACACATTCTGTCCACCACTGGACCTTAATAAACTGATGGTGTTCTTGGGTCATGTTGTACATGAGACATTGTGCTTATGAGACACCTCTGAAATGACAGTAAAAAGTCTCTCTCTCTCTCTCTCTCTCTCTCTCTCTCTCTCTCTCTCTCTCTCTCTCTCTCTCTCTCTCTCTCTCTCTCTCTCTCTCTCTCTCTCTCTCTCTCTCTCAGGAAGTTATGAATGTTGAACACAGAGCGTCAGTCAGTCAGTCGGTGTGGGGACAGTATGGAGTTCAGTGCGCTCTCTGTAAAACTCTGTGAGTAAATGTTCTGTATGTCTTTAGCAGAGATGCTCAGTGTTGGTGATGTGTGTTAACAGTGGTGTTCAGGGCCTCTGATGAGCTGTGTGGCTTTGCTCTGGAGCATCATGAGGTGTAAATGTAGCTTCAGATTTACAGATAACACTTCATGTTTAATCACATATGATATTTAGCAGCCGGTTTGTCTGATGGCTTTAAAGTTCTCTCATACAGTAAATATATATTAATAGTTTATTTTAGAACTCATCTTCAGTACATATGAAATGTGTAGCCTCAATGCCTTTACTACAATAAAGGAATGATTTCAGTGTTTCTCTCTTTCTCTTCTGTTTAAGGGCTGGTTTCTTTTGTTCAAGCTGGACAATCACTAGGTCATTTACTAACGTGTAGGTATTGAGTATGCACTGGTTAATTATGGATATTAGTATTTGAGTGTATATTGATAGATGTGTGTGTTTGATTGTTACAGGGTGGTATGTACCGGTTCTGACTGTGGAGCCTAATGGGCCACAAATATTCAGTGGAGAGACCGTCACACTCACATGTTCCATTCCAGGACAGAGAGTAGATGACTGGATGTACTACTGGTACAGAGATAACACTCAGCTTCACCACTCTGATCAAAACTATTACACCATAACAGACATCAGAGCATCTCAGAGTTCAGATTATTATTGTTATGGTTTGGTGAAACGAGGTCAAGAAGTCTGTGACTGGAGTAACGCAGTGACTCTCACAGTAACAGGTACATGTCTGATCTGTCACTCCTGTAACATTAACACTGTTAGTTATGATTATTGGAGTAATCATTAATAGAGCTTATATTCACTGAGCACTGTGTGTGTCTAATTGGTTTACAGTAATATTTCATTAATGTGGTTTTTGTAGAGAGACCAAAAGCTTCACTGACCATGGTCCCTACTGGACAGATGTTTAGTGGAGAGACAGTAACTCTCAGATGTGACATACAAGGACACACAGACACTGGGTGGAGCTACAGTTGGTATAAAGATGGTGACAGTAACCGCCCAGTTCATTCCTCTAGTTATAAAACAGACTACTCATTCAGTGCTGTAGAGTCTGACAGTGGTACATACACCTGTAGAGGAGAGAGGAGGAGAGACTCTCAGAGATCAGTAACACTGTTACACTGACTGTATCAGGTGAGTGTGTTCTTCTCTTATTCACTCAGACATCCATTAATCACTCCATTCAGTCTAGATGTTTAAAGCATCACAGTGTGCTGTGTTAATGTTTTAATTGAATTCATTCATTATTATTCAGGTCTGCAGTGTTTAAGAGCTGTGGAGCATTTAGGGATTAACTATTCTGTTGTGCTGACCTGCATGTTTATACAGAGAGGAGTGTGAACAGATTATTTCATAGCAGCTGCACAAACTGTAGTGCACTTCCTTTCAGAAAGCTGATGGGATAAAAATCAGGTGTCCACAAACCTTTTCTTATCAAGAGACATGCAGTGATGAATGCTGGTGTTGGCAATGATCAGTGCACTTAAGCTACAGTTATAGGTATCATAAGCTAATAACAGTCACAGATTTAAAATAACATCTGAATGATCATTTCTGTGTTTAAGGTGAGTCTCCTCCAGTCTCTCTGATGGTCAGCCCCAGCAGAACTCAACACTTCACTGCTGACTCTCTCTCACTGAGCTGTGAGGGACAGAGTAACTCTACTGGATGGAGAGTGAGACGATACACACACACACAGTGAGGAGGTGTCAGATTGTTCATCAGGCTGGGGATCAGTTACAGGATCTACATGCAACATCAGGTCCCTCTCCCCATCCCACACTGGAGTGTACTGGTGTGAGTCTGAATCTGGAGAGAGCAGTAATTCTGTTAACATCACAGTGCACAGTGAGTCTACATGTAATGTATTTATTCTTACATGTAATGTACATTCCTTTAAACAAAACACAAACAACTGTTAATGTTTTCTCTGTTCTAGATAATGTGATCCTGGAGAGTCCTGTTCATCCTGTACCTGAGGGAGGTCCTCTGACTCTACACTGTTTATATCACCACACAAAGCCCTCAAACCTCACAGCTGAGTTCTATAAAGATGGATCACTCCTCCAGACTCAGACTCCAGGAGAGATGACCATCCGTACTGTCTCAAGGTCAGATGAAGGTCTCTACCACTGTAAACACCCAGAGAGAGGAGAGTCTCCACAGAGCTGGATCTCAGTCAGAGGTGAGGAATACATTACTTTGTTTGTTTGTTAACCTCGTTATAGGATTTTCTCTTTTTCAAACCTGATCCACAGATTCGGTTTCTGGAAATAAGTGACAATTTCATTGGCTATAGGTTCAGCTGCTGAACCTGATGTTGGTCTGGTTGGAGCGGTTGTGGGAGTAACTTTGACTCTGCTGTTCATCATTGTCCTGTTTCTGCTGTGGTCCTACAAAACCAACAAAGGTCTGACATCTCATCCGTATAATTTATGTGCAATAAAACTGTAGCAAACTCCAGAGCTTAAAAGAACTAGTTCACACTCGTTCATTACTGTGTAGACCAGAGCACAAATCTCTCTACAGGAAACCTGCAGAACCAGACAATCAACCAGACATCTAAATCAGGAGATGAGGACATTTAGTCTGGATACACACCAGTGCAGGTGTGATCTCAGTGCTCCGTCCCACCCAACTCACTGACACTGGTTGGCAGATGAAGGGCTTTTTACTCAGGGTCAGCTAGCCAGCCCCCCCCAGCAGGAGTATCTCAAATTACTCCATGTCCTTAGCCTTACAGTCTTTTCTGTAATTAACATAATTATTTGCTCAGTATGAATTAGACATATATCACTCATAGATATCTATTCACATATAATACACTATTATATATCATACATATCACATACCACATATCACACTTATATCCAATTCAATTAATTCAATCCAATTTAATTTAACTGGTTTGACATTTTACCAAAACAGGGTTGTAAAGTATAACAGAACACAGTTAGGCTCCTCCCAGTGCCAGAATGTCAATACTAGAACTGAGATGCATATAATAAAACTACCCTTGTGTAAGTGTACATGTACAGTGTGTTGAGGTAGCAAAGTGTGCAGTTCAGTATGTGGTTGTAAGCAGTGTAAGATATGTAAAGTTTACAGTGCAGGCAGGAGAATAGCAGCTCTATGTTCAGGTAAACAGCTAAACAGCTTAACAGTACAGAGTGTACAGTACAGTATATAGATAAATAAATACAGATCAGATACACAGCTCAGATGTTCAGATATACAGGTCAGTTAAAGTACACTGAAACAGTCCTGTGAGCTAGTGAGGGTGATCAGGGCTGGATCAGGGCTAGATCAGTAAGTCTTTAGTGTATTGTATATTGTAAATATTATGGCAATCTAATTTAGTTACACCTATTTCATTATCATTATTAGTTATGCTTATTTCATTGTAATAAACACATGTCCTTATGTTCCATATTATGCATTCATTTCACTGCCACAAGATTTCGTTTTAGAGTCTTCCCATAATGACAAGCAGAGAAAAATAAGTAGAGTACTGCCACCTAGGGGTGAACAAGATATCACAATGGCAGGAAAGCATGGCTGGGCTAGAGCAGATTCTACCAGTGCTCTGCAGCATACAGATAACCTATCAGTAATAAATGATACAACAAAGTGACAAACTGAATGATCAAAAACCCCTATACAATCAGCACCATCCAGCTACCCAGCCTGAACAAAACAGGCTCCTCCCAGACTAGTTACTATGTAAATAAGCTTTCCACTGTGTTTTGGTTGGGTTTGACTTGATCATTTCTGCCCTCCTTTAGTCCATCTGTGGTCAGTCACTTTTAACCAGAAGACCATTTTATACTGTGATGCATGCACTGTGATTTCATATTGCTGCGTCATGTGAGCAGCAGGTACTCCTTTCAGTTGGTTCAGAACCCACTGCTGTTTGTTTAAAATTGAAGGCGTGGCTAGTAAACCTTGATTCTTCATTGGTGGTTTTGTTTTCAAGGTGGCAGGAGTGTCTTGGCGTATAGGTTTGCTGGGATGACATTCATAACAAATAGCAGAAAGTGCTAGAAGAGCCATGCAGTCACATTTTATGTGTCTAAAGTTAGATAAAACACAGCATATCCAGACACTGCAGATAGATCACACTTTTATATTACACACATTAACTTTAATTACAGCAGTTACACACTGCAGGCATGTAATCTGCTGTGTCACCTTTAAAAAAACAATGCCCTTGATGCAGCACTCGTCTACTAATGACCAAACTAAAATGTCTTTCACTAAATGGGAAATACACTGTTTAGAAAAGGGGCACATATTAATGTTAATGTTTCTATTTATGTCACAACTGAAGAAGCAGCCACTGACGAAGGCTTTACGTATTCAGATCCGTGCACAGACACGTTAAGGAGACAGAGGCTCAAGCTGAAAAAGGGAGTTCATTTAATTAATACAAGTAGTCTAATTATGTTTCAGAGAGGAGCGTTGGTGTTATGTATTTCCCAAGGCAGTTAAAATGACTAAACAGGCTAACTGAACTACATTATCCAGCATACAAGTGTGGGCACAGGAATCACCAACAAGAGTAGTGAGGGATAGAAGACACTAACTCCAACAGGACACCACTCCCTTCTACTCCTTCCTTAATGAGACTTAAATATCTGACTGCGCTGCTCTCAATTAATCGATGACTGCAAGTTATTAGGAGAAATATTATTAATATTATTATTAAAACACATTCAGTTTAATGGTGGAGGATGTACAATAATATCACCATGTTAGACAATTTAACCACAACTACTTTAATTACAAACAGCAGCTGTGAAGATTTGGCTGACCTCTGCCTGCAGCCACCTCATTGAAAATGACAGTAATTTAAATGAGCACAACCCAGATTAACCCAGATTAGAATTAAATGACATCATTGGGGCAAGGTTAGCTACTGATAGGGGCTCCCATCAGTAGCCACCCTTGGCCATCAACACCTCACCAGCAAGAATAGTGGGTAATTAAGATGTGTACAGTACTGCTGGGATTGCCTCTGCTGCTGTCCCTTTATCTCCTACCCAGTAGACATGGCTGTAATGTTACCCACTATGCTAGTTCATCAGCATCAGTCAGCAATGACCGGGGTTAAGTATTTTAAATGAACACAAACCAGATTACATTTAAAAGACCTTGGTGAGAGTGAAGCTCCTTCTTTCCTCACTAATATTGTACAAAACAAATATAATCCATTACTCTTTCTTAAAATGATTTATCTTTAACTTTATGCCTGAAATGAGTTAATCCTCCACACACATAACTACTCACAGTAACAGAAACTCCCCACACTTCTGCCACATGCCTGCACAAACTCAGTTATACTGTAAAAGTACTTCCAGTGACTAACACACGCTACTCTGTATCAGGTGATGCTGAAGACGAGCTCAGTTACACCGTTTACTCAGAGGTCATGATGAAGAATAATAAATCCAAGGATGAAGGTACATTCTAATATATACAATATTTGCATATGTCATGTGGTATCATATCCAGTCAGCTTATATGTCTGCAGTACAGTCAGTCAGAGTGCATTCAAGACTCTAAACATGGAGTTATTTGTTTGTTCCATATCAGGACAAGATATTACAGAGCAGGATTTACAGACTGAAGTCATTTACTCAAACCTGCCGTATGACAAAGCTACAGGTACTCTGGCTATATCCCTCCATATCTATTATATATACATGATGTAAATATTCCATCACTGCACTAACAGACTGAAAGGAAGCTGCCATAACTGTCACAGTGGATTAAATGTGCACGGTGGGATGTTTAGGATGCTTAGCAAAGTTAGAATCCTAATGAGATGCTCGTAACTGGATTATGATAGTAATGTGCTTTTGTTTTCTGCAGATGTTTGTGTTGGATCCAGGGATATGATGAAAGAAGAAATGAAAGACAAAATATGGTAGAGCTTTTGTACAATTTACCATTCCTCTTAGGTTATAGCTTCTTTTAAAGTCCTTCCAGTTCTGGATGTTAATATATTATATTAATAATAATTATATGTGAGGAGGAAATCTATTGTTTTGAGTGAGATGTTACGTTACATTGAGACACACAAGACGTTCTGGGTATGAACTGGGTTAATGTGATTTATACACCCCCAAAATTTTCGGAATTATGTGAAATGCAAGTCAGAGCAGGAAGCAGTGATCAGTGCACTCTGCTTGATCTGTATTAAATGAAAATGATACAAAACAGGTTTATTTCTTCACAGGCTTGTAGTTGTAACACTGTAACACCCTCTAAAGGTTACCCGCTAATACCTCCCCCACACTGTGTGCCTAAATTTTGAACTTCACGCTGGTAACACTTTTGGACATCTCTTTTCTTTTTTGTCCAGAAAAAGCTCCTCTAGTCAGACTGGGATACATGTTTCCATTCTGCATCCGTCCATTTCAGAAGTCAGTAGCCCTGCTGGGCACTGCTGACATGTGACTACTTCCACTGTGTGTAGTACAGTCTTAACTCGCAGACAGTGTTTATTAATAACAGTAATAATAAGTGTTCCTGAGTCTATCTGGTGAGATCCATCATTTGTGGTTCTCAACTTAAAAGCCCTGGAAACCCTGTGTGAGGAATGCGATTTTTTGAGATGATTTGAGATGATAGATGATTATTTAATATCCAAGCATGATTACATGACCTGTTTAGGATGCTGTTTGTCATCGTACATGTGAAAAATCACTGCTTTCTGTTTATATCTTTCTCCTCATTTTTGGAACTGAGTTTGTAGATATTGAGTAAGATCCTGTTAAATTCTAAAGCTCTCAGTTCACATACTGTAATGTGTTTAACATGGCCTTAAGTAGCTTATTTCTTATAAACTGTTCAGTCTTTCAGTGTAGTTAAACTTTTATGTTACTCAGAACATTCAACTACCACAATCTACTCTCTCACACTTACCTGGTTAATATCTAGAACTTGGGGGATGATTATTATCTTCACATGTAAAACACTTTCTAAATGGTGATGCTCTTTTAAAGGTCTCGGGGGAGAGAGTACAGAGGCAGAACATTACTGAAGATGTGAGAGGAAGCAGCACACCAGCTGGTCATACCTGCACTTATACAATACTGCAGAGTCAGCTTTTACTGTTTAACCTTCTGCTTGTTTTTAGTTTGTACTGATACATGCTATAGACATGCTATGGGGGAAAAAATGAAAGCAGTTTACTAACATGAAGTAATGTATTAGTTAACACGAAGTGGTACATTAAGAAAGGTTAACTAATGTAAAAATGTAATAAGTATATGTTTATATGTTCAACATAAGACAACCTTTGCTCATGTAAATAAAGCAGAAGAATAGAAAAATGCAGCAGCTGGATACAGAGGCTTTTGGTTGTATCATTTCAGACACTGAAGTGGGTCTAAAGATATGGGTATATCACTGACAGTACCTTCACTCTGTTTCCTACAGCTATGTGAGGTGATACACCTTTTGTCTGTGTACAGTCTGCACGCTACACAAGAGCTTCTGATCATATTACTGATTCTATTAGTTTCCTGAGTTCAACATAATGGTAAAAATACATGGAAGCATGATCTGCTCTGAGCACCAGGTCATTACAGTCCTCTGTCCCTCAGCCATCTTGTTTTAGTCTCCTCCCCCAGTTTTACCAGCCATTGTGAAATAAGAGGCACAACTGTGGAAGAAGAGATCAGGAAATATTTACTAGAGTGAATTCACAATAGTGGCCGACCTCAGTGCCGCTTGTCTCGCAGAATTTTAGCTCATTCTTCCGTAAGGAACAGCTTCATCTCTGTTATCTCTTTAACTGCCTGCTTCAGGTCTTACCACAACATTGCTAGTGGATTAAGGTCAGGACTCTGACATGCCTGTTCCAAAATACAAACTTTATTCTTCTGATTGTTTTAAGGTAGAACGACTTGTGTGCTTAGAGTTGTTGTCTTGCTGTAAGACTCACTTTCTCTTAAAATGCAGCTCATAGAAAAGATTTAATACTGGGGTGCAGTGTTTACCTTTCTCCAAACATGATGCTTCTCATTTAAACCATGAAGATGTATTTTGGTCTCATACGTCCATGAAATGTTGTTGTTCTGCCAACCCTCTGGCTTGTCCATGTGATCTTTAGTAAACAGCAGACGTGCTGCAGCTTTCTCCTTGCAGCCTTGCCATGCACACCATTGTTTTTCAGTGTTCTCCAGATGGTGGATTCATGAACATTAGCATTAGCCGAGGCGAGAAAGGACTTAAGTTGCTTAAAAGTTACTTTGGGTTCCTTTGACCAACTTTGATAGGTCCCTGTTTACTAAATTAATCAGGGCACCCACTCACAAGTGATTGTCATCCCACTGATTGAAAACACCAGACTCTAATTTCCCCATATTCCACACAACACCATAACCATCACATCACCTACTGTGTTAACTTTTGCACCACAAAAGATATTCCAACGCTTGCAGCAAACAATTTCTGAGAAAATTCTTCTTTGATGTATTACATGACCACCTTACGACTGAAAATATTTGCCCCTGATCCAATAAGGCAGCTTTCAAGATGGAAAGACAACAAACCGTTCATCTCTGCTTTTTACAGTTGTGGCTGTTGAGTCACTCCTCATTTGTCTGACAGTTCGTCAGTTGTCTCTCCATGGTTCATGTAGGTCTCCCAGATCCTACTTGTCACTGGTGTGTGCCTTCTCCATCTACTGGCACTAACAGCATGCTATGGTAATATCTGCATGACCAGTACCTCATACAGTTTCTTAAAGACCATCCCAGAGCCCTACAATGCAACCCCTCTCAAACTCCTCTATCTGCTCTATCTGTCCTACCTAAGGCATTCTTTGCTTGCCAAAGATGTTACCAACAAAACACGAGTCAGATAGAAAGTACAGTAAAGGCCCATCACTGAACTGCAGAACACACAGACAGACCGTTATTTGTTGTGCGAGTTTTAATCATGAAAGTCAGGTCAATGTTCTCTACATTCCATCAGCATGTGGACTTTGCAGCATCATATACAGCATCAGTGATTATCCATATTAGCCAGTGTACTGATGATGTTACTGTATCCAAGACCATCACTACACACACAAATCAGAGACCTTGGATGACTGCTGAGGTGTGAGCACTGCTGTGAAGCAGTCTTCAGAATGGTCCTAAGAACAGATGGGGACAGACACACAATAGCAGAGAGGTAAAATGTGCACATGCTCAGAGAATTCACAGACACTTCTAGGCACATGTGGCAGGACATGCAGTCCATCATTATCTACAGGTAAACATCGCCAACATCACTGGTCCCATTTTTTGGCATGTGTTGCAGGCCTGAAATGCAGGAATGGATGGATATAAAATAAATGTAATAAAAAGTTTAACAGACAAAAGATTAAATATTTAGGATTAATTTTGTCTGCAATGAAAGTAAATGTAAAAAAATACTGCATTTTCTTATTTGCGTTTTCTATATTTCCCCTCCCCCATTAGGACAGCTAACTACCATTCCACCTCTCTTCTTATGAAGAATCATGTCAGAAACATCTCTCAAACTCACTATTCTGGCACCTGAGTGTGTGATGAGGCTCACATCACCTGGTAGCTAAACACTTTTTGCAGACTTGAATGAAGAAGCACCAAGTAGCTTCAGAGATGAAGGAGCACCAAGCATTGTGATTAAAACTTGTGTGTCTGTTTATTGAAGGCACTTTCAAGTCAAGTGATGAACCAAAACATGAGATACAATGAAATAAAGGCAGAAATCATTTCTATAAACATAGATGGACTGATCTACTTACAAAGCTTCTGCTAGGTTCACACAGGCAGAGGGGCTAGATGAACAAGAAGACTTTGAATGTGCTGCTAGTTTTCTGATGAATATGGCTGACCTGATCATGTGACTTCTAACAATCACTGAGAAAGGAAACATCTACATAAGAGGAATGAAAGAGATGGCCTGTAGATGGTGCTACTACCACATGAACAAACTGATTTGAGCTCATGTTAGGTGAATGTGCAGGCCACAGCACTCATCTGAACTCTCCAGAATGCTCCTTAAACCAGTTCTAGACAACTTGGGTCTGATGCATGGTACATGAAGTGAAGTCTCAGTTATTTAGAGTCAGTATGATCTCATACATACAGCCTGTGTGTATGTGTGTGACATTAATACATAAAAGCATATGATGCTCCTTTGGACACAGGCAGACTATATTGTTGTGCTTTATCTCTTTCTGCTGCTTCAGTAACCCTGCCACTGCTAGTTCACTGTAGAGCTTTATACATCTAGACTAAATGTAGTGATCTGATGATGATATTAATGGATGTCTGAGTGAATAAGTAAGGAACACACTCACCTGATACAGTCAGTGTAACAGTGTTACTGATCTCTGATCTCTGAGAGTCTGTCCTCTCTCTCCTCACGTTATCAAGTTTGTGCATGATACGACAGTAGTGGGTCTCATCAGCGGAGAGGAAGTGCAACGGTTAACGGACTGGTGTGGAACCAACAACCTGTCTCTGAACGTAGACAAGACCAAAGAGATGGTTGTTGACTCCAGAAGGACAAGGCATGGTCACTCTTCACTACACATCAACGGCTCCACTGTGGAGATCGTCAAGAGCACCAAGTTCCTTGGAGCTCACCTGGCAGAGGATCTCACCTGGTCCCTCAACACCAGCACCATAACCAAGAAAGCCCAGCAGCGTCTCTACTTCCTGTGAAGTCTGAGGAAGGCAAATCTCCCACCTCCCATCCTCACCACCTTCTACAGAGGAACCATCGAGTGCATACTGAGCAGCTGCATCACTGCCTGGTTTGGGAACTGCCCCGCTTCGGATCACAAGTCCCTGCAGCGGGTAGTGAGGACGGCTGAGAAGATCATTGGTGTCTCTCTCACCACCAGTCTGGACATTTACACCACATCCGCAGCATTGTGGGTGACCACACACACCCCTGACACACACACACTTTTCACCCTCCCACCATCAGGAAAAAGGTACAGAAGCATCCGGGCCCTCACATCCAGACTGTGCAACAGCTTCTTTCCCCAAGCCATCAGACTCCTTAACACCCAGAGTCTGGTCTGAATAACTGCACACATTTTAGTGACTGGACTGAACGCACACACACACAGTCTCATCTTTTAAATCTGTCTACACATAAACTTCAGGAGTACAATGTTTACATTTATACTAAATATGGACATAACTGCTGTTAAATCTATATAAATCTATAAAAATGTTAATCTAAAAAAAATGGACATAACCACACTTTACTGCTCCCACTACCAGTGGGCTAACTGTACTGTCCCCTCCCTGTATTTATTGTTTGCTGTTTCTTATATTGTAAATTGTCGTGTGTATTTATTGTATTTATTGTTCTATGTAGCACCTTGGTCCTGGAGGAACGTTGTTTTGTTTCACTGTGTACTGTACACCACTGTATATGGTTGAAATGACAATGAAAACTACTTGACTTGACTAGGTGTATGTAGCAGATAAAAGATAACACTACCTCAACTTTTATTGGAGAAACAAATCAACCTTCATTTTAGCGATTAAGGAATGTAGTAGAATGTTACGTATAATCAGTTACAAGTGGTGTAGGTGAATATATTGGTGGGGAAAGAAAAGGTCTTTTAGCTGCTGTTTTTATTTGTTCTTCTCATTAGCTGTTCATTAGCTTTAGTGCTAATCTCAGGCCTCATCTTTCTTAGATGCAGCATACAAATCTAAAAGAAAGTCTAAGATAATCTGTCGAGTATCTTAAAAGCGAATTATGTACTGGAAAGTCAGCTCAGTGGGGATTTCACTGAAGTGTTGACTGGGGCTTAATAGATTAACTGGACTGGACAGAGCTTATTAAATCATTCTGTGAGGATAATGTATATCAGTGTTTGTATTATGATATGTATTTTTATTTACTTTACTATTATTCCCCTTCATCATCTAACATTGCACCAGCTAGCAGAGATATCATTTAAGGACAATGAAAGGAGAAGTAAAGACAAATATGGCCGGAATTTTTTCCAAGATGCTTGGTTTCCATTTTTGGAGGCACTCTTGGAAAGTAAAGCACATAAAGGGAAACGGGTGTGTGTAATCAGTACTCCGGGGATGATGAATGGGAAAACGGGAGTCATTTGGGTGGTGACGGACATGTCATAGTTACGTCATTGAGTCCTGAATTCTGGGAGTTGGAGCTCGGGAGATTGGAGGTAGTGGGGAAACCTGGAAGTGTGACAGTATAGAGCTTTTTACAGATAAGGTTGTCTCAAAGGAGTTGTACAGGGAAGCAGTTTATAGAAGGATTACAAAAAAAGAAGAGAAAACTCATTTCAAATGAGATCCAGAGAAGACGGCGTGGTTTCTGGATCGTGTTGACATATGGACTATTCTTTAAATGATACAACTTACATTTGTGGACTACATGGCATACTGTGTTCACAGTCAGTGATTTCTGAGCACATGCAGTGATTTCTAGTATAGAATGGTGCTGGTTTTAATGCAGTGCCCCCCGGGGGCCCAGAGTTCACCAGCATCCCATATTGACTGTAGGCCTTGTCTCTTGCACACACGGACTTCACAACTTTTAGACCACTCTCTGCCCATATTTGCTCCTGAGATGCTCCTACAATGATCTATTTATTCATAGTGTAACCTAGTTTCAAATTGCTCCTGAAGTTGTTTTGTTTTTATTAGTATGACTTAATTTTTTTCACACTTTTGTTTCCCTGTCCCAACTATTTTGAGACATGTTGCTGGTATCAAGTTCTAAATGAGTTTCATGAAATGGTAAAATGACTTCTGTTATGAGCTCTACATCCTATAGTGAATAAAACATTGGTCTAGTAGATTATACATTTTGGCTACTCTAACCGTCTTTGTATTAGTCACAGCAAGTTCAAAGCAAGAGTGACAAGATGGAGACGCCCTGTTTGGCAGCGGCTACTTCAGCTCCAGTTAGCGATGTGTGTTTTATGTTAAATGTTCTCTCTATCCCGACACAGTCAGATAAGAGACTCGTCTATAGTCGCAGTATTTTGCTCAGACTTCGTGATTCTGTTTCATCCAGCAACTTGCCGAGTGGTTTAAGGGCTTCAGAAAACAAAACACTCTGTGAACTCTGGATTCTATGGCAACAAGACCCAGAGGCCTACACGGCAGGGGTCTCGTCTGCGACCACCAATCACTGCAGGAAGCGACGCAAGCGGTGCGAGAGGCCACAGGAACGCGGCACGTGGGCGGGTGTTAGCGCAAGGCTAAAGGGTAGCCAACACAGACCCACGCTTCCTTCCATCCTGCTGGAAAACGTCCGCACACTGGAAAACAAAATGGACTATCTGAGACTGGATTTAACCATGCAACGTAAGGTGAGAGACTGCTGTGCCCTGACCTTTACTGAGAAGTGGCAGAACTCCACTGTTGCAGATAGCGCTAATAGCATGGAGGGTCTAACAACACTCTGTGCGAACCGGAGCCACACTCTTAGCTGCAAATCACGGGGAAGTGGTGTGTGTATCTACATTAACAACAACTGGTGCCATAATGCTAAACCTGTCTCAAGCCACTGTTCAGAGAATGTTGAGCATCTGACACTAAAATGTCAACCATTTTACCTGCTGGGGGAATTCACAGCTGTGTACATTCACCCTAGTGCTAACACAAAGGAAGCACTGTCCACTCTATACCAGTTTGTCAGCACGATGCAGAACGCCAATCCAGACTGTGTTTACATCATAGCAGGAGACTTAAACCAGACCAACCTGAGGACTGTACCACCACATTACCACCAACATGAGAACTTTGCAACCAGAGGAGAAAACACACTAGACCGGGTGTACACAAACATCAAGAAGGCATTCAAAGCAGTCCCCCACCCATCCCTGGAAACTCGGACCATCTCTCTGTTATGCTCATTCCAGGATACAGGCCACTGCTGACCAGTAGCAAGCCAGCTGAGAAGCAGACAAGGACCTGTCCAGAGGGAGCAGTTTCAGCACTTCAGGACTGTCCTGAATGCACAGACTGGAATATGTTCAGAGAGGCTGCCACTGTCAATCATCACATCAGTTTGGAGGAGTATGCTGAGTCTATGACAGGATACATGTCCAAGTGTGTGGAAGATGTGACTGTTACCAGAAACATCACCACACGTGCCAACCAGAAACCCTGGCTCACTAGAGAGGTGCATGCACATCTGAGAACACGTAATGCTGCTTTCAAGCCTGGTGACAAAAATGCTCTCAGATCTGCTAGAGCCAACTTGAACCGGAGTGTAAGAGCAGCAAAGCTTGCTTATGGACAGAAAATTCAAAGTCACTTCACTGACTCTAAAGACTCCAGACGCTTGTGGCAGGGTATCCAGTCAAGCACAGACTGCCACGCCCACCACCCAGCAATGACCGCATTGACTTCTTTAACATACTCAACACCTACTTCAGCAGGTTCGGGGGAAAGCAACACCACCCCAATAAGGAAAGCACCCCTCAGTCCAGAGTGCTCTGTCTTGACCCGCATGACGTCCAGAGGGCCCTGCGTAAGGTCAACCCTCGGAAAGCTGCAGGTCCTGACAACATTCCAGGATGTATACCTAAGGAATGTGCTGACCAACTGGCATATGTCCTTGGCATATGTCCATCTTCAACACCTCCCTGAGCCAAGCCATCGTGCCTCAGTGCTTCAAAGCCACTACCATCCTACCACTGCCAATGAAGTCATCAGCATCATCACCCAATGACTACCGTCCCATAGCACTCACTCCCATCATGATGAAGTGCTTTGAGAGACTGGTCAAAGATCACATCACGTCCAGACTCCCTGCAACGTTCGACCCACTCCAGTTTGCATACCGCTCCAGTGATGATGCCATATCATCAGCACTTCACCTGAGCCTGACTTATCTGGAAAACAAGAACAGCTATGTGTGGATGCTCTTCACTGACTTCAGCTCCGCCTTCAAAACAGTCATCCCCCAGCACCTAGTAGGTAAACTTAGTCCATTAGGCATTGACACACCACTGTGCAATTGGTTATTGGACTTTTTCTCACAGACAGACCACAGACAATACGAGTGGGAGGAAACACCTCCAAAACCACCACCATGAACACTGGAGTTCCCCAGGGATGTGTGTTGAACCCTCTGTTGTTTACCCTGTTGACCCACGACTGCTGTGCCAAGTACAACTCAAACCACATTATTAGGTCTGCAGATGACACCACAGTAGTGGGCCTCATCAGCAATGATGACGAATCAGCCTACAGAGAGGAGGTGAACCAACTTGTTGCCTGGTGCGACAGTAACAACGTTTCACTGAACGTCAACAAGACAAAGGAAATGACTGTCGACTTCAGGAGGAAGCACAGTGTGCATTCGCCACTCACAGTCCACACAACACTGTGGAGTCTGTGAAGAGCACCAAGTTTCTTGGGGTGTACATTGTTGACGACCTGACATGGACGACATTCACCACCTCCCTTGTCAGGAGGGCACAGCAGCGCCTTCACTTCCTACGAAGGATGAGAAGAGCAAACCTTCCCCCTTACATCCTCACAACATTCTACAGAGGAACAGTAGAGAGCATTCTGACCAGCAGCCTCACTGTCTGGTATGGCAGCTGCACCGCCTCAGACCAGACATCACTTCAGAGAGTGGTGAGGACAGCATAGAGAATCATCAGGACCTCACTTCCATACATACAAGATCTGTACCCGTCACGATGCCGCAGCAGAGCCACTAAAATGGTCAGAGATCCCACCCATTCAGCTCATGGGCTGTTCAGACTGCTGCCTTCTGGCAAACGCTACCGCAGCATGCGGTACAGGACTGCCAGACTCAGTAAAAGCTTCTTTCCACAAGCCATTAGACTGCTCAATGCTGTTTGACATGCAGACGTATCAGGACTGTTGAACTCTTAAACACATACACATAATGAACACACACACACAATGTCAAATACTCAGTACTCATGTGATCCATAGGCCCACAAATACTCAACTTATGCATATCAGAGCTGTACACAGTATATTAATATATTATTTATTGCATCTCACATCTCAATTCTTTTAATGCTGCTAACAGGTGTGCAATAATCTCATTGTTTATTATAATCAAGCACTTTACCACTTTCCAGTGTTAAGTTTACAGCTACAGTGTTATGTTTACATTATATATTAAAGTGTGCAATAATATTACAGTGTGTAATATTTTGGAAACATAGCATAGCAATATTTTTCTACTCAAAGTGCAGTATTCTGTAAGTGCAAAGTATCATTTCCCCCCTTCTATATTTATACTTACTGCATGTCTCGTCTGCACTGTTACGTTGTGTTTGTCTCGTGTGTTTGCACTGTTTACATTTGCACATCGGAGTTCAGAGAAACGCAATCTCGTTCAGCTATGCACTCCTGTTGTAACATCTGAATGACAATAGAGTTCACTTTGACTTTGAAGTGATGCAATGCAAGTCAAAGTCAGTATGCACAGCGTGTATGTGTTTGAATTTGCCTGACCTTGAAAAAATGCCTACCAACATCTTCAACTTAACACCCTTCCCCCTCCTCCTACTTCACAGCAAATGTGCAAAAGCTGAACTAGATTAAAAGTCAAACCACAACCACAAACTCTCTGCTCTCAGACCCCTGATCTTCACTCGCATATACTTAAATGATAAAGAGGGGCTACAACACTGTTTTTTTTTAGATGACAAAGTACTTAATGATGCAGGGTGCACTTATTTTATGAATAAACTGTAATAAAATAGGTCAAAAATAACGTGTTTTTTTTTTACCTTCATGTAACCGAATGTCATGCCTGCTGGTTCTCCTCTTACCTCCAATCTCCCAGACTCCATTTCCCATAACCCACCACCCGATGGTGTCACTTCCACATGTCCACCATCTCCCAATCCTGTTCTATTTCCTAGATCCAAGTCTCCCGAGTATTGAGCCTGTTGTTAATTTAGTGTGTTTGTATACTGGTTATGCCCCGTGGTAATGTCTGCTTTGATCTTGTTGCTGCTGTGTTGTGCTACCAGTCTGTTTAATAAACATCACTTTGCTTTTAGCACGGCGCGTGTCACAATCTCTCTGTCCATTAACACAGCCATTAGGCTAAATACTTATGTAGCCCTCGTGCCCCCTATTGGCCAATGTGGTTTAAATCATTAGGGAGAGGGTATGGGTTTGTTGTTAATAGTTGTGAGTTTAGGACCCACGAGAATTAAATATCCAACGATGTTTGAAATGTATGTGAAATAAAATAACGTGACCCAGACACACAGAGTGAAGTTATTAATCACCTTTACTTTTCTAAAATTAATTGAGGTGTATTTAAAGTCCTTACAGACCAAAGCTTATAGTCTAGCTGCACAAAGTTTGTATACCAAAACCCAGTGACTCACGCCAAGCAATGCAAGATAAAGACACAGGAAATAAACCTTCTTCTTCTTAGAAATAAGCAGAGAGTTAAACACCCTACCTTTCTAGCCCCTTTTTGGCCACAGAGGAAACAAGAACTTAACAGTTCGGTGACTAGAAGGAGAGCGGAGCTGACGAAGCCTAGTGGACGAAAACTGTGACTTCCATCTTCGAGAAACGGGATTGCAGAAAACCGTAGGGCAATCTTCCCCAGAAGCCCCACACTGCTTTTCCGGTCACCTTCACTGTGGCAGATCTGCAATCCACATAACGAAAAGCAGGCTAGTCCGTGCACGTGCGTTCACAAGCGTAGCCAGCCAGCGAGTGAGCTAGCTAGCTAGCAACCAACCGTCCGCACCCAAACACACGGTGATACGGTAAACAAAACTGTCTGTAACCTGAAAAACACAGCCCGAGAACTGTTTACAGCCTTCACTTATTTAGAGAAAACTATATTCAACCCACTTCCCCGCGTGGTCCGTGCCATTTATTTTTTATCGTTTTCTTCGCCCTTTGCTCCTCCTTTCCCGCCTCTCTCACCTCCTCTCCCCCACCAACCAATCAGACCATGGGAAACCCCTTACTGACACTGGACCCAAACCAATCACAGTGCAATGCTACCGATCAAAAACATGCACGTTCAATAGAGTTGCCTACAATCAAACGCATCCATCGATTCCAAAACAACAACAACCAAATGAACTTATGTTAACACTAATTCACTCAAAGGCCTTTGTTTCTTTTTCCAACAGTAATACCCAGGGTTACACTTAGCCTAAAAGACGTAATGATGACTGAGCTAAAAGACCTTAACCAAGCCATAAGTAACCATGGATTAGCCTGGGATTAGTTGCTTCCCTAGTGACCAATACATTCCCAGCGTAGGGTTTATCACATTCCCACAGTCACCAAGTATCTTCCAGACAGCTGAGACCCTATTTAATTATGTATTCTGTTTCTTCGGTATTCCTGAAGAGATTGTGTCTGACAGAGGTATTCAGTTCACCCATCATGTCACGTCCTGTCTAGTCTAGCTCCTGTTTATCTACGTTTTCTCTGGTTTTCCATTCTGTCTTGTCATTTCCATGTGCCTTTGGTTGTCCTGTGCCATGGGCTTCTGTTTGTTTTAGTTATTGCTCCTTCTGTCTCTGCCCCCTTGTCAGGCCCCTCACCTGTCCCTAGTGTGTAACTGGTGAAAACAGGTGTCTCTCATTAGTCCTTGCTGTTTAATACTCCCTGTGGTTCCTCCTTGTTCTGGCTTGGTGTTTGTCTCTGTTAGTCGTTTTTGTGTTTCTCTGTAGTGTTTTGAATTCAGTTTTCCTAGCGTCTTTGGTTTTTGTTTTTATCTCTTTTTAGTTTTCCATTAAACAACTTGAACTTGCATCCTGTCTCCTCGTTGTGTCCCCCGTTACATATCAAGTGTGGGCTACGTTTATAGAGAGGCTGATCTTGTTGCTGCTGTGTTGTACTACCAGTTTGTTAAATAAACACTGCTTTGCTTTTAGCTCAGCACGTGTCACAATCTGTCTGTCCATCAACACACACAAGCTGAGCAGGTGCATTTCCTCTCCTTCTCTCACCATATATTTACCACACAGATCTGAACATTTATGACTATCTAACATTACCACTCCTGTTTAATAGTCTTTCTCGTGGCCTGTGCAGCCTCACAGGTGATCGCTGGTGTAACATGGAGCAAAAGTCAGATCTATATTTACATAGCACGTTTTACAACAGATAATGTCACAAAGCAGAACATTTGGGTCCAAGCCCCGAATGAGCAAGACAAGGACTACAGTGGCAAATAGAAACTCCCTCAGAGCAAGAGGAAGAAACCTCAGGAGAAACCAAGACTCAAATGGGAACCTATACTCTTCGGGTCGACCCTGAGAAGCGACAAACACAAAACAGTTCACAGTTATAGACAATAATAAATAGGATAACTGTTAGTAGACAGAAAACTACAATGATAGTCTGTTAGAATGAATAGAAGAAGTGTTGCCTGTTTTTGAGGAAGACAAAGAAATGTCTGATTAGTCTGTGATTAAATAGATCAGGCAACATGTGGGATGAAGGTAATTCAGAGCACAAGAAATGAAGAAGCTCTGATGTAGGCAACCTGGTCAGCAATTCAGGCGGCCAGTGACACGCAGCCGAGGTAGATGAAGCAGCATCACAGTGCACAGGATGGGCAGAGGCTCCGCATTAGACCACATAGATTAGGGAGTAGCTCAGCTCAGGCAAATCAAAAACCCACAGACAATAGCTCTGATAGAAGAAATGAAAACACTATATGGTAATAACAGTGTGCAGCAGGGACCCCGGCAGGCCAGGCTCTTACAGAGTCACTGAGAGACACTACTTCTGTAGGTGTAACACAATAAACCCTAACCCTAACCCTCTCAAAAAAGGCACATAGTTGTTATTACATGCCCCTCTTTTATCTTTCACTTTAAGGTGAGTGAGTATCAGAGGCCTGAAAGCAGAGAGTGTGTGGTTGTGGTTTGGCTATGGTCTAGTTCAGCTATAGACATGTAGCAATGCAGATTTAACTGTAAAGAAGTAGGAGGGGGAGGAGGTGTTGGTGGGACATTTTCTCACTGTCAGGCTCTAAAAAAGTAAATGTGAACACACACACATATGCATGGATGCACGCGCACACACACGCACCCACACGCACCCACACGCACCCACACACACACAAACACACATCTCGATGAATACTCGATATAGCAATGCACCACTTGCAGTGACAAAGACAAAGGTGGCTAGAGTAGCCTAAACTCTTACTCAAATAGAAACACTGAGGCTTCAGTAAATTAATTATGAAAATACAACTTCAGTGTAACTACAAATGCAGCCACTTAGTAATCTACTGAACACTGTTGGTGCTAGACTCACTGGACCTCCAAGGCTTAGGTCCCATAAACTCACCCCTGTTTTCCTCAGTTCTGATGCAACTTCTATCATGCATGATACTGCAGTCAGAGTGTTACTGGATGATTTAGCATACCTGACCACAAATGATAGTTACTGATTATCTCTCAACATTTCGGTAAGTTTGCAGATTCTCTTTGAAGGCTGATTTAAAATGTTAATAAGGAAACACACTGCATAAGCTCAACTAACACTGACAGCTGTTTATTTACCAGTTTAGAAGATACACTGTGAGTTCAGCATCAAACCTCATCCCTTTACCCTCCAAGAGCATTTCCAGCAGTGGAAGTTAACTGTTAAATGTTAACTTATGCCTAAGGGCTCTTCACTGCCCACTAGTGTGTGTGTGTGTGTGTGTGTGTGTGTGTGTGTGTTTACTAGTTTGAGGGTGTATGAGTGTTAGATGCAGTAGGTCAAATTTAAGTGTGCTTCTAAATTCTAGTTCTAAATGTGTTGTTGTGAACAGGACTTGCTGGTACCACAAAATATGTCTGAGTAAATGTAACTTATTATATAACTCTATATAATTAGAGTTATATATTATTAGAGCACTATAAAGTGCAGGTAGTATTATCTTTCTAAGCCTTTTATAACTTTCTCTCTCTTTGCCACTTAGATATCTCAGCTATATATATTCTTTCTATCTCTCTCTCTCTCTCTCTCTCTCTCTCTCTCTCTCTCTCTCTCTCTCTCATGCTTTCTTTGTGTTTGTCAATCAGATGTGTCAGCCATATATATATTGTATCTATCTCTCTCTCTCTCTCTCTTTCTCTCTCTCTCTCTCTCTCTCTCTCTCTCTCTCTCTCTCATGCTTTTTCTGTGTTTGTGTCTTGGTGCGGAAGTGAGTGAAGAACGACGTGTGAAGGAGAGTGGTAGCTGGTGCACAAGTAAGTTTCTATTTTTCCTTTCTTTCTGCTTTTTCATTGATTAGCTGGAGTTTGGTTTCAGGTCAGACAGTACAGAGTAAAGGACAGGGCAGGACAGGGAACAGAGCAGCTGAACCTGAACATAGGAGTGTTATGAAGAGAGTGACAGATGTGGGACAGGAGTGCTTAGAGACCCTTAAAGGAGACGTAATGGTAACCATACTGAGTGAGGGTGGTGTTACAGCTCTGTCTGCTGTAGGATGTGTTCTGGAGTGAGAGGACATGTGAGAAGACTTTCTATAAAGCTCTATCTGTCAAAAGTAAAACTAGGCTGGTGAAAATACAGGGAAGCCACAGCGACTGTCAGGCGCATAGAGTAACATATACACTAGTGTTAATGTATCAGACGATTCTGATAATGATTTATCAGATATTAAATGAGATCGGAGTCTAAACAGTGCATACGCTGTTGATGAGAAGAAGTCACTTCTACAGATAAAGAATGTGGGATTACACCAGTGGGAGTTTTCAGATTCTTAATTCAATCCTGCATACTGGCATATTAACACCTCTCTCCTTTCATCTTGGTCAGTATTTAGAAAGTGCCGGACCTACACATTGGACATAAAAATCAACATGCGGAAGCCAATAAAATAATGAATGTAGAAAGAGAGATTCTGTTCCTAATTTTAGGAGACTTTAATGGTGCAGATCTCCACAAGGAAATGTCCAAATACAGACAACATGTGGGTCGTGCAGCTAGAGAAAGTGAACACTCTGGACCAATGCTATACCGCTATTAGAAAATGCTTATTGTGCTATCACATGTACAGCTCTCAGGTGTTCAGGTCACAGTCTCGTTTACCTCATATCAACATATATAACAAGAAGAAACTTAAAACATACAAGTCTATAACTATTCATCCACCAATAAAAGCTGTGACCAACTAGCATCAATTTTCAGCAACAAGTTCAACAAATCACTGGAACACTGCTTTATTCTCAACTGCTTCGAAACCTCCACCATCATTTCAGTCCCACAGAAAATGAACATCACCATGCATAACAACTACAGGCCAGTAGCCCTGATTCTGTAGACATGAAGGTATTTGAAGCCATTCCAAACACACTGCTGGTGCTGCATACAGAGTTAACAGGTCTGTAGCTCAGTATCAAACACTGTAGTTAGGACAAATTGTATCAGCTGTCAGTTCAAGATTCCATGTGTTGCTGGATTGTGAATTTCCTTACCAGCAGCGAGGGAAACACATGTCAGAACCCCAGGGCCGTCAGTCAAATATCAGGAAAACCACACAACAAACTTAAAACCTGAACATAATAATCCTATGCTAAACTGCCACAGCATGCCCAGCAGGTAACAAAAGTTAATGAGGGATACTAAAGACGACCCGCTGCCATTCTGAGTCCATGACAGTCTGGTACAACAATATTGCAGAACCTGACAAGCAAACTGTTAATGTGTTTGATATTCCTTTGTTACCACCATTCCAGCATTATAGTGGAAAGTTTTACATACGGCTGTGGCTGTAAATGCCTCTTTTTTGTCATATTAAGTAAATTGTGTGGTGAACTGTTCGTTTCAAATGTTTACATTTTTGAAGGAACTGACAAGAAAAGATGAAATAACTGCTCTGATTTTAATTTATGTTTCAAGATATAGTCAAGTGATTAATAGGCCTGATGTTTTACCTCTTTTTGATTTTGTGGTAAGATCTTTATATTGAACAAAGTAATAAACTACAACTGAAGTGGCTGATTTAGAATGGTGTTCTGATGTTCGTTGGGACTGACATAGTTATATTGTGAAGCACTGTGCTTATAATACACCTTTCAAAATCTTTGTCTCTCTCTTTCTCTCTCTCTCTCTATCTATCTATATCTGTCTCAGGAAGTGATGATTGTTGAACACAGAGCATTGTTGTCAGTCAGTGTGGGGACAGTATGGAGTTCAGTGTGCTCTCTGTAATACTCTGTGAGTAAATGTTCTGAATGTCTATAGCAGAGTGAGTGTTGCTGTATGAAGGTACTAATGTTGTAAACTGGGTGGACTGAGTGAGTGGTTGTACGTGATGTGATTGCATCTCAGAGTTAAACACTACAGTTTCTCTTCTGTGTTCAGTTTAGATCACAAGCAGTTGTGCTAGTTCTGTTAGTAATGTTCAGTGTTGATGTAGGTTACCAGTAGTGTTTATAGCTTCTAATGATTTCTAAAGAAATGTAAATACATCTTCAGATCAGCTGATGAAACTTCATGTTTACCACTTCATTATTAAAATATAATATTTAAAAGCTGGTTTATTTGATGACTATAAATATACCCTCAAGAAGTTAAAATGATAATGGTGATCTTTAATAGTTTTAATACGTATGTAATGTGTTTCCTGTTTATGTTTACTGGAAGAAGAAATTATTTCAGTGTTGACATGTTTCTCTCTTTCCCTTTTTTAGTGTTTGTTTCACTTCTTCAAGCTGGACATTCCCTAGGTAATGTACATTTAGTATAGCCTATTGTGTATACATTGATCAGCTATGGATATTAGTATTTGAGTGTATATTGATAGACGTGTGTGTTTGATTGTTACAGGGTGGTATGTACCAGTTCTGACTGTGCAGCCTAATCGGCCACAAATATTCAGTGGAGAGACCGTCATACTCACATGTTCCATTCCAGGAAAGACAGTAGATGACTGGAGATACAACTGGTACAGGGATAACACTCCACTTCACCACTCTGATCTACACTATTACATCATAACAGACATCAAAGTATCTCAGAGTTCAAATTATTATTGTTATGTTTCGGTAAAACATGGCCGAGGAGTCTCTGACTGGAGTAATGCAGTGACTCTCACAGTAACAGGTACATGTCTGATCTGTCACTCCTGTAACATTAACACTGTTAGTTATGATTATTGGAGTAATCATTAATAGAGCTTATATTCACTGAGCACTGTGTGTGTCTGATTGGTTTACAGTAATATTTCATTAATGTGATTTTTGTAGAGAGACCAAAAGCTTCACTGACCATGGTTCCTACTGGACAGATGTTTAAAGGAGAGACAGTAACTCTCAGATGTGACATACAAGGACACACAGACACTGGGTGGAGCTACAGCTGGTATAAAGATGGTGACAGTAACCGTCCAGTTCATTCCTCTGATGATAAAACAGACTACTCATTCAGTGCTGTAGAGTCTGACAGTGGTACATACACCTGTAGAGGAGAGAGGAGGAGAGACTCTCAGAGATCAGAGATCAGTAACACTGTTACACTGACTGTATCAGGTGAGTGTGTTCTTTCCTTATTAGACATATATTAATCATCATCACATCACTACAATCAGCATAGCTCGAAATAATAGTTTCAGAAGTCAGGGATTTGGATTCCACACAAGTTTCTTGAACCATGTCATATGCCTTTGCATGTTAAGTTTGCACACATGAAAAAGGTCTGACTTGTTATTCAGGTCTTTTAAGCCAAATCAACATTATATTGGTGAAGATGCTACAGCGGATATTTCACTTACTTATTCTGAAAACACATCTTCACAAAATTTCTCTTTTAATACTCTTTCAACACACTCACAAAGATCAGATTAATCCGCCTAGGAGAGTTTGAAGCACAGTCAAAGTTACAAAATGTGCAATTTTACATTTTCACCAGAGAGAGGTTTCAAAATCTCAAAATCACATGACTTTATACTGTACAAGGTTATATTGTAATAACTAAAACGACACTGCTCTCTACCTTTTCCCGCAGATTTACCCAGAGCCACACTGACTGTAGTACCCAGATGGAGTCCTCTGTTTCCGAGAGAGTCAGTCACTCTGAAGTGTGAGATACAGTCTTACAGTAACTGGAGATATCAGTGGTATAAAGGCAGCAGTAGAACTGCAGTCTCTCAGTCTCAGACACACACCTTCACCATCAGATCAGCAACAGATCAGGATCAGTACTGGTGTAGAGGAGAGAGAGATAACAGACCCACATCATCACAGAACAGTAACAGAGTGTCTCTCTCTGTAGGTGAGTATATAGACTCTATGGTGTGTGTGCAGTATGGCAAGTGAGGTTCTCTCAGATAAAGGTAGAACATCTTTTCTCACATACAAAATGTTACATTCTGAGAAAATTAGGCATACTTATATATTATTATTATTTTTTAATAGATGTGATGGGAAATCAGTGCTTTTTACTTGTTTCAATAATTTTAAAAAGTTTCCTTTCGGTGATTGCATCAAGGGTTTACGTGTTTAGTTTGTGTACAATAAAGGATATAAGCATAATTGATTTTCTGTTGCCTCGTTAGAAGAGAGCTATGGGATCTGGTATATTTATAAATGATTTAAATTAGTGAGATGTTTTAAAATGAATAAAAGCATTTACTAAATAATTTTAGTTTTAGCAGTGAAAGTCATGATCTGAAGTGTGTCCTTAATCTCCAACAGCTGAAAGACCTAAACCTGAACTCACATCCAGCCGAAAAGGAGCTGCACTGATAGGAAGTCCAGTGGTTCTGTACTGTAAGCTGGATCAGTCTGCTGGGTGGAAGTTGTACTGGTCCAAACACACACAGAACCCTGAGAATGAGACCGAGACTGAAACACCCTCCTACACCATCAGCTCAGTTAGTGTCTCTGATGGAGGACAGTACTGGTGCAGAGCTGGGAGAGGAGATCCAGTCTACTACTCTCACTACAGTGATGCTCTCTGGATAAACACCACTGGTGAGTAAAACAGATTACTGTCTGTAACTACTGCAGATTAAATCAAGTTGGAATTTGTAAGCTTATTCTCATAAGCACAGTCTGTCACTTGTTCCCTTAGATACATAGGGCTGTATGTTGCCTTAGTGAATTTACCACCTTAGTTTTAGGTGGACTAGCTCTTCACACCAAAAGTCTCTATTAGAATAAACTCAGAGAATTACTACTAGAACAAATCACAGAACAAACACGGCAGACGTTTATCCCACACACTACAGTACTTTAGATGAAACAGTGCAAGGTAAAACTTCAGGAGTTCAAAGGAGAACAAAATCAGTTCAAGCCCCTTGTTCCAGTTGTGCAGTGCTGTTTACACTATCAGCCAAATAATACTAAACTAAATGCAATATGAAATAAAACTACACAGTAAACAACTCTTTACTATTTCATATATGTACATTAAATAGTGGATCTGCTAATGTAAACAGGTATTAGTGTTTCTGAGTTATGAGTATTTCAGGTAGAGGAGCACTTGTGTTAATATTTTAAATGAGATCATTATTAGATGTTTCTGCGGTGCATAATGGCTGTAGAGAATTTAGGCCATGAACTTGCATGTTTACACAGAGAGGAGTATGAAGAGTTTCTCCATAGCAGTGGCACAAACTGTAGCACCTCTGCTTTCAGAAAGCTGAGGGATAAACCAGTGTCTATGAAGTCAGTGAATTCAGTGAACAAGGCTAGTGTTGAAACTGAACAGTGCACTTAGACTACAGTTAGAGGTTTAATAAGCTAATAACAGCTACACATGTAAAATAACATCTGTATGGTCATTTCTGTGTTTCAGGTGAGTCTCCTCCAGTCTCTCTGATGGTCAGTCCCAGCAGAACTCAACACTTCACTACTGACCCTCTCTCACTGAGCTGTGAGGGACAGAGTGACTCTACTGGATGGAGAGTGAGACGATTCACACACAGTGAGAAGGTGTCAGATTGTTCATCAGGCTGGAGATCAGTTACAGGATCTACATGCAACATCAGCTCCCTCTCCACATCCCACACTGGAGTGTACTGGTGTGAGTCTGAATCTGGAGGGAGCAGTAACCCTGTCAACATCACAGTGCACAGTGAGTCTACATGTGGTGCCTTTATGTATTCAGGGAAACGCCTGAACATAGAATATTCTGAACTACAGTTGAAGTGAAGCTGCAGCGGTTCATTATAGTTCATTATATTCACGACATCAGTTATGTAGTAACATCCCACACAGTGTGGATCTCGTCTTTACCTCAGACTGAGCCTTTTAAGTTATATTTTCTGTTCTTGAAGGAGACCTGATCACACTACACACTTGTTTAATATTTACTCTCTCCTACAGGTGGAGCTGTGATCCTGGAGAGCCCTGTTCATCCTGTACCTGAGGGAGATCCTCTGACTCTACACTGTTTATATCACCACACAAACTCCTCAAACCTCACAGCTGAGTTCTATAAAGATGGATCACTCCTCCAGACTCAGACTACAGGAGAGATGACCATCCGTACTGTCTCAAAGTCAGATGAAGGTCTCTACCACTGTAAACACCCAGAGAGAGGAAAGTCTCCACAGAGCTGGATCTCAGTCAGAGGTGAGGAATACATTACTTCATGTGTTTATTAAAAAACTAAAAATAAGATTTTAGAAAATGTTTGAGTGTAAATGAATATTTTTTTAATGCGTTGAGCTGGTAAATCCACTGCTGGTCTGGTTGGAGTGGCTGTGGGAGTGAGTGTGGCTGTGCTGTTCATCCTCTTGGTGACACTGCTGTGCTGCTACAAAGCCAAGAAAGGTCTGACCATTTAACCAGATAATAACATTAGAAACATACAGAGCATAAAGCACTAGTTCATTTATTACTGTGTAGACCAGATGATGAATGTCTGTCTCCCTCTACAGGAAACCAGCAGAACGTCAACCAGACATCAGACCAGAACCAGAGGGAGTCAGGTGAAGACTCTCAGTCTGGATGTACACCGCTGCAGGCTGGTCAGAATAAGAGTATTTTCCTCTTTTATAGCTCAGCTGACTGAGATTTTTCAGAGTAAAAGGTGTCTGTGCGGGAAGTGTGGTGAGGGTGGGTGTGCTCTACTACATTACTGATCCGTTCCTGCTCACTGTGTAACCAGCAAAGCGATTAGGTCTTCTTGAAAGAAGCAGATGCTGTGTTGAGCATTACAAGCTTTTCCATTCATATTTCAACCAGTGACTGAGGCCTTCTCCAACCAACCTTCATTATAGATAGATAGATAGATAGATAGATAGATAGATAGATAAGTACCTAACATAAGTACCTAAATACAATTGACTATTAACTATAAATTAGATAACATAAGACAATCTATCATAAAGAAAATCTATCTACAAAAATACAAAACATCTCTGTGAATTTAAATTTAGAAAATATAAAAAATATGCAGATGAACCGGATATACAGTAAAGTGTACTGAAAAGCCTGATGACTCTTGGGGCGAAAGGATCTTCTGTCTGTCTGTGGAGCTCTGGGACATTGAACTTGCTCGTTTGTCAATGGTGATGGTGTCCAGTGGGTGCCCTTAATCATCCATAATGGACAGCAGGACACCACAGTCTGATAGAACATCTGCAGGAGCTTTCTACAGATGTTAAAGGACCACAGCCTCCTCAGGAAGTAGAGCCGGCTCTGCCCCTTCCTGTACAGGATGTCTGTGTTGGCTGACCAGTCCAACCGATCATCCAGGTGCAGTCCGAGATACTTGTAGGTCTTAACCATCTCTACTTCCACCCCCTTGTTTGAGACTGGCTGTGTGAGTGGTCTGGCCCCACGAAAGTCCACCACCATCTCTTTGGTCTTGGAAGTGTTCAGTTGCAGGTTGTTCCTATGGCACCATGCCACAAAGTCCTCCACCAGGTTTCTGTTCTCCGTCTCCTGCCCTCCCCTTACATAAGCCACAATACCAGTACCGCCTGAGAACTTCTGCATGTGGCACGTCTCTGAGTTGTACTTAAAGTCTGAGGTGTACAGTGTGAAGAGGAAAGGGGAAAGTACAGTCCCCTGTGGTGCTCCTGTGCTGCTGACCACAGTCTCTGATGTTCAGTCCTTCAGCTGGGGGATACTGAGGTCGCCTTACTTCCTTGTCAGCTTGTCTCTAAGTTAGAGGGGCTGAATGGTGTTAAAGGCAGGAAAAAATCAAAGAACATGACTTTACAGTGCTGCCCACCTTGTCCAGATGAGAGTGGGCCCAATAGAGAAAGTATAACATGGCATCCATAACTCCCACCTTCTCCCTGATTAAGGGTCCGGGCTGTGCCGCCTGCAGCCAGCAGAGGGCGGCAGCAGCTGCGCCCTTCTGTGGGAACTACAGCCAGAACTCCAAACCCCAGAATGCCCTGGGCTGATCAGGCCAACAAGCTGCACCTGAGGCGTCAGCCATATAAGCCCGCATCACACAAACACCACTGCTGCACCTTTGTAGAGGGGTAGCTGGTACGGTACAGCTAGAGGGAACAAGAAAAGAGAAGAAGAAAAGAGAAACGACAAAAAGGCAAAAGGAAAGAGAAAAGGAAAAGCGAAGAGCAGCAAGTGCTTAAAAATATTTAAATAACTGTGCAGAGTAAAGGGGGCGCTCTGCACGCAGTGAACAACCGTTCCCCTTTCTGTTAAACCCTCTTCTGTTTATTTCTGCTCTTATATAAGCTTTTCCTTTCATTTGAGTACGGTGCCCTAGCGTGTCCTTTGTTGTTTTTTTTCCCGCCATTTCTCCCTCACAAAATCCCATCCTGACTGGCCCCACGTGTGCTGCTGCATAATGGTAACCAACGTGGTAAGGTCGGGGGGTCGATCCCTGCCTAAACCTTCACAGTTCACCACAGTTCACTTCTCACACACACAGTCTCACGTGCATCCGCATCCAGGAAGTCTGTGTGCTTGCAATACAAACCTTTATACCGGCGCACACGGATTCCTGCCCTGCGTTTGGGTCCAAACCCAACCGCACAGTGACACCCCGGTTGTCCGTTTTTGTCAGCTCTCCTCTGGCTCCCGGTTAAGTTCCGTATTGATTATAAAGTTCATATTTTAACATATAAAGCCCTACATGGGCTTTCTCCTGACTACCTGGGAGAACTTTTTTCCTATTATGAACCTTCTCCTTTACTAAGGTCACAGGGTGCTCGCTTTTTATTAGTTCCTAAAATTAATAAGGTATCAGCAGGGGGAACAGCCTTCTCTTACAAAGCCCCAACTAAGGAATACCCTTCCAGAAAATGTTTAGGACTCAGACTTGAAGTCTAGTTCTAACTTACTTATTTAGCTTAGCTTTTGGTCATTAATGTGCTTCCCTTAAATAAAGGCCGCAGACCCAGGGGTTCCTGGGTAGATGGTTTTATGGTGAACTGAGATGCTGGTGTTGTCGTCCAGCCACTACATTTGATCACTCAGTTGACGGTGGATTGGATGGATGCCAGTGTTTCAGGGTGCTCCCAAGTCTTCTGTTAGAAGTGTTACCTACTGGTTCTGTATATCTACCCGGCATCAGACTATTATTTCTTCATTACCTTCATTGTCACCACTATGACTAGACCAGCAAAATAAGATACTCAACTGATGTTACTTTGAACAATTTCAAAATCCAGAGGAGGACATGACCCCTCAAGGTTTCTTCCTCCAACTTGAGGGAGTCTTTCCTTGCCACCGTCACCTTCTGCCTGCTCACTGGCGGCTTATTTCTTTCCTCTCATTAATAAATTATTATTACTGAAACTCTGTAAAGCTGCTTTGAGACATCAGTTGTACAAAGTGCTACATAAATAAATTTGATTTGATTTTTGATTTGAAAGTCAGCTCTGCCCTGTTAGATACAGTACTTCTGGAAACAACCTTACTAGTGTTCTACTGTCCCTTATCTCCTACCTGGTACACATGGCTGTGATGTTACCATGCTATCTATATGCTGTGCACTGAGGAGTTAGGAGTTAGACAGAGCCTGGCCAGTCACTGTTTCACTGTTCAGAAGAACTGCATTACACAGAGTGAATCTTCATCATTTTGTTTTTTGGCTGGGCTTCAACATTGTGATGATTCCATTAACATGTGTGTAACAAGTGTCACTGATGCAGAGTTCTGTACCAGTGGAAACATTCAAGAGCAACGCTCCCCTTTCAGCCTAAGATTGTACAAATCAAATTTAATACAGTAATTTTGGTTAAAATAATTCATCTTTAACGTCATACCTTTTTGCAGATCAGTTCATCTTCTGCCCACCTAACTACTCACAGGCACAGAAACATGGTCCAGGGGTCCCCAAACATTTGCATGCCACTGCAGCTCTGCACACACTGTAATACCACTTGTGGTGACTAACACACTGTGTTCTGTATCAGGTGATGCTGCAGACGAGCTCAAAGATGTCATTTACACAGAGGTTGTGGTAAAGAATAAGAGATCCAAGGACAAAGGTACATTCTGATTTATACAATCCTTTCATATGTCACGTAGTATCTGATCCAGCTCACTTATGTGTCTGCAGTACATTCAGTCAGAGTGCATGTGAGACTGTAAACATGGCATTATTTGTTTGTACCATTGCAGGGCAAAACATTACAGAACAGAGTTCACAGAGTCATGTCATTTACTCAAACCTACCACTGGACAAAGCTACAGGTACTCTGGCTCTATCCCTCCATATCTAGTCACCAGATATAATGTGAATATTCCATCACGATAGATAGATAGATAGATAGATAGATAGATAGATAGATAGATAGATAATATTTAATAACTGAGTGGTGAATAACTAAGCTCACTATGAGAGGGTTTGATGTGCTGAATGAGAGCTGTCATAGTGTAGGAAGTGTGCAGGGTGGGGTGTTTACCAGGGGGATGGTCATAACTGCATTGGCTTTTATTGTGTGTCGGCAGATGTTGTCGTTGGATCCATGGATATGATGTATGCTGAAGTTAATACAAAAACAAAGAAGAAATCAAAAACAAAACACGGTAGAGCTTTTATACAATTTACACTTCCTCTTAGGTCACAGTTTCTTTTACAGTCCTACAAGTTCTAGGTGTTAATAGATTATACAGAATTAATATTAATAATTATTATAAATATTATTTTGGGTGAGATGATGGTCAGTTCTGCAGCAGCCCTAAATGACTTTGAGACTTCCAAAAAGTTCTAGGTATTTACTGGGTAAGTGTGATGCACTTCAAATCCAGAACAGGAAGCAGAGATCAGTACATTCTGTACTAAACTGGAAATGGTTTAAAGCACACTGGTTCAAAGTTTTATTTCTCATGAATTTCCTTATGAAATTCATCAAGACAACAGTCATCTAGAAGGCAGCATAAGTAGCTCCAAATTTGTGTCCAGTGTTAATGGTGCTTTCACCCTTAAGATTACTCCAATACCCCCTACACTGTGACAGAGCCTAGCTTACTAACAATTTGAGCATCTATTTGAACACTGGTAACAGTTTTAACATCTTTCCTTTTTCTTTGGCTCAGAGAACAATAGTACAGCATGACAGGTCAGCTTTAAACTGAACTCTCAAACTGATAAACAGTCCATCATGTTTATAATAAATATAAATGATGTTTATATGTAAAACACTTTCTAAACGGTGATGTTCTTTTAAAGGTCTCGGAGGAGAGAGCACAGAAGCAGAACATTACTGAAGATGTGAGAGGAAGCAGCACACCAGCTGGTCATACCTGCACATATACGATACTGCAGAGTCAGCTTTTACTGTTTGTACAGAGACAGTACGATAAATAAACCAGAAACATAGGAGAACACATCAGCCAGCTGAAGTGGGGTCTCAGGGGGTGCAGCCGTCTAAGCACTGGCTCTATTATCAGGAGGTTGTACGCTCAGTCCCCGGCATTGCTGCAGCTGAGGTCCTGGTCATATATTAATTTCTTTGTCATATTTTATTCATAAATGTATGTTTACTGTTTTCAGTCCTTTCTTTGGATTCTTTTGGATTGGCTGATTGATTGATTGATTGATTGATTGATTTCTGATTATGAAGTATTTTATTTCTGCTATTTTATCTGATAAGAGGATTAATCAGTTTGTGTTCTTTTATGAAGTTGGATAACATCTGTAGACTCATCACCAGTAAGCATCTGCAGCAGTGATGAGCACAGTGTGAATGAAGCAGCTTCAGGACAGTCTGCTCACTGTGGAACTGTGGAGTTTATTACTCTTGAACTCTTAGGCATGTCTGAAGTAAACGCTTTGTGCTGAATGTTTGTATTTGTATTCTGGTTTTCTAAATATGTTTGTGCTGATTTTATATCTTTGATTGAAGCTTTTTAAGTAGCATCATTTGCTGACTTTGCTCACTGTACCGTCTTCACTGCAGAGGACAGTAAATAAAGAAGGCCATATTAAAGTATTCATTTCTCATGGTGTGTGTGTGTGTGTGTGTGTGTGTGTGTAATGGAATGAGTGAGATCAGTTCTGTAATTCAGAAAGTTTGAACACTCCCAGTCATACTAGATTGATGTTCAGGGTCCATAAATTGTACTGAATATAACATACTGGGGTTAAACATGGAAACAAACAAACTCCTTTAGCCATCCCCCAGTTAGACCAGCTAGAATTCACCTGTGGAAGGGGGGACAGGTAGTGAAAACGCTGCCATCAAGTCATAAATATTTACTAGCATGATTTCATAGCAGTGGCTGATCTCACTGGTGTTTACCCTTTTACAAGAGCCACACTTTTAGAGAGAAAGTTGTCCATAATAAGAACCACATACAATTAAGAATAAAATAAACTTGAAAAAAAAAATCCAAAGTTAACGAGATAGCCAGAATGGTGACAAGACATCTAAATAATAAATTCAGACCCAGAAGAGCATTTTAAATATATATAAATATATATATATATATATTTAACCCGGTTTTGGATATTTGTCGCTGGAACTTAAATAGATTTAAATAGATTAAGCTAACCAAAAATATCCCTATTTAAATAAAACTCTGAAATGTACCCTTTTAAAGCTTTTCAATGTAATTATAAAATTGCTACTGAGATTCACTAATAAGTAAATAAATAACTTACTATTTTCATCGTAGGGCACTTGATCTTTTATTTTGGAAAATGTGAATCAACCGCGTCCAAGCTCCTCCTTTCTAATCCCGTGTATACGCAGTGCTGCGCGGATCTACTTCCTCTTTCCGGTTGGTCGCTCAGCGTAAAGACGCACCAGAGTGGAGGCGAAGCTGTAAACCTACAGATGACACAAAATGACGTTTTGTATGAACCCCAAATAGTTTACTGAAGCGTTATTCGCCTACAAGATTTCTTCTTCGTACTCACCAATGGAAGAGCTTTGGTAAGAGAAGTTGTAAAGCTAATGCAGACACGGACAAATCCCCCAGTTAGCTTAATAGAGAGAGAGAAAATGGAGAGCACGTTACAATCCGTTAAATGTGATACTTGTTCTTAGACTTTTGAGTTTTGGGATGCAATGTAAAGCATTTGTATGTTTTTAGCCGTTTTTGTAATACTTTGGAAGATGTATAATGTTGTTCTCATTAAATGTTCGGTTAAATGCGTTTCATGAGAAAATGGCGGCACCACGTCGTTACTGTGCCGAGAGAACGATTTAAAGGGCTGAAGCTTTTACACCTGAAGTCCACAGGAGGGCGCTTTTCGCCCATTTTAAGCCGTTTCAGAGTAAAAGCTGTATGTTGTGTTAGAGTGGTGAAAGTGTGTTGATGTTTATTACAGAAAAGAGAGTTCATATGCAAAGAAAACCAGAGGACACATTCATTGTTTTATTACACTGGATTTGTATAGTTTGTTTTATTCTGCAATCTAAAGCAGTTTGTATTAATGTAAATTGCACCTACTTATTTTACTTTTCGTAGTTTCTGCTGTGTATGTGTAAATATTGTCATTTGAGAAGAGCACACAACTTAATGACTGTTTAATATACAGGTCAAGTTTTACTGGATTGTAAAACCAGCTGAGAAAATTCGTTGGATCCTTTTGAACCATCCGTGAACTTTGATGGTCTTAATTTCTCCGGTAAGGAGTGGCGAGCCTGTCTAGAAAAGAGAAAGCAATTGCATGCAGAAGAACCAGACTACATCAGGACTTGACAAGTAATACTCACCCAGTACTTCACTGGTAGGACTGAAACACAAAAGATATACACACAGGAACTGAGAAAGCAGATTGGATTCATTCAAACACAAAGTATTTCGACACTTCATTTCTTTGTGGTTTTTTTTTTGTAATTGTTTTATATTTTCTTTTCTTACGTTACGAATTGTGAATGTGTAAATTGCATCTCAAGTGCCAGCTTAATTATTTTTTATTTTTTATTTGCCTCTTTAAGCCTTGGTCTCATTTAAATAGCTATTAGACAACATACCAGCTCTTTGTTGAACCTAGGCCCTGACTAGTTACTAGTTGTTCCAAGGTCATACCTGTTACATATAGATATAAAAAACATTTGTAAACAGTTTTTTTCTGCTAGAATTCAATTACACTGCTCAAAAAAATAAAGGGAATACTTTAAAAACACATCAGATCTCAATGGGAAAATAATCATGCAGAATATCTTTCCTCATAGACTGGGTAATGTGTTAGGAACGAAAGGATGCCACATCGTTTGAGTGAAAATCAGAGCGAAAAAATGATGCAGCAGGCTCGTCCATTTAGCCACAATTCCACTGCAGCAACTCAGAATGGTACTCAGTAGTTTGTATGGCCTCCACATGCTCCTAATGAGACGATGGATGGTGTTCTGGAGGATCTCCCAGATCTGGACCAGGGCATCACTGAGCTACTGAAGTACAACCTGGAGGCGTCGGATGGACCAAAACATAATGTCCCAGAGGTGTTCTACTGGATTTAGGTCAGGCAAACCGGTGGGCCAGTCAATGGTATCGATTCCTTCATCTCTAAGAACTGCCTGCATACTCCCGCCACATGAGGCCAGGCATTGTTGTGCACCAGGAGGAACCCAGGACCCACTGCACCAGCGTAGGGTCTGACAACGGGTCCAAGGATTTCATCCTGATACCCAATAGCAGTCAGGGTGCCGTTGTCTAGCCTGTAGAGGTCTGTGCGTCCTTCCAGGGATATGCCTCCCCAGACCATCACTGACCCACCACCAAACCAGTCATGCTGAATGATGTTACAGGCGGCATAACATTCTCCACGGCGTCTCCAGAGCCTGTCACATGTGCTCAGGTAAAACCTGCTCTCATCTGTGAAAAGCACAAGGTGCCTGTGGCGAATCTGTTAATTCTGGTGTTCTGTGGCAAATGCCAATCGAGCTCTACGGTGCTGGCCAGTGAGCACAGGGCCCACTACAGGACATATTGATGTGCCATCCCTCAGTAGTTGGACTACCTGTGCAACCTCTGTAGGGTCCAGGTACTGCACCATGGTACTAGTAGTGACGCTGACTCAGGTCAACTGCAAAACTAGTGAAAAGATGAGAGGGGACAAAATGTCAATGACCTCGTCCTTTTAAACCATTCCTGTTTTGGGGGGTGTCTCATTGTTGCTCCTCTACTGCACTGAGTTGATGCTATACTCTAAAAAAGTGTTATTTTTTTGAGCAGTGTATATAACCTATACCATATGTAATAAAATGAGTTGCAACAAGGAGGAAATCAAATAACTCCCATTACAGATTTCCAGAACAGTACAAATGTAACAAATGCAAAGGATCTGATTGTAAAAACATCCTTTGACCAATCAGAATCAGAGCACAATGTTTGTCAGCAGAGCCAGCCAATGAGGGTGATATTTTGATGTTATGAAAGCATGTTGTAGCTTGTACAGTAAATTGAGAGTAACTGCAGAGCTTGACTTCAAACACAATCTCATCCTTTCAGTGATTTATACATCTCAGAGAATTTCTAATTAGATTACAGTAAATCGGATAGCATAAAATCTTAAACTGAGCCTCAAAGTCTTAAGCCAGGCCTAAACCTGTAGTACTACTGAGTGCCAGTAGAGGAATTTCAGCACACAAAGATCAAAAATAACTGCAGTATTAATCTAGTGTCCATATTAAAGTGTAATATGCACATTGCAAGAGCTGCTATTTCCATTAGCCTTTTATCAAAACTGTCTTATATGGGTAATAATTAACATGAGAGCTTATAAACTGCCTGTACATGAAGTAGATAGGTACCCTAACAACTACATACTGTGATGTTACAACCACAGCTCACTGAGAAAAAGGAGGGTTATTTCTTACTGACCAAGTAAGAGTCCTGGACTTTATTTCACAGGAAATAATTGCAATTTTAATCAGAGTCACAACACTGATCAGAAAAAATCACAATAGGGTATTCTTTCCAAATCGCTCAGCCCTCATCCATATTATCAAGATAATTAGTATATCATGTACCTATTCACCCCAAAACAAAACACTGTTTATATCATTAGCCCCCTCGCTCAGTCAAGTGCTAAAGTGGTGATGGCGGGCTTTATTGGCGGGCACTTTTTCTATAAAGGTCCTTAAACTGGGTGTGGGGGGGGGGGGAGACATGAAGACACACAAAAAATCTGGGAACGGACACCACTTTTTAGTAATTTGCTAAGGTTGGTTTTTATCCTACAGACTTTGGGGGGGTTTTATCACTTCATGGGGACACTATAAAGTACCTAATTTGCATACACATAGATTTCTTAGTTCAAGGACATCAGGGGACTTCAATGAGAAACATGAACAAACTTTAATTTCAAATGTTTAAACACAAGAACAAATGACTGTTACTACTGGTAGTAAATTTTATTACTTATTCAACTGTGGTAAAAAAATTTCTAATATTCAGTCTATATCTACTTCAGTGTCCAACTGTGTCTCCTCATATTCATTTGAATACTGCCATTGTGGATCACAGAATCCTTCCAGGCAGGCTGGAAAATTGCACAGGGGAGTCCTTGGTTCAGCTCTTACTTGCAAGGATGGAGTTCCGTTTGGCAGTAATAGACTCACTGGTAGTGCAAGAACACAAGAAACATAATCTTAAACAACGATCAATTATTTATGCGGAGCAAACAGAAAAAAAACATTCTGACTTATCTATTTATGAGCCTCAATGTGATTCAAAAACTCAATGTAACTTGTATGCATGTATATTAATCTTTAGTCATTTATAAAAAAAACTTAAACCTGATGTAACCCTGGAGTCACTGAAAAGCAGTAACTGCACACCAGTGAGGTGAACATGGAAGATAGGTGTTGTATTTAAGTGACCAGTATATTTAAATGAATAATCAGTGGGTGTACAACCGATTATGTCCAGTAACAGAACAGTTATTTTTACAATAACAGATGACAGTGCTTCATGTTGTGACAGTTCATAACATGCTTATAGTCATGACATATTCAATTCAATTAAACTTTGCCATTATACATGTACACAGTATAACAATGTGGTTGGGCTACATCTCCAATGTGTAAACATTAAAGATAGACACTGTGCAATAAAGAAACAATAGGATGCAAATAAACAATAAACTGAATTTATATATATATATAGATAGATAGATAGGTTGAGGTCAGTGCAGTAGGACTACTTGCATTACAGGACTTCACAAAATTTGGGAGACAGTCTGAGCCCCTCTAGTGTGACATTGCTGCTGGCCGAGCAAATAGATACACATTGTCTTTCCGCACTCCACAAGTCTCCCTGTACTTCATAAGCAACTCCAACACACTTAACATTTGGACGTCTTCTTTTTCCTGGTGTCACTTCTTTCACTGGTGTCCCAAAATAAGAATGCAAACATGAGCATACTTGACACCTGTCCCTCTCTACGACGGTTGAAGCTACTTTTGTGTGGCCCTCACCAAGTGAAAACCCGATCCACTATCACTGTTGGACACTCCCCGGTAACTAGTTATACCTTTTTGTTTTCTTCCAAGGGCACACGGAACTCAACCGAGACCAATGCAGTAGAAGAGTTTTTATTTTAGTAACCCAATGGCTTGAGCAGGAACAAGTATCAAAACATACAGGTTATTTCTATAAAAAAAAATACAATTCATTAATTCTATTTAAAATGTATAAAACAATAGCTTTAATCAGTAAAATGTCAGCTAAAAACCAATATCATTTGCTAACCCAAATGTGGCCATACCATTAACTGCAGTGCCAGCCTCAGTCTCCTGACGTGCTAACATCCACTATACAAACCCACATGCACATACAACTGAAATCAACACCCCAAGAAAGTTCAGTTTCAACCATACACTTCAAAATCTGATACACTGCACAAATAAATAAAACCCCCTTAGGGTTAAATATGTACGGTAGACTGAGGTAAGCTACAACCATATAGCCTGTTAGATAAGGCCACACTATTTAGGAAGAGGGAAGCTTGGTACTTTTAGCTGCAATATACACATGATTTAAGGTATCCCAGATTATCCCTTGCTCAGATTATATGAGTAAAAGAAAACAAACACAGTGGTTCAAACAAAACAATCCAAACAATAAAAAGAAAGCAACCAGCATGAATAAAAACACACAAAAAAAACAATGACTATTGTCCCCACAGGCAACAGCAGTCTGTATCACAACGGTGTTAGGCCCAGTTAACCCAGTGCTCCAGCTTCTGTTAGCCACCTGGCTCTGGCTCAAGATGCTTGTTAGTAGCTACAGGTGCTCAACCTCCAGCACTGAACCTCCCAATGACACGGTCATCTTGAGATCAGCAGGAGCTAAAAAAATCTTACTTCGTAGCCTTTTCACAGGACGGAGAGCTGCACGCGACCGGTGGAGACCAAACGAGACCAAACAATACCTTGGCTACATTTCGCAGGACTAATATAGACCTCCAAAATGGCAGCCATCAAGAGTGACTTTCATATTAAGTCTCCATCTACCCTTAAACGATCTACCACAGGATAGAAATACACTTTAAAAATAGCCGCCCCCAGGAACAGGTTTCACATTAAAAGTGCTTCATTCATCCTTAGCCCTGCCGGCTACATCTGCAAGATCAGACCAGTATTTTGATGTGGGCTCTGAAGATAACTGCCTGACACGTTCATCTTGCGTTGTATTGAGAAATGCATGACGTTTTTGCACACCTTCTGTAAAAAGCAACACTGTAGGTGTGTTCCACTTTGACTCTGTTGCAGAGATCAATTCACACCACCGTTCCTTATGTATTTCTTGGAAGTTACTGAGTTACCGAGCCAAGCAATGGTCTTTTCCAGTTTTCTAAGCTTCATTAGGCTTATTCCAATTTTTTTCGCTAGGGAAGGAGTTTTGTACATGTTGGTTTCACTATCGTATCCACATATATGTCTGACAGGTTGAACCATTTTCATGTAGTTTTGCGGGTAAATGAAATTTTCCATTGTCTTGAGAGAAGCAATTGTTTTGCCACTGATGAGAAGTTTTCCTAGTTCCCGCAACTTCTGGCGTGCACATGCATCATTTTTGGCAGTTGATCCTCCTTTGTGTTGCAAGTGTTCCTCCAACTGAATGATGCATTTTTAACAGCAGCTGTGATGTCAGTATCACCAATCATGATGCTTAATGTCTTCCACGGTGCTTTGCTTCTCTGTGAAGGTACAGGCTGTGTGAATGAACAGAACGACTGGACATGGGTTTTCCCTGGTTTTGGAATGCAGTCTTTAGGGCTGAGTTTACAGACCTTCATGTGTCGCCAAAGAACTTTCCTGGTGAATAAGCCTTGGCAATACGCACAATGCATAAAGTCTTACTTTTTTTTTGGAGGTCGTTTGTATGGAACCAGTTCCCCCTTGCCTGTTTATTACATCAGTATCATGTACATAGTTCCCTCTGTGACGTATATCATCCAAATGTATCTTCCTCTGTTTAGAACCTTTTGGAAAACTGCATGCAATAGCCACTTCTCTTACACTGCTGTGAACACACTCCAGATGTCTCGCCATATTGCTAAAAGGTTTCAAGCAATGCAGAAGGTAATGTTTCTTGTTGTATATTCTTCCACCATCACATTTTCTTTTAACTTCTTTAACTATTACCGCCTCTTCTCATTGAACAACCTCTGAACTACTGCATGCTTCATCACTCCCTGTCACTTGAGGACCCTTGCTGGGACATTCACTTAGACCCACAACTTCATGGATGCTTCTCTCTGTAACATCTCTGACATCTGAAGATGTGCTATCAGGGACAGGGTGAGCAGAAGCTTTACACCCTTAACACACTTTCCAACGTTGTGACTTGTGGGGACACTGTTAGATGAGAGCGTCTACCCAGCACCAAACTCGTTCACACACATTTCATCACAATTTGTGTTGTGGGGACTCTGTGAATTCATCAAAACTAATTAGCATGACAGACCAAAGACGAGGTTTTGGAATTTCAAACCTTAATGAAAATAGACTTTTTCACTTTGGGCCTCTCAGAAGATACATTTTAAAGCTAGGAAAATCAACCTTGGTTACTACCAGACTAATACGAAGGTCTCACAGTAAGCAAATCAAGCAAATTTGGGCCTCTCAGAAGATACATTTTAAAGCTAGGAAAATCAACCTTGGTCACTACCAGACTAATACGTAGGTCTCACAGTAAGCAGTTACATGCCCAATCTGACTGGACTTGTGGCCCAAGCCAGCAAGGACCAGTTTTAGTTTAATAAAAAATGAGCACATTTGAGATTTCTGAGTTAGATTTGATAGCCTGTTATTGTCCCACAAGGGGAAATTTGTTTCATTACAGCAGAATAGCACCAATACAGAACAAGAGGTAGACAAAAGTGCAAGCTACAAAGTAAAAAATGGCAGAAAATCAATCTATTGTTGGCTAAAAAAAGTGCAATAAGAAACTATACGAAATGGCTGCTATGCTAGCCGAGCTAACTCAGCAGCGTTAGCTGGCTGGTTGAACTTTTTTCGATTACAATAATGTTGTATTACTTAGGTTGTGTTAGGCCATGGTAGCACAAAACAGTGCATGTTATAGTGCAGATTTGCATTAATTCATGTGAAGTGGGACCACGGACTATGTAATATAAAGTCTGCAATAACTGTAGCCGGCTGTGGCTCTGTAATCTGTAGCTTGATATTGCGGACCCCGGCTCCTTACCCCACCACAGGCTCCTCTCCTTTCCTCTCTTCTCCTCTCCTCTCCGTGGTTGAATAAAATATGATACGTTTATAATGAACTTAAGATAGCTAGCTGACGTTGCTGAGTTAGCTCCGCTACCTACCGCTGCCGAGTTAGCGCCGCAAGCATAGCACTTGCTTTAAGGACAACCTAACGTCTTTCACACACAAAAATAAAATCACAGCTAAATTAAGGGTGAAAGATTTGCTTACCTTGCACTGTAGTCGCCGTGTTCAAAAATAAGAAACGCTATGAAGTGCGTGCTCGAGTGCCGAGGTATCCATGCTAGAGCCTGCACGAAGTGAAGGCAGAGATGGGAGTTGTAGTCTTCTTATACCGCTTGTATCAGTACTTGCCAGTCTCCAGCGAAGCGTTCAAAAACTACATCCACCATCAAGATTTTACAACATGGTTTTCTCACGTTTCTCACTAAACTTTGTGTTTAACAAATACAATGTAAATGCAATTACGTGCTCTAAAATAATGCAGATTATAAATCTAATTCATGTGATATAATAAAGTGCTCAAACTGGCTGCATCACAGCACAGAATAACTAGTTATATATAACCACTCACCTGTAACCACCTACTTAATGCTCTGACCAAGATGGACTTAATAATTACTTTCTGTAGATCCTATAATGTAAAATGAATATTGATTTTATATTAATGTACATGTGTGCTGGTTTGCTGTATTACGAGGATTCATGCGCTCGAGAGCAGTGCGCAAGCGCAGTGGCCCCTCAGGTCTAATATGCATACAATTAGACTCGCAAAGCAGCAAGGCGGCGACGTGTTGGTCCCCGCTCTTCAATACAAGCTTCAAAATAAAGAGGGTGCTGTAGAGCACAGCAGTTCACACACAAACACACAGGTTTACCATACGTTGTGAGCACCATGAAATTATTTGCCTGTGAGGGCCACTTTTTCTAGACATCTGAGCAAAAAAAGCAATAAGAGTTTGCCACTAGATGTCAGTAGCAACAGCAACCCGATTTGTTTTTAGCGGTAACTCAAAATCCAAGAACAAGTAGAACGCTAGTAGTGCGAGGACCCGCTGCTGATTGGTGGGAATTAATTCACATTCATTGGACAGCGCTAGGTGGGATGGGAGGCGTGGCCAGAATGTAGGCAGGACACCGTATCTAAATGGATAATGTTTTTTTTTTGGTCGCATTGCATATGCGAAATACATAATTTTTGACCCAGTATTTTAAAAAAGTTTTACAAAGTTTCCTGTTTTACAAAACGACTGCAGTGGGTGTTGTCTGACCCGAGCTTCTGGATTGAAGGTCCGAAACATTTCAGTAAAGCCCCAAATATTAATCTCATGTCAGTCAGCTAATAAACTTGCTTGTTCATGCTGCTGCCAGAGCCACCTTAGTAACAGGAGCGAGTTTTTCCTGGCCACTGGTACCTTTTGGCTTGCTCACCAGGCGGTTTATGGTTCATATGGTTTGTTTCTTTATGTTGTTTGTATTTTATGCTTTGTTGAACATTTTTACTGGATTCCAGTAAAGCTGCTTTGTGACATCTGTTGTAAAAAGTGCAAATAAATTTGATTTGAGTTTTAGCACCCCACCATGTACCACTCTGGTATACTGACTATATATATATATTTTTTATTTTATACTGCTAATAGTTCTTCTATTTGTTTTTGATATGTTTTTAATAAGAAGTGTTATTAATATTACATTTATAATGAACATTAACATTACTATTGTTATTATTTCTATAGCTGATAGAAATAATATACAATAATATACATCACTATGACTGGTAGTGGTGATGGAAAGTTATTTGTTTACAATATGAAGAAATATGAGTAGCCTAAATAATACTTTGATTATGTATATTGATTCCCATAGGGAAAGTCAGACTAAACACATTTGGAACCATGGTGGATTGAACTGTGGTGGTTCAAACCAACATGGTTCAAACTACTGTGGTACCAACAAAGTACGACGGTTTCGGGAAGCGGTCGTACTTCAGACATTAGGTAGTTTAACGACGCATTGTACCAGGTTGGTTCAGTGCTAACCTCCATCGATGTACGGGAAACGCACCCCATGGGAATTTCTTTATATTGACAGGTTTACACGAAAGATACATGGACTTAAATATACTGGTGAGCTCCTTGGACAAAACACATTAAAGTGCCATCACACCACTGCTTGCTTTATGCTTTAGTGTTAAAAATGCATAAAACAATTTTTAATTAACCAAAAAGATCATTACTGTACTCTCTGAAGATCACACAACACAAAGGACCAGTAGACCTAATTTAAATGTACTTTAATGGCTGACTACAATTCCACATCAACAGCAGAGTAGAGCAGCAAAGATACCTGAACTGCTATGTAGTAGTGTACAGTCACCTGAACTGCTATGCAGGGCTGCAGTTTTACATTAACAATAGTGTACAGTCAACGGAACTGCTGTGGCATACAGCTGCAGCTACAGTGATCTGAACAGTAACGTCTGACTACTGAAAAGTACAATGCAAAGTGCCTTAAACAGAATTACAGGATTTACAGATTTTTTTTTTTAGGCTTTTGAAATGAGAGAAGCCTTTCGCCTTTCCGTTGTAATACTATTGTAAACTAAATGTTTGATGTCTTTCCATGTTCTTGTCTTTAAAGCATGCTCTGCTTGTATGCACTGAAGGCAATCTTCTTTTCCTGGAACTTTCTTCAAGGCACGATACATTGCCAGGTGACGCCACACTGCCTCCTTCTCTCTATTGGTCCATTGTCGCCTGTGTTGGGCTGTGTGTTTACGATCTTAAACAAAAACCACAGACAGATGCAATTAATTTGTTTTTTTAAATAAGGTTAATATATAAAACTAAAAAGAGGGCAATTTTTCCAACATTGCAGATACAAAAGACCCCCATACCATGCCAATTAGGTATACATATTTACATGTCTATCTACAGGATGATACGCAATTACAGGGAGATACTTGGTAGAGAGGACTGATAACCTGTGCAGCACAACATGAACAACAGTGAGTACATGTATGGCAACATGGCACACCCACAGTCATAAAAATAAACACATGTCACTTTACTAATACAGTCAATTGTAGATGCATTATAGTTGCCCCAACTAACATTCAAATGACATTCAACTGAATTCCTATTAAATGCGGCTGAGCTGTAAATTTAATGTAAATGACCCTCTATTGAATATAACCCTACACCCAACCCTAAACTTGACCTTACTCCTAACCCTAACCTCAACCATTCATGAATAAGAGCTATGGTTGGATTTAATCTTAGGTTAAGTAAAAGATTGTTTAGGTTCAGGGTTGATTCAAGGTTAAGTTTAGGGTTAGGTATAGGGTGAGATTCTATGGACCATAATTTACATTCAACTTACGTTAAATAGCTGTTCATTTGAATGTCACTTGAGCATCTATGAGGCATACACAATGGACCATCCAAGTAAAGTGATCCCAAACAAAAACGTTTGTAAATCAGGTTAACCTGAGGAGATGTTAATAATTAGACTACTAGAGAAGTAGTCACCTGAACTGCTGTGTAGTAGTGTAGTCACCTGAACTGTGGCGTACAGCTACAATGTAGGTGTTTCTAATAGACACTTGGAAAGGAAAACTCAAGGGGGGAAATTGTTATAAACTTACCTGACTTTCTTGTCTCTACATCTTCAACAAGGACTGCATTTTGAGTCCTGGAGGAGAAACTCTCCTTTTGGACAGGGGAGTGAACGTTCTCTGGAAAACAAAATACAAACTGTTCTCCCATTCTATATAAAATAATTCTGATCTTCAGTTTGGGTGGTCAAATAAACCTGACATTAAATAATGTGGTGCCCTCCTACCACAAACCCTATCAACATTCTTCATAAAACCTTTACGCCAGAACAACAGGTTTGAGAATGAGGCATGGACTCAAGACTTAGTGTTTTCTTTTTTTTTTTTTTTTTTCAATTGGTGTTGCACTTTCCATTACCAGCCACAGTACATACAGAATAGCTCCAACAGCAGTTACATATAATAAAAAAATACATAAATAATAAATAAATAAATAAATAAAAACAGAAAAGAAAAAGAAACAAAAGGGAAGGCTCTAACTAATATTTTCAAGATAATTCCAGAGAGGAGACCATATTTGCCAAAACTTGTCTGGTCTCTGATTCATGTCATAAGTCAGTTTCTCGAGAGGAAGCAATGACACTAGTTGAGAGATCCACAACCTCAGTGTTGGGGCCTGTTCAGAGGACCAAAGCAGCAGAACACATTTCTTTGCTACATGTACCAAAAAAATAAAAGCCTGTCTCAGCTGCCAATCAAATGTATCCCGGAGTTGACCATTCAATAAATACAAAAAGGGGCACATATTAAACTGAATACCAAAAATATTTACTATGACAGAATGTACTTCCCTCCAAAATAAGTTAATTTTTTTACAAGTCCAAAAAGAGTAAATAAAAGTGCCTTTGTGCGCCTGGCACTTGAAACACAGGTCAGATCTGTCTGGGAATATCCTATGTAGACGTACTGGTGTCAGATAAATCCTGTGAATGAACTTGAAGTTAAGTTCCTGCATGCTGATTGAAGTACACTTGGGATACAAGTCAGAACAAACAGAGGTCCATAAATCTTGGTCAATCTTCATTTCCAAGTCCCTCTCCCAAATACCCTTTAAATTTGTCAAAGGAGACACAGACTCGGTGAAAAACATAGTGTAAATCTTTGAAATCAGCCCCTTTGAGTCATACTGTTTAGAGAAAAGGTGTTCCACCTCTGTCAGACTTATTCGCAACTCCCCCTTATCTAAAACAGAGTTAATGAAAGGTCTTATTTGGAGATACCTAAAAAAGTCTGATTTAGACAAACTATGTTTCTCCATAATTTCAGAAAAAGGCAACAAGACTCCCTCCGAAAACAGACAAGAGATCTGTGTAATTCCCCGTCTGGACCAATTAAGAAGTCCTATATTATGCAGCTGGGAAGGAAAATCAGGATCAGGAGTAATTGGAGAAGACCGAGAGAGACATTTAGGTATCCTTAAGTACTTTCTGACATCCCTCCAAGTTAGCAGAGTACTGAATACAACAAAAGAACCAGAAACATTTTTCCACATTTTAAACAAATGGCAAACAGTGAAGTGGTAGAGGGGAACATGTCATGGACTCCATAGTAACCCGTAATGAATTAATTCTGTTGGTGCACCAAGCAAGAATATGTTTAATCTGAGCCGACCAGTAGTACAACTGCATGTTTGGTACACCTGCGCCCCCTTTCTCTTTAAGTTTCATTAGACTAGCTAGTTTAAGTCTAGGTTTTTTATTATTCCAGATAAACTTTGAAAAATGACTATTTAAATCTTTAAAGAATAAGCTGGATAAATAACAAGGAAGAGACTGAAATAAATATAGAAAACGAGGAAGAACATTCATTCTCAAAGCATTTATCCTACCAAAATAGGACAATGGGAGAGAGCACCAGATACCCAGATCAGCCTTAATTCTGTTCACGAGGGGCAGATAGTTTTTTGAAAAAAGATTATTAAGATTAGAAAAATGTTAGAAAAATGCCCAGATAATTAAACCCTTTGATAGCCAGGTGGAATGGGAAACCGTCCCCGAGAAAAGATGCCAGAGACGCAAAAGAACCGGAGCGGACATTGAGGGGTAAAGCCATAGACTTTGAAAGGTTAATTTTATATCCAGAGAGTGTACTGTAATGGGCAATATTATTTAATAATGCAGGAAGTGATTGGACAGGATTAGAAATGTACAATAATATGTCATCAGCATAAAGGGAAATTCTATGATCCTCGTCCCCTACTTTAATACCTAAAATACTGGGATCCATCCTTATAAGCTCAGCCAATGGTTCAATCACCAAAGAAAAAATGAGAGGTGAAAGAGGGCATCCTTGTCTTGTGCCTCTTCCAACATGTACAACTTGTGACGTTTGTTAAGACTCTAGCTCTCAGAATATAAAAGTTTAACTAGATTAATAAAATTTGATCCTAAATTTAATTTCTCGAGTGTGGTGAAACGAAAAAAGGCCCATTCCACGCGGTCAAAGGCTTTTTCAGCTTCAAGCGACACAATAGGAGTGGGATGTTTAGATGTATTAACAAAGTCTACAATATTTAGTAAACGGCGTATATTATCAGATATCGCTTTGTCACAAATCCAGTCTGATCAGGTTTAATTACCTTTGGCAGAACCAACTCTAACCTGTGAGCAAGTACCTTAGCCAAAATTTTGCAGTCAGTATTTAACAGGCTTATTGGTCTATATGACGCACAGTCCTGAGGATCTTTACCCTTTTTCAAAAGTAGACAAATCATTGCCATTTTCCAAGTTTCAGGTATTGTACCATGCTGAAGCAGATCCTGAAAAATGGGAAGTAAAATTGGGTGATGCTCCGGCCAAAACATTTTAAAGAACTCTGGTGGATAGCCGTCGGGTCCAGGGGATTTATTGGAAGGCATGGCCTGGAGTGCTTCAAAAATCTCCCCTAAAGAGAAGGGGGCATTTAAATCAGCCCTGTCCTCCTCTGATATAGCAGGAAGAGATGTTTTATTAAGAAAAGACAAAATGTCCATATCTGACGCAGTGTTCTCTGATTTATATAGAGATTGATAGAAGTTTTTAAAGAAGCTATTTATAACTGAAGGATCATATGTAATAGAGCCATCAGCATTTTTTAAAGATTTAATAACTCTCTGTCTGTTCTTTCTTTAACTGATGTGTAAGTAGACGACTTGATTTATTGCCAAATTCATAAAACTTCTGTTTTGAAAAATGGAGCAATTTTTTTATGTGGTTTGTGTGATTCAGATTCAGTTTAGCTCTTACCTGGCATAACGAGGCCCAATTAGATTGTGTAGGATATGATTTATGTAGTTGTTCCAGACAAACAACTTCTGCTTCCAGAGCTAATCGTTCTTGAATCTGCAACTTTTTCACTGAAGAAGAATAAGATATGATATCTCCCCTGATTGTGGCCTTTGCTGCATCCCATAAAGTAGCAGGTGACACAGGGGACTGCTTATTATCCTCCCAAAAGTAATGAATACGCCGACGCATAAAATCACAAAATGCTGTGTTAGTGAGCAGAGAAGAGTTAAACCTCCAGGTTCTATTTTTAGATGTTAGAATGCCCAATTTTATATACATGTATACTGGAGCATGGTCAGACAGGACAAATTTTCTTCCTCTTAATAACATGTCCTAAGCCTTTCACATTCCAAGATATATATGTATGAGAATCATTCATATTCAATCTCAAAAATGGATAAACAAGATGTAACTGCAGAAATGTAGTGTGCTATCTTAAGTATAAAGCTTCGAGTGCAACCATTTTAAATTTTGCAAACACAAAGAAACACAAACACCCCTTCCCACCCTCTCCCAGCCCTGTCCCACAATGACAATATAACCTCCAGGTTCTATTTTTAGATGTTAGAATGCCCAATTTCATATACATGTATACTGGAGCATGGTCAGACAGGACAATGGGACCAATTTTACTGTCTGTTACGAGGTGGATTGAACTGTTAGGTATAAAAATATAGTCAATACGTGAATATGAACTGTGAGGGTTAGAGTAAAAGGTGTAATCCCTAAGCAAAGGATTTAATTCCCTCCAAATATCAACCAAACCAGATTCTTTACAAGTCTCATTAAGCACCAATGAAGATTTAGAATTGGTTGAGAGAAGAGAGGATCTGTCCAGATTTTGATCCAAAATACAATTAAAATCCCCAGCCATAATACCCAAGTTTTTACGATTATTGTTAAACAATAGGATTTTATCAGACATAAAATTAGGACAATCCACATTTGGTGCATAAATATTGAGCATGGTAATATGCTGTCCATATAACAGGCCTGAGATTAGTATATATCTACCTTATGTTTTTCACAAACAAATGGCAAATGGTTGTTAAATAATATAGCAACACCTCGTTTCCTCGGATTTGAGTTACAAGAGGCAAAATACACCTGTCCCACCCAATCTCTTTTAAGTTTTAGATGCTCAAGATCTGACAAATGGGTTTCCTGAATTATGGCAACCGATGCTCCCTCCCTTTTAAGAAAAGTTAAAATTTTCTTCCTCTTAATAACATGTCCTAAGCCTTTCACATTCCAAGATATATATGTAAGAGAATCATTCATATTCAATCTCAAAAAATGGATAAACAAGATGTAACTGCAGAAATGTAGTGTGCTATCTTAAGTAGGTATAAAGCTTCGAGTGCAACCATTTTAAATTTTGCAAACACAAAGAAACACAAACACCCCTTCCCACCCTCTCCCAGCCCTGTCCCCAAATGACAGGACACACTAAATGACGTTAGGTCACCAGGCCCATAGGGCTTAGAATGAAAAATAACCACAAAAAACAACACTACACGGCTCAGCATACGCCGTAAAATAGAAAGGAAACAAAATGAGCAACGCTCCGGTACAACACTCTGAACAATATTTGACCAAATCTCAAATGAAAAAAAAAAAGAAAAGTCAGACAGCGTAGTTTCTGTCATTTTAAAACTGAAATGAGATCTGGAGGAAAGGCTACCTCAAAAACATCTATAAAACGGTTAGGTTAAACACCAAATTGGCTGCATTGTCAAGAGAGTCACTTATCTTTTCCCAAACTGGACAGAAAGTCCTTGGCCGCTTCAGTCGTAGAGAACAGGTGGATCTGATTATTATTATTATTATTATTATTATTATTATTATTATTATTATTATTATTATTATTATCTGATACACACCGGAGCTTCGCAGGATAAGCAAAACCTCGGTACATCTGACGATCAGAGAACTCTTTCCTCGGATCGCTGAACTCATGCCGTCTCCTGAGGACCTCAGCAGAGATATCCTGATAGAATCGGAGATATCCCCCTTCGTGCGGTACCTGGCGTTTCTGCAGGGCGGCCCGCAGAACTGTCTCTTTATCCGGATGGCGAAGAAAGCGTATCAGCACGCTCCGAGGTGGGCCGCGCTCAGGTGGAGACATGGCGAGGGATCTGTGCGCGCGCTCTGTTTCGGGACTAAATTCCAGTGGAAGGTCGAGCCATTTCGGCAGCATCTCGCTCACAAATTAGGAGAGGGGCACAGAACCCTCCGCTCTCTCAGGGAGGCCGACAATCTTGATGTTTTTTCGTCGTCCTCGATTCTCCAGGTCGTCGATTTTAGCTTGTAGCTGCGCTAGCCTCTTATCGTGTAAATTTAGCTGGTTGCTATGCGCGACTGAGGGAGTTCTCCCCAACCGAGATCCTATTCTCTGCTTCGGTTAGCCTGGACTCATTTGAGGAGACTTTCTCAGATAAGTCAGTAAGGGCTGCGCACAACGAAGAAAGGGAAGAAGATAATGTGTCCAGACGACCATCAATGGTGTCTAAACGTGCATCAATCGACCCCAACCGAGAACCCACCGCGCAAATTTCAGTCAGCAAGTCCTCTGTTAGCGCCGAGGGCACCTCGTGTTCAACCGCTTTCTTTTTAGTTCCTCTGGGCGGCTGGGAAGACGAAAACAGCAGAAAGTCTCGCGTCTCTTGACTCTCAGACATCTTAGGTCACGTCCAACACCAACCAAATGGTGTTCAAAGTAATTTTGGAGGATAGCGCCAAAAAAGAAGAGTAAACGGAGCGGAGCGACAGTTCAAGCAGCCATTTTCCAGTGGGTCACGTGACGCCCCTAAGACTTAGTGTTTTATGGTATCTGGCACCAAGACTAACGTTAACAGCAGATCCTTTAAGCAAGTCCTGTAAGTTATTAGGTGGGGTCTCCATGGATCGAACTTGCTGGATTGGACCAAGACTTTGAGATCAAGTCAACACTCTGAACTCGTGGTTGTGTTCCTAAAACCTTCCTGAAATCATTTGCAGTGCGGTAGTGTGCATCAAGGCACCATGACATCAAGGAATACTGTTACCATGTACATGGCCAGCAACAATGTTTTGGTAGGTGGTACAAGTCAAATTAACGTCTACATGGCAGGACCCAAGTTTTTCGCAGCAGAACACTGGCCAGATCAGCACACTGCTTCTGCTGACTTGCCTTGTTCCAATAGTGCATACTGGTGCCATGTCTTTCCCAGGAAATCAACATGCACACACCCAAAAGAAAACATGATTCATAAGACAAAACCACTGCTCTTTGGTCAACTTCTAATGCTCATGAGCCCACTGCAGGTGCTTTTGACACTGGACACAGGTCAGCATACTTTCCAGATGCACTGTATAGTGTTGACTCTATTACCACTACTCTGCATACTGAAAACTGCACATTGGAAAGCTGAAAATTTGACTGCTGCACTGACATACCTGATTCTTGTTCTCCAGAAGAATCCTTATCACTCGTCTCCAAATTATTCTTTTGGGATTGCGCTCTAGAGGACCTATTTTGTTTCTTTTTGCCTAGCAGACATTTACCATCTGAAATAAAACAAATAACCAAACACCAAATATCAGTTACTAGATCTGAGTGACAGAATACAAAATTTAACAGAAATGCATTTCGCACATTGGAAAGCTAAAAACACTACTCTGCTACACTGACATACCTGATTGTTGTTTTCCAGAATAATCCTCGTCACTTGTCTCCAAATGATTTTTTCAGGATAGCGGTATAGCTCTCTTTTTGCTTCTTTTTGACTGACGGACCTTCACCATCTACAATAAATCAATCAAATGTATCAGTTACGGAGTCCAATAGAACACCTCTGTGATATTGCAGTTTTCCTGAAAAACCTGCAGGTATGCAGGTCAATACGGATGGGAACAGACAAGGATCTTGAGTCATGAGGAACTGGTGTTTTGGAAGCAAAGGGAGGTCCTTCCCAGCATTAGTAATTTGTTGATAAAAGATCATTAAGTTCTTTAGTTCAGCTTGATTTATTCAATTCATCTGATTAAAATAAACTGCCTATAAATTAGCTCATCATTAATCCCAACTGGACCCCAAAATAAACATAAAAAGCGTGAAACTATATTGTCTCTACATTATACCAAAACATCTTGGACCTAAAACCTTACTGTTTCATTTGACTTTAATTAAATAATTCAACTTTAGATTTGGGTTTATTTTCAACCTAATGTCCCCAAAATTTCCCCAGAATCTACATTTCATTGTTTAACTAAGTAAGAGGTGTCTATCAATAATTCCTTCAGTGTTTATTATAAAACAAACTAAAACAAACTTAATACAAACAACTGGATAATCCTAAATGCCTTAAATGTCTATATGAAAGAAGAACATCTGAAGGAGGAGCTGAAAATGTGTGTCTGTACTTCTTTAACATACCTGATTTTTCTCCTCTACAAGAATCCCCTTTGGATCTTGCTAACTCATCTTTATGGGATGAAGCCTTTGAGGACCTCTTTTGCTTCTTTTTGCCTGGCAGACCTTCCCCATCTAGAATAAAACAAATAACCAAACACAACATATAAGTTACTAGATCTGAGTGACAATACAAAATTTAACAAATGCATTTCGCACATTGGAAAGCTAAAAACACTACTCTGCTACACTGACACACCTGATTGTTGTTCTCCAGAAGAATCCTTATCACTTGTCTCCAAATGATCCTCACGGGATGGAGCTCTTGAACATCTTTTGCTTCTTTTTGCCTGGCGCACCTTCACCATCTGGAATAAAACAAAACATTGGAAATACAATTCATCCAGTATATTGGACCAACTTTTTCATAAGGTCCAGGCTTGAGAGGCTGTTTGCTATATACTGCCCTTGCAGCACAATGCTGTTGTGTCTGATCCACACAAGGAGCTAAAAGAACAGCTGCCACTGATACCTTGAATAACATTTACCAAATTCCAGCAGTGTATACATTTCAATGGAATGAGTAAATTGGACAAGAAAAAATTAATAAAGTTAAAGTTGACTTATTCACCAGCTTCTTATTCTAATTTCCCCGTTCCATCGCAGTGCAGTTATTGAGGTGCCAGAACAGAACTACTGCTCCATCAAAGTGGAAAAAACAATGCAAATAAAGGCAGGCAAATAATAGAAAAAAGTATGTTTCTGCCAGGCCCAGGGAAGTCATGATGTTGTAGGGGTTAGAAAGCGTATTAGCTTTTTTAACATGTATTTATATTGTTCAGCTAAGACCCACCCCATTTTACACCCTTCTTTTATTCAGTTCATATTATATAAAAAAGTCCTTGTACAAGGCAATCATCAAATTATTTTAGTATACAGTGATAAATGTGTCCTGACAATCAGTTTGGGAATAACCATACTACTGACAGTAACATACCTGATTTTTCACCATCCAGAGTGTCTCCATCCAGCTCCGGGCAAACACAAAAGGGTTTTCACTGCAAATACCTACTGCAGTTCGGTTGCTCATCAGAATGTCTATTGATGCCTCCATGTCATGTGAGGAGCAATGGGACTTTTTGCTCTCTCTTCCCACGTATCTCCTGTCGCATGAAGTTGTTGACAAGTGACTTCAAGTTTGGAAAGGCTCTCATACACTTCTGGGTGAGCTGGAGCTCTGTTCCGTGTTTGGTATGTTGCCAGGAGTAATTTTGAAGCTTCCCCTTCCCTCCTATTGAAGAGAATTATCTGTGTGAGAAGGCTCTGACAAAGTTTCTTCCAGTCTGAAGCACTGGGTACAACTGAGTCCATGCAGTGCATCTTTCTCCAGTGCTTTAAGATGTTTTTGTAACTTCATGATATCTTCAGTCAGGGGAATCATTTCATCTTTGTTGCACTTTGCTGTTTTTAGAGTGTTAAGGGCACGTCCTTAGACATAGGTGTTCCACTGTGTCTCCATCACCTCAATGAACTTCTTTGCATCCCTCTCTGTTCTAGTCTTTCCATTTATTAGGCTCTCCCCTACCAGTATTTCTGCAGCTCTTTTGATCGAATATCCAATTTTACATGCGAGAGAAGGTGTCTTGTACTTGTTCTGTGGAGCCATCTAGAAGCCACTGACTGTTCTTGTCGCTTCCACAACCGTTTGGAATTTTCCTGGCACAAGGAGCATAGCACTCATCAATCTCTCTGGCGGCTATCAAAAACCTCCCTAGCTCTCGCATTTTCTGACCGATGTAGGAATGCTGACATTTATGTGAACTGTGATGTTTACAGGATTACTGCTCTCTCCAGATTCAGACACCACCAGTACACTGGTAGAGGGAGCTGATGCTGCATGTAGATCTTGTAACTGATCCCCAGCCTAATGAACAATCTGACACCTTCTCACTTTGTGTGTGTTAGGGTCGTCACGATACCAGAATTTTGACTTCGATACCGATACCAACTGTAGTATCAGGATTCTCGATACCAAAACGATGCTTGGAAGAAAAAAAGCACAACAATAAAAATGTCTGAACATAAAATGTTTATCTTTGATTGAACTGGATTGAACACTGAACAATCTGATTGCAAAAGTTTTTATTCTAAAATTAAACATTTTAACAAAAATCAAGTTACAATATTATACCGGTAACTATAATATAATTAACTAAATACTTCTTAAACTAGAACCTCTTCTTTGTTCTGAAACTACACAGTGGGAACTTTCTTTGCCTGTTTAAGGTTCTTTGCCAGGAAAACCAGTGTGTCAACATGGTCTTCTGTAACACCGTTTGCAAACTGGGTTTGTGGTGTTAGTTGGGTTCCCGTCTTCATCAGCGACATAAGCAAAATATGCCCATACTTCACTCCTCGGACCCGTTTGTCCACAAGTCGCGAACGAGAGAGCACATCTTTAGTAACTACGTCCGTAGTAAAGTGTTGAGTCCTGTTGGGACTGACCATCAGAGAGACTGGAGAAGAAACATCTTAAACACAGAAATGACCATTCAGATATATAATAATTGTTATTGTCCTGTTTAAAGTTGAAGGTCTAGACCAGTTCTCCTCACCAGTGAACCGTAAGGGCTGTGGATTGCTGTAGTCTGTGTAATAAGGTCTTTCTCTCATTGCTCTGCACACATACGTTCCTAGGTGATTAAGAGCAACAGGGCTGTGTGTGTAGGAGTCTCCAGCTCATCTGCTGCTGCCTGATCATTATCTCTGTACCAGCTGAGGGTGGAGACACACTCAATTCTGTCTGAGCTCTGACTTACACAGAAAACACTTCCTTAATTTGCTACTACATAACACAACCAGAACTAATGACACTATATCACACTACAAACCCACAGACTGATCAATACAGCCAGTGTAACAGTGTTACTGATCTGAGAGTCTGTCCTCCTTAGTCTGTCCACCGTACAGGACTTAAGACCTGTTTCTTCCCTACCACGGTTGGCGCATTATCAGTGGTTAGCACCAGTGTATATATCCAGTATTTTGTTGGTTTATATTGTTAGTTTGTTTTTATGTAAGGGCCTGGGTGGTGCCTCCTGCAGCCAGCAAAATGCAGCAGCGACGATGCCATTCTGAGGGGACTACAGCCCGGAACTCTAACCCCCAGAATGCCCCGGTGACACCTGGGATGCCAGCCATATAAGCCCCCACAAAACAACCATCACCGCTACACCTTTGTAGAGGGATAGATGGTACAGGAACAAAGAAAAGAAAAGTCAGAAAAACTCAGAAAGAGAAACACTGCAACTAGCGTGTGTGTGTGGAGTTTTGGTGTACAGTCTAAGGTGTGTGGAACCAGGTGCTGGAGAGCCCAGTTATCTATTTGTTAAGAATATAGGGCAATTGACCTATGTTTAAGTCTACACTGCCAGTCTACTTAATTGTTTTTTTTCCTTTACCTTTTTTGCATTTTCTCTCAGGAGTACCTGGAGAAAAAGGCCCCTGCTGGAGTTTTGATGTTTTATCTATATAGATTTTAAAATGTTTTAATAAAGTTGTAAAGATATTGCGTATTCTTTGTAAACATTGTGAATTGAGCACCTCTCTAACTTTCTAAGTGTACCTGTGTGCTTGTGGGTTTCACCTGCATTAAACTTCCTGGGATGAAATTCCCTAGGTTGTGTGGTCGAGTCCTTAAATGAATTTAACTCTTGAGTAAGGGCCACACACCGAAGCTCATAATAAAAATAGATTCTTATTAACCTGAGGATTTATAGAATGTATGAGGCTTTAGATTATTTTATTTTATTCTTTCTATGTTTTGGTTTAGAAACAATGTGTTCATTCTACACATGAAATGCTTGCTTCATTAGTGATACAACCATGCTTTGAAATTCATCAATGTATGTGGACATGTGACACTCTTGTGGAAGAATGAGTAGACTTGTAGCTCCCCTTTTGAGGCCTTGTCCAGGAGTTCTCCTGGAGGCTCAAGTCCAGTATTGTATGCAGGTGTGTGCTGCGACCTCTCACGTCCTCCGCTTCATGTTCTGCTTCTGTGCTCTCTCCTCAGAGACCTTTTAAAGAACATCACCATTTAGAAAGTATTTTACATGTAAACATCATTTATAGTGATTATAAACATGATGGACTGTTTTCAGTTTAAGAGTTTAGAGTGTCAGCACACACACTAGTTTTCTCTAAGCAGGTGTAAAAAGAAACCTCTTGCCGAACAATTAATCCAAACCAGTAATCTGATATACAGTGGGGAAAATAAGTATTTAGTCAGTCACCAATTGTGCAAGTTGTCCCACTTAAAAAGATGAGAGAGGCCTGTAATTGACATCATAGGTAGACCTCAACTATGAGAGACAAAATGTGGAAAAAAATTGAGAAAGTCATTTTGTCTGATTTTTAAAGAATTTATTTGCAAATAATGGTGGAAAATAAGTATTTGGTCAATAACAAAAGTTCATCTCAATACTTTGTTGTATATCCTTTGTTGGCAATGACAGAGGTCAAACGTTTTCTGTAAGTCTTCACAAGGTTGGCACACACTGTTGCTGGTATGTTGGCCCATTCCTCCATGCAGATCTCCTCTAGAGCAGTGATGTTTTGGGGCTGTCGGCGGGCAACACGGACTTTCAACTCCCTCCAAAGGTTTTCGATGGGGTTGAGATCGGGAGACTGGCTAGGCCACTCCAGGACTTTGAAATGTTTCTTACGAAGCCACTCCTTTGTTGCCCTGGCAGTGTGCTTGGGATCATTGTCATGCTGAAAGACCCAGCCACGTTTCATCTTCATTGCCCTTGCTGATGGAAGGAGGTTTGCACCCAAAATCTCACAATACATGGCCCCATTCATTCTTTCATGTACACGGACCAGTCGTCCTGGTCCCTTTGCAGAGAAACAGCCCCAAAGCATGATGTTGCCACCCCCATGCTTCACAGTTGGTATGGTGTTCTTTGGATGCAACTCCGCATTCACTTTCCTCCAAACACGACGAGTTGTGTTTTTACCAAATAGTTCTACTTTGGTTTTCATCTGACCATATGACATTCTCCCAATACTCTTCTGGAACATCCAAATGCTCTCTAGCAAACTTCAGACGTGCCTGGATATGGACTGGCTTAAGCAGGGGGACACGTCTGGCACTGCAAGATCTGAGTCCCTGGCGTCGTAGTGTGTTGCTGATGGTAGCTTTTGTAACGTTGGTCCCAGCTTCCTGCAGGTCATTCACTAGATCCCCCCTTGTGGTTCTGGGATTTTTCCTTACCGTTCTTGTGATCATTTTGACCCCACGGGCTGAGATCTTGCGTGGAGCCCCAGATCGAGGGAGATTAGTAGTGGTCTTGTAGGTCTTCCATTTTCTGATTATTGCTCCCACAGTAGATTTCTTCACATCAAGCTGCTTGCCTATTGCAGATTCAGTCTTCCCAGCCTGGTGCAGGTCTACAATTCGGTTTCTGGTGTCCTCCGACAGCTCTTTCGTCTTCACCATAGTGGAGTTTGGAGTGTGAGTGTTTGAGGTTGTAGGCAGGTGTCTTTTATACTGTTAACGACTTCAAACAGGTGCCATTAATACAGGTAATGAGTGGGGGAAAGAGGAGCCTCTTAAAAAAGAAGTTACAGGTCTGTGACAGCCAGAAATCTTGCTTGTTTGTTATTGACCAAATACTTATTTTCCACCATTATTTGCAAATAAATTCTTTAAAAATCAGACAAAATCACTTTCTCAATTTTTTTCCACATTTTGTCTCTCATAGTTGAGGTCTACCTATGATGTCAATTACAGGCCTCTCTCATCTTTTTAAGTGGGACAACTTGCACAATTGGTGACTGACTAAATACTTATTTTCCCCACTGTAACTTGGAAATGGGAAAATACAGGAATGAAACTACCTTCTATTATTATCCCCTAAATTCCAGGTTTTAGCCAGGTAAGTGTGAGACAGTAGATTGTAGTAGTAGAATGCACCTTTTGTCCTTGGATCTCTTATTCTTTACAACAACCTCTGAGTAAATGATGCCGTTGAGCTTGTCTGCAGCATCACCTGAAACCGAATGAAGCTTCATTATTTATAATGTAATGGTAATGAAGGTTGGATGGAGAAGGACTCTAGAATCATCAATGCAACATGGATTTAATCCCTCCCAACATTTTCCCTGAATGTAATTGAAGTGTATGTAAGTGTAACCACAAGCAGCAATGGTTCTTCATCACTAGTATTTCTGAATGAATCCCACTTTTTCCCTATTGTCTTCTTTTTCTGTTAAGACAGTTTGTTAGTAGCATGCTAACTGTCCACTTCCCCTGATATTTTACAAGCAATTAATGCCATGTATAGAGTCTCAAATATACTCTGACTGAATGTACTGCAGACATAAGCTGACTGGATATGATACTACATGGCATATGAAAGTATTGTGTGAAAATATCATATTGTACCTTTGTCCTTGGATCTCTTATTCTTTATCACAACCTCTGAATAAAGGACGCTACTGAGCTTGCCTGCAGCATCACCTGAAACAGAATAGTGTGTGTTAGTCACCACAACTGGTAGTAAAGTATGTGCAGAGTTTGGGACCCCTGGGCAACGCAAATGTTTGGGGACCCCTGGGCAATGTTTGTGTTTCTGTGAGTAGTTTCAGTGGGTAGAAAATTTGATTTACAAAAGGCAATCTTAGGGTGAAAAGGAAGCATCGCTCTTGATTGTTTCCACTGATGCAGAACTCTGTCATGGTGAGGGAAAACCACATTGTTGGAGTTCCCACCAATAAAACACTAAATAAAACACTGATGATTGAGTGATGTTCACTCTGCATAATGCAGTTCTTCTGAACAGTGAAACCGGCTCTGTCCAACTCTTAACTCATCAATGCACAGCATATAGATAGCATGGTAACATCACAGCTGTGTGTACTGAGTAGGAGGTATAGGGACAGTAGAACAGTAGTAGAGGTGTTCCCAGCAGCAGCAGTAGAACCTGCATATCTGCATCTTAATTGAACTACTATTCCTGCCGGTGATGTGTTAGCAACTTATGGGAGCCCCATCAAAGCCTCTGATGACCAATATTTTCTTTTAGTTTGAATCCGGGTTGTGCTCATTTGAATTACTGTTTTGTTTATTTGTTGTTCATATTTCCATTTTTGAAAGTTGTTTAGATTTATATTATGAAAAATTGAATTAAATGTAGCTTTGCTTCATCATTTATAACGTAATGGTAATGAAGGTTGGTTGAAGAAGGCCTTTAGAATCCCACTTTTTCTCTATTGTCTTCATTTTCTGTTCGGAACTGTCCGCTGTGTTTAGAAACGTTACACATGAGATCAGTCACTGGTTGAAATATATGAATGGGAAAGCTTGTAATGCTCAATGTAGCATCTGCTTCTTTCAAAAAGACCCAGTCAGCTTGCTGGTTACACAGTGAGCAGGAAAAGGTTCGGTAATGTTGTAGAGCAAAACCTCCCCACCCCAACACCACTGCCGCTCCCACGCACCTTTTACTCTGAGCAATCTCAGTCCTGAAAGGCTGTTTCTATGGCTGATTTGGTTGATTCCAGTAATTTGTGTAATCTAATAAGTTTATGCTGAATATAGGAATTTTATATTGGAACCAAAATATGCAGCAGCATAATATACTACATTTAGTTTATATCATGCAGCCCTAATATTTGACAAAGCTTTCAGCTGAGCTATAAAAGAGGAAAATACTCATTCACTCTGACCAGACTGCAGCGGTGAGCATCCAGACTGAGATTCCTCATCTCCTGACTCTCTCTGGTTCTGGTCTGATGTCTGGTTGATGTTCTGCTGGTTTCCTGTAGAGGGAGACAGACATTCATCATCTGGCCTACACAGTAATAAATGAACTAGTTTACACTTGTTTTATGCTCTGTATTTTTTCTAACATTATTATATTGAATTGTCAGACCTTTTTTGGCTTTGCAGCAGCACAGCAGTATCAGCAAGATGATGAACAACACAGCCACACTCGCTCCCACAGCCACTCCAACCAGACCAGCAGTGGATTTACCAGCTGAATACATAGACAGTGAAAAACATTCTGTTACACTTAAACCACTTTCTAAAATCCGATTTTTAGTTTTTAAATAAACACATGAAGTAATGGATTCCTCACGTCTGACTGAGATCCAGCTCTGTGGAGACTCTCCTCTCTCTGGGTGTTTACAGTGGTAGAGACCTTCATCTGACTTTGAGACAGTAGGGATAATCATCTCTCCTGTAGTCTGAGTCTGGAGGAGTGATCCATCTTTATAGAACTCAGCTGTGAGGTTTGAGGGCTTAATATAATATAAACAGTGTAGAGTCAGAGGACCTCCCTCAGTTACAGGATGAACAGGACTCTCCAGGATCACAGACCCATCTGCAGGAGAGAGTAAATATTAAATGAGTGTGTAGGGTGATCAGGACAAGACCAGAACAACACTGTGTGGGAAGTAACTCCATATCCAATGTTACTGTGAATGATCTTCATTAATTAAGAAGTGAGGCTAATTAACAAGTTCAGGTGTAGTAAAGAGCTTTTAACAAATGTGTTTTAATTAAATTCCTATCAGGAGGCCTCCTACTATAACAAACCACTGCAGCTTCACTTCAACTGTAGTTCAGAATATTCTATGTTCAGGCGTTTCCCTGAATACGTAAGTACACTACATGTAAACTCACTGTGCACTGTGATGTTGACAGGGTTACTGCTCTCTCCAGATTCAGACTCACACCAGTACACTCCAGTGTGGGATGAGGAGAGGGAGCTGATGCTGCATGTAGATCCTGTAACTGATCTCCAGCCTGATAAACAATCAGACACCTCCTCACTGTGTGTGAATTGTCTCACTCTCCATCCAGTAGAGTCACTCTGTCCATCACAGCTCAGTGAGAGAGGGTCAGTAGTAAAGTGTTGAGTTCTGCTGGGACTGACCATCAGAGAGACTGGAGGAGACTCACCTGAAACACAGAAATGACCATACAGATGTTATTTTACATGTGTAGCTGTTATTAGCTTATTAAAACTCTAACTGTAGTCTAAGTGCACTGTTCAGTTTCACCACTAGCCTTGTTCACTGAATTCACTGACTGTATAGACACTGGTTTATCCCTCAGCTTTCTGAAAGCATAGGTGCTACAGTTTGTGCCACTGCTATGGAGAAACTCTTCATACTCCTCTCTGTGTAAACATGCAGGTTCATGGCCTAAATTCTCTACAGCCTTTATGCACTGCAGAAACATCTAATAATGATCTCATTTAAAATATTAACACAAGTGCTCCTCTACCTGAAATACTCATAACTCAGAAACACTAATACCTGTTTACATTAGCAGTTTCACTATTTAATGTACATATATGAAATAGTAAAGAGTTGTTTACTGTGTAGTTTTATTTCATATTGCATTTAGTTTAGTATTCGGCTGATCTGGTAAGCAGCACTGCACAACAAGTGACAGACTATGCTAACTACATTAATATTCTTATGAGGATAATCTCACAGTTCTGACTTTTTTTAATCTGCAGTAGTTATATAATATAATCTGTATCACTCACCAGTGGTGTTTATCCAGAGAGCATCACTGTAGTGAGTGTAGTAGACTGGATCTCCTCTCCCAGCTCTGCACCAGTACTGTCCTCCATCAGAGACACTAACTGAGCTGAAGGTGTAGGTGTGTGTTTCAGTCTCGGTCTCATTCTCAGGGTTCTGTGTGTGTTTGGACCAGTAGAACTTCCATCCAGCAGACTGATCCACCTTACAGTACAGAACCATTGGATTTCCTATCAGTGCAGCTCCTTTATGGCTGGATGTGAGTTCAGGTATAGGTGTTTCTGTTGTGGAAGATGTTATACACTCTTCAGATCATGACTTTCACTGCTAAAACTAAAAGTATTTTGTTAATGCTTGTAAATATATATATATATATGTATATATGTATGTATGTATGTATAATATATATTATAAATATATATATATATATATATGTATATATGTATGTATGTATGTATAATATATATTATAAATATAAATATACCAGATCATGCATAATAAGACACAGGCACTTAATATAAGTTTAATTTATTTCATCCAAGTCCGCTGGAAGAATTTTAGTATTTCTAGCCATCAGAGACTTAAATTACACTAATCCATAATAAGATAAATCTGCTCTTCTAACAGGGCAACAGAAACTCAGAATTAAGCTTATGTATTATTATTGTACACAAACTAAATACTTAAATCCTTGTTGTAATCAGTGCAATGGAAAACTACTTTCTACAGTAAAAAGCCATATGATTTGGAAACTCTGAAATCTCTGGTGGATATTTGATATTGCATTTATTGTATGGAAAAGCATGTTGTTCCACTGAATGTGCATTGCAGGCTTATAGGCAGATTAACCTGATGTTTGTTAGTGCTTTAAAAGAGTATTAAAAGAGAAATTGTGAGAATGGAGGATGGAAGTAAAATGTAATATCTTAATCAATATAATGTTGACTTGGCATAGAAGACCTGGGATCATTTGTGATCATTCTGTGCATGACATTAATTCACAAGGCATTTGTTGTAGTTTAAAAAAACTCCCTGTGGAACCCACACCCCTGATTATTATATCAGGCTTTACAGAGTGACTCACAGCAGCACAGGTACCATATTATAGCGGTGTATCTCCTCCTGCAGTAACCCTGCTACTGTTAGTCCACTGTAGAGCTTTATACATCCAGACTGATTGTAGAGATGTGGTGATGATATTAATGGATGTCTGAGTGAATAAGAAAAGAACACACTCACCTGATACAGTCAGTGTAACAGTGTTACTGATCTCTGATCTCTGAGAGTCTCTCCTCCTCTCTCCTCTACAGGTGTATGTACCACTGTCAGAATCTACAGCACTGAATGAGTAGTCTGTTTTATCATCAGAGGAATGAACTGGACTGTTACTGTCACCATCTTTATACCAGCTGTACCTCCACCCAGTGTCTGTGTGTCCTTGTATGTCACATCTGAGAGTTACTGTCTCTCCAATAAACATCTGTCCAGTAGGAACCATGGTCAGTGAAGCTTTTGGTCTCTCTACAAAAACCACATTAATGAAATATTAATGTATCAGACACACACAGTGCTCAGTGAATATAAGCTCTATTAATGATTACTCCAATAATCATAACTAACAGTGTTAATGTTACAGGAGTGACAGATCAGACATGTACCTGTTACTGTGAACGTTACTGTATTACTCCAAAAAGACGATCGTTGGCCAAGTTTCAACAATCCATAACAATAGTATTGCAAGCTCTTATGAGCTTTGATGTCTGTTATGGTGTAATAGTTTTGATCAGAGTGGTGAAGCTGAGTGTTATCTCTGTACCAGTAATAAGTCCAGTCAGTTACTCTCTGTTCTGGAATGGAACATGTGAGTGTGACGGTCTCTCCACTGAATATTTGTGGCCAATCAGGCTGAACAATCAGAACTGGTACAAACCGCCCTGTAACAATCAAACACACATCTGTTATTACTGTCTATGCAACTCGAATAACAATCCACAAACAGTGCATACACGTGTGTAAATCACCTTGAGCATGTCCAGCTTGAACAAAAGAAACCAACACTAAAAAAGAGAAGAGAAACAGAGAAACATGTCAACACTCCTATTCCTATTATTCCTTTCTTCCAGCACACATTTCATACTCACCAAATATCACTTATTGAATAAACTATTCAAGATATGATTATTCCATGAGTTACATATACATCTAGATAGATACAGTGATAAAGCTGAACATACAGAACAGAAATTCAAGTGTTTAATTCTGACATGCCATCACACACACACAACCTTATCAGTTGCGCTTTACAGATCGGTAATAAGTGGGTAATGATGTGGCAATTTTATTGTAACAAGTTGAATTTATATATTAATTAAATGGCAATTTTGTAGTTGTTACTAAATAATACAAAATAAATTATGGTGGTAAAAAGCAGTAATATAATAGAAAACAGTCATTAATAAATGAAAAGACGAGAAATGGTAATAGTGGTAACACATTTCATTTACCTGAAAATTGTCTTATTATTTTATAGTTCTTAATGAAAAATAAGAGAGAATAATAACTGAGTATATGTTGTTAGCAATAGCCCTAGTGATTCACCTCCCCGTCACACGAGGTCGCTCTCTCCTGAGTTTTAGTAGTTCACCTATTTCCTGTATGGTTGTATTTAGTATTTAAGGACTCGTTACCCGCACTCTGGTCAACGTCTTGTTTGGTTTCCTCTTAATTCGAAGCTTTCTCTGTATTTATCCTTACCTGGCTTTTGGACTTTGTTTCTGTCGTTCGATTCTTGATTTTGTGTATGCCCCTTGTCTGCTTTGTTTGCCCTGATCTGTTTGTTATTAAAACCTGCTTTTGGATTCAACCTCGGTCTTGTGACACATGTATATAATATTAAGGTCATTACCCCCAAATCAGTGAAGTAGTTCTGCTTTAATTACCTGGTATTAGCACTGTAAAATACTAATTCAGTTGTTTCTCTTTAATTTCTTACCTGTTACACGGTTAAATGGTCAGATTCAGTGGGATGTTACAGGCAGTAGTTACACTGACACTAAATGGTATTAGAGCCAAAAAATACAAACCTATTTGTTTCACCTTCATTGGGTCATAACATCAGTTCAAAGTGGTCTAGGTGACTGCACTGAAACAGTGACTAAATCGTTACCCTAGTGTAACACATCCACCACATCCAGGCTCACCTATAGACACATACTGTTACCCAGGATACAGAATAGACGAGGTAAATACACAGACATTACACAGAATCAGGGCTGGAACAGTTAGTATCACTTGTTCTTCTGTGTTACCTGGTAATTAAACACTGTTACTCTATTTTTAGACCACACATCTGAGAAAATACTCAGAAATTACTTCAGTGATACAAAACACCCACAACTATACACAAACCTTTTACACAGCCCCTTTCTTTCCTTTAAAACACAGAATGGAAAACTAGTAAACAATTTCATATATCAGAAAAAATAGTGAATAAAAAGTCGCTAAACAAATGTAATGTTTAAACCCTGAAGGTCCGTACGTGTGCTTGTTCTTTACTCCCAAACTACAGAACTTACACATGACATTCACAGCAGTAATAGAATAATCATCAGTATTGGTGATACTAAATAATAATGTCAACAATATAACTGAAAAATGTAAAATGTTAATTACTTTTTCCAAGTAGAAAAACAATAGCACTATAACGTTCCTCACTATTTGCACAAGAGTGAAATAACCAATCCAAAAAAGAGAAACAATAATCTTTTTTTCTGTGTTTTGTTCCATTTGATGTTCCATGAATACTCACATATATACTAAAATGAATCAGGCTTCATATTTCCATCTTAGAAATAGGAAATAACATCTTATCTTTGTGTTTCTAAAATATTACTGCCTCATTACCACTACAACTGTTCTCTTATTACAAATTAAGAACAATAAAATGGGCAGCTAATTTATAGGAAAGAACACCATTACTGCATCATTACCACTACAATTTCTGATTTATTATTTAGTAACAGCTAGGGAATTTCCATTTAATGACAAATACAATGCCATAAATACCATACCATAAAACTACCATATCATGGTTGGTGTAGCTCAGCAGATAACACCACTGCCCACCATGTAGCCACCACCCCACGTGGGAGACTGGGGTTCGAATCCCAGTAGGGGTGACTATGCTGTGCTATACCAATAAGAGTCCTTGGGCAAGACTCCTAACACCACACTGGCCTACCTGTAATGTGGTTAACCTTGTAAGTCGCTCTGGATAAGAGCGTCAGCTAAATGCCAGAAATGTAAATGTAAATATCATTACCTACTAATTACCAATTACCACTACAGCTGTTATTTTATTACACACTAAGAACTATAAAATAATTTAGTAATTTATGGGAAGGTACACCTTGTTACATTGTAGTTATATTACTGCATTGTTACCACTACAATTTCTGATGTATTATTTATTAACAGTTAGTAAATAAATAAAAACAATTACCATATCATTACCTATTTATTACCCATCTGTACCGAAAACATTTACTCACAGAGTATTACAGAGAGTGCAGTGAACTCCATACTGTCCCCGCACTGACTGACTGAACTTTACTGTCCCCGTACTGACTGTCAACAACGATCACTTCCTGAGAGAGAGAGAGAGTGAGAGAAAGGGAGAGAGAGAGAGAGAGAGAAAGGGAGATTTTAAAGGTGTATTATTAGTATAATGCCTCATATAGAGTATAACTACAATACCAGTTCAAGGATCGTCTGCAGAACACCATTCTAATTCAGCCACTTCAAAGTAGTTCATTGATCTGTACAACATAAAAATCTTACTACAGAAATAAACAGAGGCAAAATGTCCTATTCAGATCTATTATTCGCTTGATTCGTTCCTGAATCATAAACCATAAAATCGAAATGTTTAACACCAACAGTTCACCGCACAATTTACTTAACATGCCATAAAAGAGACGAAGGCATCTACAGCTACAACCCTATGTAAAACTTTCCACGGTAATGGTGGTTAATGGTTGTTTGTGCAGCACCCACCAAACTGGCAGCTTGCCGATCTCCTATTTTTTCATGCCACACTGTGTCATGCCAACAGGTAGTCCTACCATCCATGCTACTCTTCATGTAAAAGCCCATATGACAAAAGCAGCCTTTAGCTAGAAAAGAGGATTGCTGTTTTCCAGTCTATCAGCCTCAAGAATAGCCAGTTCTTAAAAGAAAGGTAAATCAACTCAAGCATAGATGCTTACTGTCCATAAGCAACATAGTCTTAAACACATTTACATTTTTTGTTTGACATATATGGATTTTCAACAGGCCAATTTTAAAATGCTAGAAATAAGTGTATCTATTCTAGTTCAAACATGGAGAATGTTGTCTACATGTAAATTCAAGTTCTTAGTAATTTAATATCTTTAGAAACAATCATTATATTCCTCATTATTTTGAGGATTTGTAAACAAAGATCTTTTTTGTTCTATGATGTCAGTCACCTTTTTTAATGTATTTAAAACATGTTTTTTTTTTTCTGTAAATCACAAAACGAATTAAAATGTTTTTAAATATGTCATTGACATACTGCATCAGTGATGATGTCTTGAAATAACAAAAACAATACGACTAACTAATGTTTTGTGACAAATCAAAGCGAGTACATACATGGGAATAATACCAGATGTATGTGTGGTATCTTTTTATGCATGTGACCCTTTTTGTATTTAAAAAAAAAAAAAGCAGTCAGACAAAAATTAAGTGTCATGTTGTTCAAAGTGTTATCACCTGTATTTATTCATGGAGTTTTGTCATGTTCCTTTTAGCTCCCTATAGTTCATGCTCTTTGTGGCGTTGTGTTGCAGCTCAATTTGTTGTTGTTGTTTTTCTCTGTAATTGGATTTTATATTTTTTAATCTCTCTCTCTCTCTCTCTCTCTCTCTCTCTCTCTCTCTCTCTCTCTTTCTCTCTTTGTTTATAATTTGCTTTCCCTTATATGTTCATTGAGAATTTGGTTTAATTAATTTCTGTATATTGGAAATCTGAGATTCTGGGTCTTGTGCTACTAACAAACTTGTGCGCCTAGGGGCAAGATTCTCTGGGTGAAATTTCCAGGGTGGTGTAGTTGGCTGCATAACTTTTGAGTAAATAACTCGTACAACTTCGCTCTATTACTAGTCGCTTGCCACATTATGTTGTCTTCTTTGCCTGTGCCTGCTGTTGCAGTTTAGCCTAGGATTTTTATGGTTAGGTTTTAGGTTTGCTGTGTTGTTCTTCCCACCTTTGTACATCTCAGCTGTTTTTATCTGTAGAAGTGAATTCATCTCATCAACATATGCACTGTTTAGACTCCGATCTCATTTAATATCTGGCAGATCATTATCAGAATCATCTGATTTATTAACACTAGTGTATATTTTTCCTCTGTGCACCTGACAGTCGCTGTGGCTTCCCTGTATTTTCACCAGCCTAGTTTTACTTTTGACAGATAGAGCTTTATAGAAAGGCTTCTCACTCCAGAACACATCCTATAGCAGACCCTCACTCAGTATGGTTACCATTACGTTTCCTTTAAGGGGCTCTAAGTACTCCTGTCCCACACTTAACACTATCTTCATAGCACTCCTATCTTCAGGTTCAGCTGCTCTGTTCCCTGTCCTGCCCTGTCCTTTACTCTGTACTGTCTGACCTGAAACCAAACTCCAGCTAATCAATGAAAAAGCAGAAACAAAGGAAAGATAGACACTTACTTGTGCAGCAGCTATCACTCTCCTTCACACACCATTCTGCACTCACTTCCGCCCCCAAACAGAGAGAGAGAGAGAGAGAGAGAGAGAGAGAACATATGTATAGCTGAGACATCTGAGTGACAAAGAGAGAGAAAACACCACAACTTTTTTGAGATTTAAATCTCAAATGTTAAATTTATACAAATGTTATATTGAGGAAATGTATTGATAAATGTTGTTATATTGAGGAAAAAGAGGCAAGTAGTCCTGTGTTACATATTATCAGTTACATTTACTAAATTTTGTTTTAATTACTAGCACTTCTAGACAAATATATTTGTGAGGAACTAATCTGCTTTTAGCTTCAGTGCTTTATTATTAGCTTTAGTTCATTACATTACCTTCAGTGCTAATCTCAAAGGTTAGCCTTGTCACTCACATGTCCTTATTAGGTATAAAAGCCAGCTAAGCAAACTACTGGTACCAGCAACTTTTGTACACAACACCACGTTTAGAACACCAAGAACTATTCACCATTTGTGTTAGCACCTAGGCATTTGACCTTCATATGTAACCCATCCGTACAGTGAAAGACCCTTATATACATGCAAACTAGTGAACACACACACACACACACACACGTTTCAGGAAACATTGATGAGCCCTGTCCTTTCTGGCTTGCTTAAATTGTGTCAAATTGGTACAACTATCGAACCTGCAAGCTTCTCGTTGCAAGGCTGGTTCCCTAACCTACAGTCCATGACGACCCCCACAACTAATGTTATTATAAAACTTTCTTTATTTAGTAAAATCATCATCAGAAAATGGAGACATAGGGGGCTTTTACTACTGTTCCAGGTAAGTACGTATGTGTCTATTGACCATCTCAGGCCCACTATGTGGTGTGCGACCTTCAATTACATTGCATATAAAAGAATAAGTCTGTAGCAACAAATATTAAGATGATTATTTGTTTGTGTATAACGTTCTTTGTGACGTCGTATGTGACATCATCCTGCGAGAGTTCAAGTCTACTGAGTCTCTTTAAAGCAAATGCAATGGTAAGTCAGCTAAGATGAGGTTTCTTAACTGAAGTGTTAAAAGGTCAGCTAGCAGAGAAATTGTTTAAGGACACACAGTAATGGCTGAAGCTCTGGGAAAGTAATGATTATCACCACCGCCACAATATGCTCTCTGCAATAATCCACATTCAGCAGTAAACCAAGGAAGTGAAATTTAGTAATTCAGCAGTGCTTCTTCTAAACATGAACGGCTGTCGATGCTAACTGAACTCTGCTTTATACCAAGAGGATAGGTTAGTTAAACGCTAATGCAGTGTGTTTACTTATCATTTTTAATCAGCCATCTGCCTAACTTGTCCAAAGAGAGTGTGCAAACTTGCAGGAATGTTGGTGAGATGACTATCATTTGTGGTCAGGTATGCTAATTCATTTAGTAAAACATATGAGTTCCTATTAGACATAAAGCTGTGGTATACTCTGCTAACCTACCAAGAGAAGTGGCTCTCTACAGTTCCAGATATGATACAAGTTTGTTTCAGAACTGAGGATAACGGAACATGAAAAAAATGCCCCACTAACCTTTTCACTTTAAGACCACCTCCGCCTTCACCCCTACTGCTATACAGTTAAATGTGCCTAGCTAAACTAGAACAGTAGGCAAACCACAACCACACACTTTCTGCTTGCAGACCCCTGACACTCATACGCGCTAAAGCAGAGGATAAAAGAGGGGCCAATAATAACTCACACACAACCTTTTCTTTTATCAAGATACACTTATCATCAGAAAAATAGTTGCACCCACAAGAAAGTGTGGGATTGTAATGCTATTGGGAAGGAAGATAAAGGATACCAGGAACAATAAATGCTGATAAATTTAGACTGATATTTATTGAAATACATATACATACACACACACACACACACACACACACACACACACACACAGCATACCAGTTGTATACACAGTACCTGCAGATTTTACAGTAGGAGTGGAGGTGGAGTGACACCAGGCCCTCTGAGAATGTGATACATAACAACAAACCATTTTTGGTGCTGAACACACTGCCTCCACACGGATTCGTTTTCCACTAAGACGAAAGCGGGACTCTGTGCAGGGAGCTGCACACCACGTACATATACCAAGAAACATGTCTCGCCACTTTTTTTAAATATGATGCTGAAACCTATTAACTGACATTTCAAAATGTTCTAATTGTACACCAGAAGAGCCATAAACTGATTGTGATTTATTTAACTTTAAGCAGTACGACTAACACCTGAGAAGGTGTGGAGCTACAAGAGAAAACGTATATATACAGGGGCAAGACAAGACAGGACATGACAGTTGTAACATGCACACAGTGCCCACAAATACCTGGGTGTCCTACTGAATAAACTGTACTGGAGCATACAGAGGATGAGCAGACTCTCTGTTTTGAGAATGTTTGTCATTTACTGTATGAATCAAGATACTGGTGATCTTCTATCAGTCTGTTGTTGCAGGTGCTACCATTTCTGCGACAGTCTGTTGGGGGAGACCGCATCGGATGGGGAGATGCAAAAAGCCTCAATAAACTGGTTTGAAAGGCTGGCTCAGTTTTGGGATGCCCAATTAACAGTTTTAAGGTGGTGGCTGAAAAGAGGACACTTAACAAACTCACTGCTTTCCTGGTCAAACACATCACACCCCCTCTACGACATACTGTTCAGACAGCGAAGCACTTTCAGCAGCAGACTCATTCAGCTCTGCTGTTATAAGGAACAATACAGGAGAACTTTTTCTCCAATAGTCACACTGTACTACACCTCTTCCATCTAATACTCATTAACTTAAAATAAGTGCACCCTGCACAGGTACACACAGGTACACAATGTACATTTTTATCTCAAAAAAGGGTGTTGTATTTATTTTCACCATCCACTTGCTTGCGAGTGAGTCTCTGGGGTCTGAGAGCAGAGAGTTTGAGGTTGTGGTTTGCTTCTGTTCTAGTTCACCTATTGCTGTTTACTCTGAAGAAGGAGGTGGGGGAGGGATGTTACAGCGAAGATGTTGGTGAGCATTTTCTCAATGTCAGGCTCACATATCAGTTCACTGTGATTAATACAGAGGTGGCTAGAGTAGCCTAAACTCTAATAGCCCTTTATTTTATGCACTATAGAATGTAGCGCTCATATCAGATGTTGAAAGTGAGACATTCTACAATTTCATAAAACTAATTTAGAACTTGATGTGCATTAAAAACAGGCATGATTCTGTACTGGAATGGGAATTACTGCATGAGCCCAGACACACTTCCAGAAATCATTATTTGAGATCACAGTTTGCCATGCAATCCACAAATGCAAGTTAAAGCTATCTCTCTTTCTCTCTTTCTCTCTCTGTGTTAATGTATCAGATGATCCTGATAATGATCTGTCGCATATTAAATGAGACGCATGTTTCTCTTCAGACTCTACACCAGTGACAGTGTCTCTAGGTAATCAGGATGGAAGATCTCTATATCTGCAGAGAACAACACCGTGGTCAGCTACTGTACATGGCCAACACTGATAAGTTTGCTTACTGAACAGATGTGCAGTAGCTGGTTTCCTGCTGCAGCAGCAACCACCATCTGCTGCTCGACACACAAAGCACAGAAGAAATAGCAGTGGACTTTAGTAACTAGAGTTTCTGTTCTGAATGTTCAGATTTGTACTGGGGCTGATTGAGGTTTACAGGATGCTTTAAAAGTATAGAACACAAACTGCTCTGTTAGCAGCACTACAGAGATGCTCAGTGTTGGTGATGTGTGTTAACAGGGGTGTTTAGGGCCTCTGATGAGCTGTGTGGCTTTGCTCTGGTGCATCATGAGGTGTGAATATAGCTTCAGATTTACAGATAACACTTCATGTTTAATCACGTATGGTATTTAGCGGCCGGTTTGTCTGATGGCTTTAAAGTTCTCTCATAAGATAAAATATATATTAATAGTTTATTTAATAGCTTATTTCTAGGACATATGAAATGTGTAGCGTCTGTGCAGTTACTAAAAGAAAGTTGTGGGCAGTGTTCAGTGTTTCTCTCTTTCTCTTCTTTAGTGCTGGTTTCACTTATTCACACTGGACAATACCTAGGTGAGGTGTGTATATATAGTAAACTTCTTATACTGTGAATGTACTGGTTATTTGTGGATCTTAGTATTTGAATTGTGTACAGGGATAGACATGTTTTATCATTATCATTGCCAATTTAATTTTGCACTGAGTATAAAAATCTTCTCATGGCATATAAAGCTCTAAATGGCCTTGCTCCTCTGAAAGTCTCGTATTATGAACACCAAGCTTTCTTAGCCTTCAGCCTTTCAACCAGCAATCTTTGATATCTACTATTCCTCCAATCTGTTCTTAAATTTGAGGCTCCAGTTGTAGCTTTAGCTGCCGGTTTAGCTCATGTTTTAAAGCATGTGGTTTTCTACCATCAGTTTTCTGTCACCATCTGATCGACTACAGTCACTGAGATTTGATGTCACTTCAAATAAGCCCAGGTAAGCCATGAATGGATCATAAACATATTGATGCCATACGGTTCTGGCCTTGACTTGACGATTAATGGCAGTTCAGACCCAGATGATTAAGCCTTTGTATATCTAAGCTTTCTGAGTTTAACCTAATGTACATTAAATCATGTTCCTTGGGTAAAAATGCCTGTGACAAACAGCTACATGGTTTTACAGTCCTTTCAGTAAAAGCTCATAGATAGTGGAGGATTTGGAATATGTAGGATAATGACTCTATGGCTGTTGAGAATATGCTGTATCAACTGGTCAACGCAGTTTTTCACACTTGTGACTGTCATTAAAAATTCACTCATGCAAAAAAAGGGGGTTCATATGTCCAAATTGGTGGTCTTTATTCATTTAGTTGCATGATACACAATGACTGATTTATACCTGAAGACGCTATAGGAGCTTCTGTTTTACAACACATGAATATAGCTTCTCCTTTAGGGGCGCCAGTAGCAGTTAGCCGGACATTAGAGGGCAACCTGAAGATGCTAGCTTAGCGTTAGCTCTTGTCTTAGTTTTAGCTTTGCTTCTATGCCGCCAAGACGCCACCCACCTTAAAGGAGGACTACAATGTGGCTGAAGGAGAGAGGACTGTAATAACATGGTGTTTCACCCAGTAGGTTATACTCAACAAAACACCTCGTTTGACCAGGAGTGTTCAAACTGTAAATGCACTTTGTGGATTACAGAACTGATCTCACCCATTACATTCTAAATACATGAGAACATGAGAAACTTCTATGTTAATATGGGCTTCTGTATTTACTATCATCTGCAGTGAAGACAGTACAGCAAAGTCAGCGAGTGATGCTACTTAAAAAGCTTCAATCAATCAAAAATATAAAAACAGAACAAACATGTTTAGAATACAAATAGAAACATTCAGCACAAAGCATTTACATCAGACATGTCTAAGAGTTCAAGAGTAATAAACTCCACAGTGAGCAGACTGTCCTGAAGCTGCTTCATTCACACTGTGCTTATCACTGATGCAGATGCTTACTGGTGATGAGTCTACAGATGTTATCCAACTTCATAAAAGAACACAAACACACTGATTAATCCTTTTATCAGATAAAATAGCAGAAATATAATACTTCATAATCAGAAATCAATCAATCAACCACTCAATCAATCAATCAATCAATCAGCCAATCCAAAAAAAGGAAGAACTGAAAACAGTAAATATACATTTATGAATAAAATATGACAAAGAAATTAATATATGACCAGGACCTCAGCTGCAGCAATGCCGGGAACTGAGCTTACAACCTCCTGACAATAGAGCCAGTGCTTAGACGGCTGCACCCCCTGAGAGCCCGCTTCAGCTGGTTGACGTGTTCTTCTATGTTTCTGGTTTATTTATTGTACTGTCTCTGTACAAACAGTAAAAGCTGACTCTGCAGTATCGTATACGTGCAGGTATGACCAGCTGGTGTGCTGCTTCCTCTCACATCTTCAGTAATGTTCTGCTTCTGTGCTCTCTCCTCCGAGACCTTTAAAAGAACATCACCATTTAGAAAGTGTTTTACATGTGAACATCATTTATATGTGACTATAAACATGATGAACTGTTATCAGTTTGAGAGTTCAGTTTAAAGCTGACCTGTCACTAGTTTTCTCTAAACAGGTGTAAAAAGGAACAGTTTAAAACCAAGTCATCCAAGGCTCATCTGGTAAAGACTTGATACACAATGGAAAAGTGTACTGTGGTCTGTAAAGATTGTTAGGTCTTTCAGATTGTTTATGGAAATAATGAACATGTTCTCTAGTCCAAAGAAAGGTAAGAGACGTCCAAGTTGTTACCAGTACACTTATACTATATAAGTATACTATAAGATATAAACATTGTGTTTTCTACCTTTCATAATGAATACAGAACAAGCAGAATTTACTGATCTCTGCTTCCTGTTCTGGAGTTGGGGCTGTAGTACAGTGGATTTGTGTATCACAGTTACCTTGTAAATGCCTAGAACTTGTTAGTCTCAGTCATTTGGAACCACTATGGAACTGACCAACATCTCACCCAAAATAATATTTCTACTATGGTATCTGTCCCACAGACTTATTAATTCTGTATAATATATTAAAGCTTAGAACTTAAGCTATTTTTTATTTATATTTTTTAGAAAATAAGTTATTTAAGAGGAATGGTAAAATGTACGAAAGCTCTACCGTGCTTTTTCTTTGATTTCCTCTTTTTCTTTATTTTAATTTCAGCATACATCCTATCTGTGGAGCCAACGTCAACATCTGCAGACACACAACAAAAGCAAATCCAGTTAAAACCTTAACATAGCATCCTAAACATCGTACACACTTCCTATACCACACTGTGACAGTTATGGCAGCTTTCATTCAGCACGTAAAAACCCTTTCTGTTAGTACAATGATCGAATATTCACACTGTATGTGTATATTGTAGATATAAAGGGATATAGCGGGGATACCTGTAGCTGTGTCCGACTCTAGATTTGAGTATATGGCTTCAGTCTGTAAGTCTTCAGTCCCTTCTGTAATATCTTGGCCTGATGAGTAATAAGAAAATAATGCCATGTATAGAGTCTTGAATTCACTCGGACTGAATGCACTGCAGACATATAAGCTGACTGGATATGATACTACATGACATATGAAAGTATTGTATATCTGTCAGAATGTACCTTTGTCCGTGGATCTCTTATTCTTTACCACAACCTTTGAGTAAATGACGCTGATGAGCCCCTCTGCAGTATCACCTGATACAGAATAGTTTGTGTTAGTTACTGGGTGACTGGCACACGTGGTATTACAGTGTGTGCAGAGTTGCAGTGGCACGGTCAGTGTTTCTGTTACACTGAGTAGTTAAGTGGGTAGAAGATGAACTGATCTACATAAAGTACATAAAGTATGAGATTTGTTTTGTACAATTTTAGGGTGAATAGGAAGCATTGCTGTTGAATGACACTGATGCATAACCACATTGTTGGAGTTCCCACCAATAGAACACTGAAACACTGATGATGAAAGGCTCACTCTGTGTAATGCAGTTCTTCTGAACAGTGAAACAGTGTCTGGACAGGCTCTGTCTAACTCCTAACTCCTCAGTGCACAGCATATAGATAGCATGGTAACATCACAGCTGTGTGTACTGAGTAGGAGGTATAGGGACAGTAGATCAGTGGTAGAGCCGTTCCCAGCGGTACTGTAGCTAACAGGGCAGCAACTCTTCCTGCCGGTGATGTGTTGGAGGCAAATGTTAGCAACTAATGGGAGCCCCATCAAAGCCTCTGATGACCAATATTGTCTTTTAATTTGAATCGGGGTTGAGCTCATTTGAATCACTGTTCTGTTTATTTGTTGTTCTTCACATTTCCATGAAAGTATCCGACTGGAGTCCCAAAACTTTAGAAATGGCTTTATAACCTTTTCCAGACTGCTTAATTTAAATTACTTTCTCATTTGTTTCTGAATTTCTTTGGATCTTGGCATGATGTCTAGCTATTGAGTATCTTTTGGTCTACTTTGCTTTGTCAGGCAGGTCCTATTTAAGTGACTTTTTGATTAAGAAAAGGTGTGGCAGTAATCAGGTCTGGGTATGGGTAGAGAAATTGAACTTAGCTGTGATAAACCACAGTTATGTTCTAATTGGGGGACATACACTTTTTCACATAGGGCCATGTAGGTTTAAATATTTTTTCTCCCTTAATAATAAAAATATTCATTTAAACACTGCATTTAGTGTTTACTTGTGTTGTCTTTGACTAATATTTAAATTATTTGAATTGTTTGATTATGTGAAACATTAGGAGTGTTATGCCTGCTGGTTCTCCTCTCTTCACCTTTGACCTTCCGGACTCCATTTCCTATAACCCACCACCTGATGTCACATGTTCATCCTTTCTCAGTCACACCCTGTTGCCTCACTCTCGGTCTCCTGAATATTGATTAGTCACCTGACTAATCTCTGGCACTGGCTCATTGCAAAGTATTGCCACTCTGTTGCATACTGAGCAATCTCTCTCTGTTTGATCTTGTGTTACTCTGGCTTTTGACTTTTGATTCTCTGGTTTACTCCTCTAGTTTGTTCCCTTTGATACCTCTGGTCTGATTGTCTGCTTGGTTTAACTCTTGCCTGTTTATTGACTCTGACTCAGTTTAGCCCTTCATTGTATCTTCTTGTTCTTGTTGTTGCTATGTTTAGTACAAACCTGTTTAATAAACTGTGCCTTGCTTTTAGTTCAGTAATCTGTTTGTCCAACATCACAAAGAGTGACAAACATGCAAAAAAAAAAAAAAAACAAGTAGGGGGCAAACACCACTGTAAGTGACAGTAACATAATATACTACATTTAGTTTATATCATGCAGCCCTAATAGGAACAAAGCTTTCAGCTGAGGTATAAAAGAGAAAAATACTCATTCACTCTTTTTCCGACCAGCCTGCAGTGGTGAGCATCCAGCTTGAGAGTCTTCACCTCCTGACTCTCTCTGGTTCTGGTCTGATGTCTGGTTGACGTTCTGCTGGTTTCCTGCAGAGGGAGACAGACATTCATCATCTGGCCTACACAGTAATAAATGAACTAGTGCTTTATGCTCTGTATGTTTCTAATGTTATTATCTGGTTAAATGGTCAGACCTTTCTTGGCTTTGCAGCAGCACAGCAGTGGCAACAAGATGATGAACAGCACAGCCACACTTGCTCCCACGGCCATTTTAATCAGCAGACCGACAGTAGATTCAGCAGCTGAATGTGTAGACACATAAATATTCATTTACATTCAAACATTTTCAAAAATCTTATTTTTAGATTATTGACTCCTCACCTGTGACTGAGATCCAACTCTCTGGAGACTCTCCTCTCTCTGGGTGTTTACAGTGGTAGAGACCTTCATCTGACTTTGACGTCTGACAGTACGGATGGTCATCTCTCCTGTATAGTCTGCTCTGAGTTCTGACGTTGCGGAGTGATCCGTGATCTTTATAGAATCTCAGCTGTGAGGTTTGGAGGAGTTTGTGTGGTGATATAAACATGCATCGACTGTAGAGTCAAGAGGATCATGCTCCCTCATGGTACAGTGTAGTGTAACAGGGCTCTCAGTCCAGGCTGAACACAGACCATCAGGAGTACACATGCTTGCTAGGTACGAGCGAGTATCAACCGTATTAATGAGTGTCAGTGTAGAGTGATCAGGTCATCCTTCAAGAACCCTGTGTGTATAGTGATCCTCGATCTTGCAAAACATCATTGCGACCGTGAGGTCAGCTCAAAATATGGATTAGAAATAGCGGCTTGCAGTCTGAGGAATACAAGATGCGATGACCCACATTGTGTGGGACTTTACGGCCATAACCCCCCCTGAACGAAGCACTGCATATCACTACTGGTGTGGTCCTACTATAACAAACCACTGCAGACTTCATTCTCTCTTCAACCGGCCCTCTCTGGTTACGACAATTCGACTTAATGTTCAAGTGGCGTGGATCCATGTTCAGGGTGCATTTTCCCTGAATAAGTAAACATTCACCCTACATGTATACTCACTGTTGTGGCAGCTGTGATGTTAACACGGATTACTGCGCTCTCCGATTTTTAACAGGATTACTGCTCTCTCCAGATTCAGACTCACACCATTACACGTCCAGGTGTGTGGGATGGGGAGAGGGAGCTGATGTTGTATTTAGATCCTGTAACCTGATCCCCAGCCTGATGAACAATCTGACACCTTTCTCACTGTGTTGTGGTGAGTGTATCTCACTTCTCCATCCATTAGAGTTACTCTGTCCCTCACAAAGCTCAATGAGATAGGATCAGAAGTGAATGGTGTGGTTCGTGATGCTGGGACTCACCATCAGAAAAAAAAAACTCAGCTGGAGGAGACACACCTTAAACACAGAATGACCATTCAGATATCTATTTTAAATATGTAAACTGTTATTAGCCTTGTTCATTTTCAGTACCGCCAGCAAATAGTAAAATGTGATTTACTTGTGTAGTTTTTTTGTTTCATATTGCATTGGAGGAGAGGAGGTCCGTTTTAATATATTTTGGCCCGCGTCGTGTCCAACAGTATACTGCAGCAACTAGTGGGGGATATGGGGACTTGAACAGATGTGTTCTACACTCACCAGTGGTGTTTATCCCAGGAGAGCATACAAAAGTAGTGGAGGTGTATTAGACTGGAATTCCTCCTCTCCCAGCTACTGGCACCAGTAACTGTCCTCTCCCATCAGAGACACTCAACTGAGCTGTTGTTGTAGGAGGGGTGTTTCAAGTCTCGGGCCTCGCGTGTCTCAGGGCTCTGTGGTGGTGTTTGGACCAGTAGAACCTCCATCCAGCAGGCTGATCCATGCTTAACAGTAACATAACCACTGTGATTTCCTAATCAGTGCAGCAGCTCCTTTATGGCTTGGATGTGAGTTCAGGTTTTAGAGTCTTTCAGCTGTTGGAGGATAGCACACACTCAGGATCAATGACTTTCACTGCACAAACGATCCACGTCTACTGAGTAAAACTAATATTTCTACCCATCCTGATAACGTAAACTTAGCACTAATGTTCAATTCCATCCAAAATCAGCCCACCAAAGCAGACACGAACTAAACCCCGTAAGTCCCTTGCTCTTACATCTGCATCAGGGACAGTGATTTTTATACTACTGGTGGGGCTTTAGTGGTATTAAAGAACTTCACTTTCCACACTGGACACACACTAGATTGTAGTCATGTATATACATCACCTACAGAAGATGAGACCTCTGTTTTACTGTTCTGTGATGATGTGTGACTTGTTTATCTCTCTCTTCCTCCTACACCAGTACTACGAATCGCTGATCTGCTTGCTGGTCTGAATGGTGAAGGTGTATGTTCTGAGACTTAAGAGACATGCACGTTCTAACTGCTGCCTTTATACCAGAGTCTGATTCTTCCTCGATCTCCGGCGTGCCTGTAAGACTGTAGTCTCTACACTTCAAGAGTGACTGAGCTCTCCAGTGAACAGTTGTGATTCCCACCCAGGTTCGTACAGTCAGTGGAGCGTGCGAGTAAATCTGTATACGAGGGTAGAGAAGCAGTGTAAAATCTCAGTTATTGAGAGTCTGTTTTATCTTACTACCGTCATAATATCTTATTCTTTGCTGTGCTCGTTTTGAGACCATCAAATACATCTGGGTGAAAATTTTAAATTCGGGAAATTTTGTAACATTTGGCTGTTGACTATTGGACCCCCCAGGGTGGGTGCGGTTAATGCTGATCCTTGGGAGTGTGTTGAAAGAGTGTATTTATCTATGTTTTTGGTGAATGGATATGTGTTTTTCAGAGGTTGTAAGTGAAATAGTCTACTGAACTTCGTCACTGCGAAAAACTAAATGTATTTTGTAAATGCTTATATTTTCTTTAAAAGTCTCACTAATCTAATAATGTATAAATATAACAGGATCCCTACATAATAAGACACAGGCACCTTAATATGGGTCCCTAATTTTTATCATCTAATTCACTGTAAAACTATATTTCAACAAAAACAAAAACCAAAAACAAAACCAAACAAAACAAATAAAAAAAAAAAACAAAACAAAAAAAAACCAAAAAAATAACAAAAAAAAAGAGAAACACATGAGACTTAGCATTACGCTAATCCATAATAAGCAAAATATTCTAATCTAATGAGACCAACTGACATTTAGAATTAGGCCTCATGTCTTTTATTGTAACACCTAACTCCCTTTTACGTAGATCACTACCAGGGAAAACTACTTACTCATTTGAAACTTGTGCCATCAAACGCCCTTTCTCCATACTAAATGTAATATTGTTATTTCTGACTGATTAATACGGTGCCATACTCTTTTATGAGGGTGATCTCTTGACAGTAGATGTTCTTAACACACTTGGCCACACTGCCCACACCACCTGTAGCGTCCTATACTCCCACTCCCGAGCTCGACCCTACTGTATCCTGTAAAATTGAACCTGTGACTGCTCTTGGTTCCTGTTATCGCACCCGATCTCGGGTCGATACATCTCGGTAACTCTATCCAGACTCGCGAAGGGAATCCCATGATCCTGATCCCATGCTGGACTCCGATACTTCTTGTTAAACCTTTGTCTGTCTTTTCGAGAGCCTGCCTCTCCTGTGCATTTCCCCTGTGCTGGCTTCCGTTTCTCCCAGCATCCTAGGCCTCTGAGTTCTGATCCCTTCCACTTGTTCCGACTGTATCCATCACCCCAAGGGACATTCAGCTTTACTTGACTCTGCCCTTGAAAAGAAATAACCAATCGAGTACTCTCTCTTGGTATCCTACATAGAGGTCATTTGTAACGTCTTCTGGGGTCCCTACTGTCAGCGCTAGGGTAAAGTATCTCATTTTGTTTTGTTGAGTCAGTCCACTTCTCTTCTCAGAACAGTCCATACAGAAATCATGTGTAGTTTTGAGAACCAAGGGTCTCTTCTTGTGTCAGGACTGTGACACTATTGCACATTTTCTCAACAAATAGGTCATGTTCTCTTTTATTGCTCCGGATCTATATATTAATACAGATATGCTCTTTCTGTTGCGTTTTTTTTTACTCACGGCTTCCGTCAGAAACAGGCCATTTGCTGGCCTCACTTTATTTTTTTAATTTTCATCGGACCGTTGAAAATCTCTTCTTTCCTGGTTAGTATCTTCCCCCCTCTCATGTTTGCTTTTGACCATCTCATACCTGCACCGCTCTTCCCTACCTGTGTTTCGCATTCATGTAGAAGAAAGAGATTGTGACCATTATCACTCGCGCTACAGTTCCCACGTGCACATTTCTCCGTAACCTCCTTGTGTACTCCCCAACCCCTCTGACTTCTTATCTCATGTCTTTACCTAGTGACTCTACAGCAAAGCCGTCAAAGCAACACTGTGGTACCCCCTCTTATAGCGGGGGTTTTATCTTCCTCCTTCATTAGACGCCTTGCTACTGCGTCTTACCTACTTTACTATCTTATCTCATCTAGACATGCTTTTAGCTTCTTTGAAAGCTCTTCCTGTCTTTGTCTGATTTCCTACCCATAATCACATTTACAACAAATTACCCACAGGGAGCCAAAACTGAAAATACAATATCCGCTTGGTCACATATTTTTTAAGACTTGTGCTCAAATCTAGAATCTCGTGATACTTACTCATCCACTCAACATCTATCGGAGAGAGTATGCACACCATACAACGTCGTCCAAATGTTGTATTTTCATAACAACACTGTTTTCCTAACCCAAAAAATCTCCATCAATACAAAACTCCCTGAATTATGAGTCTGTTAGCATTTATCACCCTCCCACCTATGTTCCTGTACCTGGTTCCGATTTCCTTTTCCCTCCACCTCCTTTCTACACATCTTCATCATTACTCGAATAACATCCTCCCTTAGTTACTGTTTTTATTCCTCATGACCATTGAGGTTTCTTTTTCCCATCGTATACTTTAGCCTTTTTTCTCAAAAAGCACAATCAACCCTCCATTGTCCATTACTTAACCCTATGTTCCGTTACTCTTTTTTTCTCTCTATAAATACCCACTAACTCACTCCCTAATTCCTTTACCTAGTTTAGACCTTTTCCCATCTTTAACCATCAAAACCTAAAAATAAACGCCATCCTTGCTAAGCCGGTTCATCTCGCGGTGGTCTCGTCTTCAATATCTTCCATGGAACAGAGTAGGGATGCCAGTCCACTCATCATCACCTACCCGTGACTTTAAATGTTATACATTAAAGATATAAGTTGCACTGATGTTCGTCTTTACTCTATCTTTCCTTCCCGAGAAGGGAGATATTACATGGAATGTAGATGGACACACGTCGCGGACTGATAGTCGGGGACATATAGTATTTCTCGGGCGGGGGGGGCAGGAGAAAGTCACCGTATTGCTAGAGGTAAAAAAAAGTGCTGGGAGAAGAGGGGGGGGGGGGGATAGGTGGGCTTGTGTTGTATGTGACTTCCAACCTAGTTATTCTCTCTTCCACTTTTTCCCTTACCCCAGTACTACTCCTCCCATCTTCCCCTCTTCTTCACTTTTACTTTCTTTTCTTTTTTACATCTTTTTTTGCATCCTAAACTTTGTGTAAGTGCGTTGTTGGTCTTCTGTTTTCTACTCTTTACCCGTCTCCTTCCCGGTCCTGCTCCTCCTCTTCTCCTTTCCATTTCCCATTTTGCTATTTTGCCGTTCTCCCAGTCCCCCTTACTCTTTGTTATCCGCTTCTTCTTCAGCGATGTCATACACTGTTTCCCCTCCCCCGGAAAGTACACACCGCACTTTACCCTCCCACTACCCCTCTCTTCTCTCTTTCTCATCCCCCTTCCCCTACATATCCATCCGTCATTCCCCCTTTCCTACCCACTTCTAACCACCTTGTCTCCTTCCGGTTCCTCCCCTTTTCTCGTGTGGTTCACCCCTTTCTCACTTTCCCTCCCGCCCTCCCCCCTCCCAATTCTCAAACACAGTGCTTTTTCTATCCTGGCTATTGCCTTTTCTCGTCTCCACAGCAGCACCACCCCATGCTGTTAAATACTGTATGTTAACCTGTAGAGATGATGTTTAACACCGTGTATAATATGGCTGATCCTCAAGTTTCACAAAGTTTCATTTTTTGCATGAACATGTCAGGATAATTGACTGCACGGAAAATGCTTGTGGTGAGGCTCCGAGGGCTACTACGTTTAACAGCGCAGTGCAAGCTGTTTCAGAGTGCAATGAAATTTTGGTGGACAAGGGCTCACGAAACTTTTTCAGAGCACCTTTGGATGTAGTGCAAGTGTTTTGTACTACTACAACCCAAATACAAAAAAAACGACATAGTGAAACCGAGGGAGACAGGACAACAGAATGACAAACGTAACAACTCAGGATTCTAGAAAATACAACAGACACCTCAAACTAGACCTTGAACCAAAATATAAAAGTCAAGACAAGAAAACCAAACGCGCGAACAGATCCACACAGAATCAAAACATCACACATGAACACGGAAACACCAAGCACACCAAACAAAGGGACAGAACGAGGGAGTATAAATGAAACCGACCACCTAGACTAACATAAGCAACAACCTTGTAGAGGGGGGTGAGCGGGGCTAACAAACAAATTGGGGACCTAGAGGGCATAAGACAGGATGGGCACCTGACCAAAACAAACAGGGGAAAACAAAAAAAGCGACATAACTGGGGCAGGCGACAACCAAGAGCACATATAGGAGAGGGCATCTCAAGGGACATATGTGTAATCATAGGTGGCCATTGATTTTTTTTATTGATTTATTGATTTGATTTTCTTTGAGCAGGATGGGGACTGGTAGAGTCTGTAAAAGTCTGGCGGTTTGTTGCCTATGGATTGGTTTTCTAGTTCTTCTGTCACTCAATGGCCAATCACTCTCAGCGGGTCCAGAGCCTTGCAGTTAGAGCAGTGCAGCTGTCCGTACGATGACAGTGATGCAGGCCGTGAGGATGCTCTCTATGGTGCATCTGTAGAAGTTGGTGAGGATGTCAGGAGGCAGATCAAACTTCTTGAGCCTTTGCAGGAAGAAGAGGTGCTGACGGGCAGATCTCACTACTTTGTTGGTTTGTTGGTGTGGTAAGGTCATAGGTGAGGTGTACCCTGAGGAACCTAACACTGCTGACTCCATCTACTTCAGCTCCATTGATGTATAAGGGACTACCCCTCTGCAGCTTCCTGTAGTCCACGATCATTTCCTTAGTTTTGCAGATGCTGAGATTGTTGTGGTAGCACCACTCTGACAGGGCACTGACCTCGTCTCTGTAGGCAGTCTCGTCTCCATCTGAGATGAGGCCTAGGATGGTGGTGTTATTAGTAAACTTGAAGATGTTGTTGGAGTGTGCTGCTACACAGTCATGTATAAGGCCAGGGAGTATCATACACGGAGTGGCTGAGACCACAGCCTTGGAGGAGCCCCTGTGCTAAGAGTCAGTGTGTTTGTTATAATCACTTGGTTGTAACGGTCGGGAAGTCCAGAACCCAGTTGCACAGATGAGAGTTCAAAACCAATTCTGTGAGCTTTGGGATTGAGGTCTTAGCCGGGCGATGGTGTGTCGAATGCGGAGCTGTAATCCTATGAACAGCATTCTCACACATGTGTTCTTTCTCTGTCCATGTGTTTGAGGGCAGGAAGTGCACTGTCGAGTGGCATAGTCATCATCTGTGGATATGTTGGAGCTGTATGCAATTGGTGAGGGGTCCATGGTGCTGGAAGCGAGAAACAATGTGGGTGTTTTTGACCAGCCTGCTTGAGCACTTCATAGCTGTTGGCAGTGGCGACAGGACTGTAGTCATTATCCGGCAGGTGATGGGCCGGTGTCCTTGGGAACTTGAACTATTGTGGTTTCTACTTGTATCATTTGATGAATCACTGACAGGCCTTAGGGAGAGAATTCAGGTGTCGGTAAAAGGCCTCAGCTGAAGCTGAATTTACATCTCATGATAGCTGCGATTCATGGATCTTGCACCACCAACCCAAAGCTGCAGACGCCTTTACAGCTCACCGCGAAGCCCATTGCGCTACATCACGCTCACCCACCTGGAACACTACTAACAGAACGAACTAAGAGAACAGTTTGTGTGATTTTAACACCTCCACCTGCCACGATACAGTGATGAAGGTGAACAATTTACAGAACAGAAACAACGCACAATCACGTCAGTTCACCTATCAACCAGATTAAACAGGCACCAATCAGACAGCAACACATACAGAGCACATTTACTCACAGAGTATTACAGAAAGCGCAACTGAACTCCATACTGTCCCCCAACTGACTGGCCAGTACTCTGTGTTCAACAATCATCACTTCCTGGAGAGAATAGATAGATATAAGAGCATAAGTACAATGTCTAGATAGATAGATAGAGCATAACCCCAAATGATCATCAGCCACAGATCATTCTTGCAGCATTCAATTACCACTTCAATAGTAGTTCATTCATTGTACTAACAATATAAAGATTCTTACAGAAAATAAACAGAGGTAAACATCCCTACCCAGAATCTATAATCACTTGATTCTTTCCTGAGATCATAAACTCCAAACTGACAAGTTATTTAACTTTTTTTCTTGCCGGTTATAAACTGCTTCAAAAACGTTTGACAACTAAACTTTACCACACAATTTACTTTAATATCCCCAAAAAGACAAAATGCATTCATATTGTACAACACCACCAAACTGGCAATTTACCATTCTTTTTCTCTTCACTCTTCACACTGGTTTTATTTCAATTCTCGGTAGTCCTATAATAATGGCCACCTACTAAAATCGTTTCACTCCACAAGTCCATAAAAAGCGTATATGAGACAAAAGCAAGCAATGGTGGCCCGACCCCATACTGATAGACACTCCTTCCTGTAAACATGTAGCTCAATAATGTTCCCATATACCAGTCTAAATTCATCATCATAACCTTCATCTTCCTGACAAGATGGCAATAAGCCAACCAGCCTGAACATGAGGATCCATTTTCCCCCCCCCCCCCCCCCCCCCCCAAAAACAGGCTGATGCCAAAATTTGCTGTGGGACACTGAAATGAATTCACAACACACAGTAGAGAGGTGTTAAAAGTGCAGTATGCAGGTTTGGCATTAAGAAACAGTACTTTTAACCGTACAGTGATCTGAAAACCCCCACTGGTGTATCCCACATTCTTTATCTGTAGAAGTGACTTCATCTCATCAACAGCATATGCACTGTTTAGACTCCGATCTCATTTAATATCTGACAGATCATTATTAGAATCGTCTGATACATTAACACTAGTGTATATGGTTCCGCTGTGCACTCTGACAGTCGCTGTGGCTTCTCTGTATTGGTCACCCAGCCTAGTTTTTTTCTTTGACAGATAGAGCTTTATAGAAAGTCTCACATGTCCTCTCACTCCAGAACACATCCTACAGCAGACAGAGCTGTAACACCACCCTCACTCAGTATGGTTACCATTACGTCTCCTTTAAGGGTCTCTAAGCACTCCTGTCCCACATCTGTCACTCTGACCAATGCACTCCTATTCAGGTTCAACTGCTCTGTTCTCTGTCCTGCCCTGTCCTTTACTCTGTACTGTCTGAACTGAAACCAAACTCCAGTTAAATCAATTTGAAAAAGCAGAAAACAAAGGAAATAAGAAAGATAGAAACTTACTTGTGCATAGCAGTTATCACTCTCCTTCACAACATGGCCATTCTGCTGGCACTCACTTCCGCACCAAGACACCAACAGAGAGAGAGAAAAGAGAGAGGAGAGACAGAGAACACAAACACCACATTTATAATTAGAATTTAGAACCACTGATCGTTTGTGCGGTCACACAATGGAATTTGACTTCACATGCAACTTATGTATAATGAGAAACCCACATGCACATGCAAACTAGTGAACACACGCATACTAGGGGGCTGTGAAGAGCCCTATCCACAGCACCTATCGAGCAGATTAGATGTCTTACTCAAGGTCACTTCAGTTGTGCTCTGTTGGTCCATTTATCAAACCAGCAAGCTTCTAGTCTCCTAAAAAATGCACTAGTAAGTCAGTTAAGTTGGGTTTTCATAACTGAAGTTTAAACAACCAGTCAGATTAAACAATATCCCATATACACTAGAATGAGTCCTCTTCAGCAGACAACACTGCTGCCCAGCTTAGCATATCGAGATATTGTTTAAGGACAATGAATGGACGAGTAAAGACAGTAATTTGGGTGAAGCTCTGGGAAAGTAAATGATTATTATTATTATTATTATGCATACTAACATACAAAGAGAAATCCCATTGACGGATCACAGGGTGACGGGATTTGTTGCCAAACCCACAACCACACACTCTGCTTTCAGACTCCTGAAACCTCACTTGCGCTGAAGTGGATTATAAAGAGGGGCCAGTAGCTGTTTTCTTGAGATGAAATAATAGCAATAGGTTTTTTTTTTTTTTTTTTTTCATGCTTGCAACCAAAGCTACAAGCTAGCCAGACACAAAGCCTCTCCCTCTGTCAAGATACTCCCAACGTCAGAGTTGCACCCAGAAAGAGGATGTTGGATGGCAGGGCTATTCCAATGGAAGATAAGTTACCAGGAACAATAAATGAGATGTTTTATTTTCTGAGCTACACATACAGAAATAGTGTCTCTCAGTATGGCGTAAGGTCGCCATGTTTGCTAACATGCAGTTGCTGCAGACTGTGTGGTAGGAGTGGAGGTGGAGTGACAACAGGCCCTCGTGTATGACACATGACGACAAACTGCTCTTGGTGGTAACCACGGAGACGCAACACACAGATTGGTTGGTCGTCTCCACCAAGGGGGGGGGGGTGGGAGACTTGGGATGCCCAACCAACAGTTTTCAGGTGGTGGCTGAAAGAAGGACACTTTCCTGGCCACGATATCACACTCCCTCCATGACATGCTGGTCAGAGAGTGAAGCACTTTCACTACTAGAAATTACTGTCTGTTAACGCAGTTCGCCATACAATCCACAAATGCAAACTAAAACTGTCTCATTCAAAGAAGAGGCCTTTGTTGAACACGTTCCAGAACCGTTGGCATCTTCTCTGGTCCAAAGCTCATTTCTAATGGACTGAGGCAAAGTGGAAAACTGTTCTGTGGTCAGATTAATCAAAATTTTTAATTCTCTTTGAAAACAGTGGACGCCCTGTCCTGTGGACTCAAGAGGAGGGTCCATTTTTCCAATTCCAAAATTCTTTTTATTGGGGTTGTAAATAAATGCAAATAAAAAAAGAAGGCAAATCTTATTGATCCATATTTTATTCACAGTAGAACACAAAGGAGATTTGAGATGTTAAAAGTGAGACATTTTACTATTTCATTAAAATGATTAACTCATTTAGAACTTGATGGTAGCATATTCTTGGTATGTTAGCAAACTCTGTCTGTTTAGAAACTTAACTTACCACAAATAATATATATACTGATATGATATTAGCAGAAGTGGGAGTAAGTCACACATGCAAGTGATGAGCAGGTCTCAATTCTTAACCTTAAAGTCACAAGCAAGTCCTAAATTAATGCAGGAATATTCAAGCAAGTCATATGGAGTTATGATGCTCTAACTCTTAGTTTCCACATTTAAACCAGGTAAAGTCAGTGTCCCTAAAAGGCTGAACCTATATTCAACATTAACTAACACTGTTCCATTTCTTTTTGACCTTTTAACTCCTCTGTTGAAGTGTTTCTCATGTGACACTGCATCATTGTGTCCCTTTTGCTGTTCTCTCTTTACTACTTTCATCCACAACACAATCCTTTAATCCAGACCTCACCTTTTCTTGTATAACTGACTTCACTATACAAGCTGCTACTTACATTGACCTGTTCTGGTCTCCCGTGCTCTTATAGGTTACCAGGTTTGCAGGCAGTGTAATTGAAATCACTCCGTCATGTCCCTAAACTATGCTAATATAAAATATCCCTAAAAATTCTAATATTTAATATAAAGTTATTTTGAGTCCTCTGCCTCAAGTCTAGGTTAAGTCATGAGGTCTTCAATACCAAGTCAAGTTTCTTTTCAGTGTTAGTCCTTAAATCAGTCCTTAAATTTGCGACCCGAGACTGACCCGAGTCAATTCATGTGACTGGAGTCCCCCGATTCAGGATATTAGTGATGACCGCACGTTATTCACTGTAGATTTGATCGTATCAGCCTTTTAGCATTGGCTGTTATTGGCAAGCCACCATGGTGGACGTTTTGGGACATGATGAAGTGGCGGTGATTACGTTGTGGTGTAGGCAGAAAAATTAAGTAGGCCTTTAGAAAAGTTGGTAGGCCAGATACAACTTCCAAATCCAAGATGGTGCCATGATGAAGGTTGAATAAATTATTTGTTTGTTAATGGAGTCTGTTTTATGTCAGTTACAGCAGGAAACAGTTAATGACCTTTGGGGAAAACCTTTCACCTGAAAAGTACTACACCTAAAATAAAACCCAAAGTTTATTCCAAAACCTGCAGAGTTACTGAAAATCCTGGGTGTGTTGGATTTTGTACATGTGTATCAGCATAATTCCTCTCCAACCTGCAATCTCTCAAAACACAGCAGAAGCTTCTGATCAACCAAACCAACAGAGACTTCTCCACCATATCTGCCCCCTTTTGGAGACTTTATGGGGACCTGGCTTTCTGATCTGACCCCAGACAATGTGCTGCACCACCTGGGTTTCCAGCTGCACAGAGTGGACATGGACTAAGAACTCTGTAGCAAGCAGGAGCAGAGGAATCTGCTTCTATCTCAATAAGTGCTGGTGTAAAGACATATCAGCACTGCTAGAAACATGCTCTTCTAATCTAGAGTTTTTTTCATCAACTGTAAACTGTTTCCTCTTTCATCTTGGTGAGCATTTACATCTCGTCGAATGCACACGACTGATATGCAGAAACAGATCTCTGGCATTACAGTCACAGTTTGCTTCACTTCTTAATCACAAACAACTTAAACTCAAAACCAACAAACCTGTTGTAACCCTCTCCATACAGAGCTAACAGGTCTGTCAACAATGCAGTCAACTTGGCCCTATGCTTCTTGCTACAGCATCTTGCCCGGAGCCCATGCTAGAGTTCTGTTTTTGGATTTTAGCTCAGCATTTAACATTACAGTGTTCGAGCTCCTGCAAGTCAAATTGTATTAGCTGTCTGTTCCAGATTCCATGTGCTGGTGGATTGGAAACCCCTATTTCCATATCTGGACATGGCAAGGTTGTGTACTCTCATCTCTTCTCTTCAGAATCTACACCAGTGACAGTGTTTCTAGGTAATCAGGTTTGAAGATCTCCAAGTCTGCAGAGAACAACATTGTGGTCAGCTACTGTACATGACCAACACTAAGTTTGCTTACTGAACGGATGTTGAGTAGCTGGTCTCCTGCTGCAGCAGCAACCACCATCTGCTGCTCCACACGCAAATCACAGTAGAAATAGCAGTGGACTTCAGTAACAGTTCCTCCTCGCTACTCCCCCCCCCTTCTCTATGGTTTCCATATGGAGTCATTCAAGTTCCTAGCACCACCATATCCAAGGATCTGAAGTGGGAGGGTAATACAGTCTCCATAGCCAAGAAAGAACAGTGTTTCAAAAATCACCCAGATTACTGGATTCACAAACACGAGAAACACTGAAGCAAGCTTTATCATCTGCTCACCACATACAGAGCACAGGAAAACACAGCAACCTTAAAAACCTAAACTGCCACAGCAGGCGGACTCAAAGACTACAACACTACCAAAACTATATCAGACAGCTGAGATGTGCACAAGAGAAAACACAGCAGGCTTAAACAAGTAGAAATAAAAAAAAAATAACTTGCACAGAACATATATATGACTTATTAGACCTGAAGTAACTTTAGATTTTATTCTGTTTAATTAAAATGATGATGTTTTTATTTAAACACAGGTACAGTGATCAGGAACAGCTTGGAGCAGTGCTGGTTAGCTGGAATCTGGTGGAGGAGTTTAATAATCAGCATGATAATTATATTAGCTCATATGATGGGGTAGGTCTGCGGGTGACCCTACCTGTTACTATAGCCCTGAGACAGAAAGGTAAAGGTAAGTAGTTGCTGTAATTAAGTGGATTAGGCTCTGGTTTAAGATTGGGGTATTGTTAAGGCTGATGCACTGGAAAACACCAGTGCTGACAATGCAGAGACGCCTTACAGAGTGGATCAAAGACTGCTCTCGTTTTGGATGTAAAGGACACATTCTGTCCATCACTGGACCTTAATAAACTGATGGTGTTCCTTGGGTCATGTTGTACATGAGACATTGTGCTTTTGAGACACATTTGAAAAGACTGTAAAACGTTATCTCTCTCTCTCTCTCTCTCCTCTCTACATCTCTCTCAGGAAGTGATGAATGTTGAACATAGAGCGTCAGACAGTCAGTCAGTCAGTGTGGGGACAGTATGGAGTTCAGTGCGCTCTCTGTAATACTCTGTGAGTAAATGTTCTGTATGTCTTCAGCAGAGTGAGTGTTGCTGTATGAAGGTACTAATGTTTAATCTGAGTGATGGAAGTGATGAGGTCGTGTGTGATGAGGTGATGATAGAGCTTCTGTTCTGAATGTTCAGATTTGTACTGGGGCTGATTGAGGTTTACAGGATGCTTTAAATGTTAAGATCACAAACTGCTCTGTTAGCACCACTACAGAGATCAGTGTTGGTGATGTGTGTTAACAGGGGTGTTCAGGGCCTCTGATGAGCTGTGTGGCTTTGCTCTGGTGCATCATGAGGTGTAAATATAACTTCAGATTTACAGATAACACTTCATGTTTAATCACATATGATATTTAGCAGTCGGTTTGTCTGATGGCTTTAAAGTTCTCTCATACGGTAAATATATATTAATAGTTTATTTTAGAACTCATCTTCAGTACATATGAAATGTGTAGCCTCAATGCCTTTACAAGAATAAAGGAATGATTTCAGTGTTTCTCTCTTTCTCTTCTGTTTTAGGGCTGGTTTTACTTGTTCAAGCTGGACATTCACTAGGTGATGGACATTTAGTAAATCGTGTATGCACTGGTTAATTATGGACATTAGTATTTGAGTGTATATTGATAGATGTGTGTTTGATTGTTACAGGGTGGTATGTACCAGTTCTGACTGTGAAGCCTTATTGGCCACAAATATTCAGTGGAGAGGCCGTCACACTCACATGTTCCATTCCAGGACAGAGAGTAGATGACTGGACGTACTACTGGTACAGAGATAACACTCAGCTTCACCACTCTGATCAAAACTATTACACCATAACAGACATCAGAGTATCTCAGAGTTCAGATTATTATTGTTATGGTTCAGTGAAACATGGGAGAGAATCCTCTGGTTGGAGTAATGCAGTGACTCTCACAGTAACAGGTACATGTCTGATCTGTCACTCCTGTAACATTAACACTGTTAGTTATGATTATTGGAGTAATCATTAATAGAGCTTATATTCACTGAGCACTGGGTGTGTCTGATTGGTTTACAGTAATATTTCATTAATGTGATTTTTATAGAGAGACCAAAAGCTTCACTGACCATGGTTCCTACTGGACAGATGTTTAGTGGAGAAACAGTAACTCTCAGATGTGACATACAAGGACACACAGACACTGGGTGGAGCTACTGCTGGTACAAAGATGGTGACAGTAACCGTCCAGTTCATTCCTCTGGTTATAAAACAGACTACTCATTCAGTGCTGTAGAGTCTGACAGTGGTACATACACCTGTAGAGGAGAGAGGAGGACAGACTCTCAGAGATCAGAGATCAGTAACACTGTTACACTGACTGTATCAGGTGAGTGTGTTCTTCTCTTATTCACTCAGGCATTCAAAATCATCATCACATCTCTACAATCAGTCTAGATATTTAAGGCATTACAGTGTATTTTATATATTTCAGATAGTCAGAAGCAGTGTCATATGCCTTAACGTATTAATGTCACACACACAGGTTTCAAATAATTCATTTTAAACTCATTACATAGATCTTCTATGCTAAGTTGACCTTGTATAGCTGAAGACATTGAGACAACAGTAGAAACTTTTCTTTGGCACTTTGGAAAACACATTCTCACCAAATTTTGATGTGCTTTAAATGCAAAACGTTCTCCAGCACAGCAGCAGCAACACCTCTTCGCTATGGTTAAATGCATCGTCAACACTGACGACAGTGCTGCTTGTGAGTGCCACCCATGAAACACTGTTCTGTGACAGTGACCTGACAGTACCACCAAAGTTCCTCCAAGTGGCTCTCATGCTACCTATCCCACTATGCACTGACTGTGCATCTGTTGACATCTGGTGGGATGGCCTTCTCCATGCGACACTCGCTAGGCCCTTTAACATCTGCGCTCAGGTTTTCTGCTGCAGTGGTGAAAGCCTTGGCCTGTGCACTAGTGGATAACCTTTGAGCTAGCAGACACATTCAAGCCCTAATCTCTCCCCCCCTTCCTAACACGTCTCTACAACCACACTCACGGCCCTACGACCATACAATAAACAAGGCTTTAGGCAAACACTACACTCTAGCATTAGCTCACATCTACACTCCTTTGCTCTGACTGACCACTAGTTCCTATCTGACACACTAACTACACACTCTTTACACCAAAAGTCATCATTAGAATAAACCCAGAGAATAACTACAGGAGAACAATACCAGAACATCTTTGCTGAACATCTTTCCATGTTAGAAATTAACAGTGACTTTGGCTACAGTTTTATGTGTAATAAGTGAATACGAGTTTTACATTTTAAATAACATCTGAATGGTCATTTCTGTGTTTAAGGTGTGTCCCCTCCAGTCTCTCTGATGGTCAGTCCCAACAGAACTCAACACTTTACTACTGACTCTCTCTCACTGAGCTGTGAGGGACAGAGTGACTCTACTGAATGGAGAGTGAGACGATACACACACAGTGAGAATATGTCAGATTGTTCATCAGGCTGGGGATCAGTTACAGGATCTACATGCAACATCAGCTCCCTCTCCCCATCCCACACTGGAGTGTACTGGTGTGAGTCTGAATCTGGAGAGATCAGTAGCCCAGTCAACATCACAGTGCACAGTGAGTCTACATGTAGTCTCTTTACTCGTTCAGGGAAACATTAAGAAGTTTTATTAATTTATACTTGTAAAAAATGTCTTTATGGTTATAGGATTATTTGAGATCAGCAACTGTACTGCACTGCTGTGTTGTGTTGCTTTTTCTCACGAGCTAAATCAGATCTGTCTGAGCGGGTGAAACACTGAAGGCAGCACCGCCTTAATAAGGTTCCTTTTCACAGACTGAGCAGCTTTATCCATATTTTCGGACCCTCATGTATTACTAACAAGACCATTCTTGCAGGAGTCCTGATCTCCTAATGAATATATTTCACTGTCTATAGGTTCAGCTGCTGAACCTGATGTTGGTCTGGTTGGAGCGGTTGTGGGAGTAACTTTGACTCTGCTGTTCATCATTGTCCTGTTTCTGCTGTGTTCCTACAAAACCAACAAAGGTCTGACATCTCATCCATATAATAATGTGCAATAAAACTGTAGCAAACTCCAGAGCTTAAAAGAACTAGTTCACACTCGTTCATTCACCGTATATGATGAATCTCTCTATAGGAAACCAGCAGAACGTCAACCAGACATCAGATTCAGGAGGTGAGGACTTTCAGTCTGGATACACACCAGTGCAGGTGTGATCTCAGTGCCCCGTCCCACCCAACTCACTGACACTGTTTGGCGGATGAAGGGCTTTTAATTTATGGTCAGCTAGCCAGCAAAATGGACAGTTTGTCAGCTGATGGCAGGATTATGTCAAACTGCTGTGCATCTCTGTGAGCTTATCCTTACGGTCTGTTCTATAATTAACATAATTGTTTACTCAGTATTAATTAGACACACATCTTTTATAGATCTATCCACTCGTATGTATTTTATTATTCTTTTAAATCTGGCAATTTAATTTAGTTACACTTATACTTAATCCATTCTAACAGTAATAAATAGATACAAAATAAATACATATAAATTACATACACAAAATACAAAATATACAAAGACAGGAGGGATCTGTAGAAATTCTCTGATATGTACATTTATTAGACATGTATAGTCTGAGAGAGAGCGGAGATATAATATAACTATGTATATATGTCTGATGTTTAAAGTGACTCAGTGATGTTGTTCATAGCAGTGATATATTAAGAGTATTAATAATAATAAAGTGTGTGAGTGCAGTGGTGTTCGAGGTGTTGGTGTTGCTGGTGTTGGTAGTGTTGGTGGTATTGGTGGTGTTGGTGGTGTTGGTGAAAGGTTCACAGCTTGTTTAGGAACCTGATGGCTTGTGGGTAGAAACTGTTCATTACTCGGTTTGTTCTGGCCTGGATGCTGCGGTACCTCCTGCCTAATGGCAGTAAGGTGAACAGGTCGTGTGCTGGGTGGCTACAGTCCAACCGGATCTTCAGGATTTTCCTCAGTGTGTGGGACTGGAGGTCTGGACGTTTGCTGCCTATAATGGACTCCGCTGTCCTCACCACTCTCTTCAGGGCCTTGCGGTCATAGGCAGTACAGCTGCCATACCTATGCTCTCTATGGTGCATCTGTAGAAGCTGGTGAGGATGTCAGGAGGCAGACCAAACTTCCTGAGCCTTCTCAGGAAGAAGAGGCGCTGACACGCAGACCTCAATACTTTGTTGGTGTGGAGTGACCATGTGAGGTCATCGGTGAGGTGTACACTGAGGAACCTAACACAGATGTGGCTCAGTTTTCAGAATACACTGTCCAGAAATGTGGCATAAATTATTGTTATTGTTTCTTATTTTGAAGCTAATAGGTCTATTTATGTAGCTATGGCAGCTAAAGAAGCAGCCACTGATGAAGGTAACTTTATCATTTCAGTTATTGTTTAACTCTGCATACTGTACTTATAGGATCAAAGCCTTTATCACATATTCAGATTTGTGCACAGACACATTAAGGAGACAGAGGCTCAAGCTGAAAAGGGGGAGTTCATCTTAAAACTCTTATTAATACAAAGAGTCTAATTGTGTTTCAGAGAGGAGCTAACCCTGTGTTATGTATTTCCCAAGGCAGTTAATGACTAAACAGGCTAACTGAACCACATTCTCCAGCACACAAGTGTGGGCACAGGAATCACCAACAAGAGTAGTGAGGGATATAAGACACCAACCCCAACAGCAGACCACTCCCTTCTACTCCTTCCTTAACAAGACTTAAATATCTGACTGTGCTGCTCTCAGTTAATAGATGACTGCAAGTTATTAGGAAGAATATTATTAAAACACTTCAGCATATTCAACATGAGTTTGATGGTGGAGGATGTACAATAATATCACCATGTTAGACAATTTAACCACAACTACTCTAGTCAGAAACAGCAGCTGTGAAGATTCGACTGACCTCTCAAAGATTGTACAAAACAAACATACTCCAGTAAACATTCTTAAAATGATTTATCCTTGACTTTATGCCTGAAATGAGTTAATCCTCTACACACATAACTACTCACAGTAACAGAAACCTCTACCGGGGGGTCCTCAAACTTTTGCATGCCACTGCACATACCTGCAGACAGTCAGTTATACTGTAAAAGTGCTTCCAGTGACTAACACACGCTACTCTGTGTCAGGTGATGCTGAAGACGAGCTCAGTCATGTCATTTACTCAGAGGTTGCGATAAACAATGAAGGATCCCAGGATGAAGGTACATTCTGATAGATCCAATACGTTTTATATGTCATGTGGTATCAGATCCATTAAGCTTTTCTGTCTGCAGTACAGTCAGTCAGAGTGTATTCAAGACTCTAAACATGGTGTTATTTGTTTGTTCCATATCAGGACAAGATATTACAGAGCAGGATTCACAGACTGAAGCCATTTACTCAAACCTGCCGTATGACAAAGCTACAGGTACTCTGGCTATACCCCTCCATATCTATTATATATACATGATGTGAATATCCCATCACTGCAGTAGCAGACAGGTTTTGCTGAAAGGAAGCTGCCATAACTGCCACAGTGGATTAGGTATGCACGGTGGGATGTTTAGGATGTTTAGTAAAGCTAGGAGTCCTAATGATAATAGTAATTAGTAAAGTCCTAATACAAAAATCAATGAAAAAAACGGTGAGGCTTTTAAACAATTGACCATTCCTCTTAGGTTATAGCTTCTTTTAAAGTCCTTCCAGTTCTGGATGTTAATATATTATATTAATAATAATTATATGTGAGGAAGAAATCTATTGTTTTGGGTGAGATATTACGTTACATTGAGACACACAAGACGTTCTGGGTATGAACTGGGTTAATGTGATTTATACACCCCCAAAATATTGTGAAATGTATGAAATGCTAATTAGAGCAGGAAGCAGTGATCAGTAAACTCTACTTGATCTGTATTAAATATGAATGATACAAAACACAATCTTTATTTCTGATGAACTTCATTGTTAAATTTTAAATATTATATCACTAATGTAACACCTGGAGTCTATGGTTACTCAGGCATGCTGTTGTAACGCTCTCTAAAGACTACCCCCTAATACTGCCCCACCCCCAACACACACACACACTGTGACAGAGCCTTGATTTTGAACTTTACACTGGTAACAATTAGGATGTCCCGTTCCTTATTGGCCCAGAAAACATGACACCCATTATTTCCATAAACAATCCGAAAGATCTGCTGGTCAGACTATGCTACACGTTTCCATTGTGTATCCGTTTATAAGGCCATTCCTGGGTGCTTGTTTTATATGCAAGCATTATTACACAATGTGATGATTTTTGTCAAGGTACATTTGAAAAATCACTGCTATCTGTTTTTAACTTTTTTTAAAATGATATTTGTAGAATTTGTGTAAGATGCTGCTAAATTTCAAAGCAGTCAATAAACACATTATAATGTGTTTTAACACCTCCTTAATTCATTTATTACCAAGAAACTGTATTGCCTTACAGTGTAATTAAGCTTTCCTGTTACTCAGAATAATTAACTACTACAGTCTACTATCTCACACCTGCCTGGTTAATATCTAGAACTTGGGGATGATAATAGAAGAGTGTTATTCCTGTATTTAGTCTGGCCTTCAAATTATAATCATATTATTTTGAGTGTAAATGCTGGCACTCTAGTACTTAGAGCTGAAGGAGAACACAGACCAAATAATGATAGTATAGCATGACAGTCTCTCAAACTGACAGAGTTCTCGTATGTTTGAATGTGAAACACTTTCTAAATGGTGATGCTCTTTTAAAGGTCTCGGAGGAGAGAACGCAGAAGCAGAACAAGAAACTGAAGATGTGAGAGAAAGCAGTACACCAGCTGGTCATACCTTCACATGATGCACACACGAGAGTCAGCTTTGACTATTTTACCCTTCTGCCTGTTTTAAATTTTTACCGATACATGACATGCTGTGAGTAAAACTTTATTAAAAATGAAAGCACTTTACATTGTGTGTTAAGTAGCTAACATGAAGTAATGTAGTAGTTAACATGAAGTCGTACATTAAGAATGGTTCACTTCTGTTAAGTAAAACTTAGTAACTACATGTTTACATGTTTACTTAACATCAGTGATCCACTGTTAATGTATGCACAATGTAAGGTAAAGTGTTAACTAATAAACAAATAAATAAACCAGAACAATAAAAAATGCAGCAGCTGGATACAGAAGCTTTCGGTTGCTTCATATCAGGACACTGAAGGGGGCTCTCTCCCGCCAGGAGATTTAGTGCATGGCACTGCTGCAGCTGAGATGTTCCTCAGTCTCCGTCACACAGGCAATGCTGACGTAACTGCATCAGTAGTAGCTGCCCAATGATGGCACATGCTAGATCTCACTCGCCCAGCTCAGAAGCATTGTGTAGTAAAGCAGAATCACAGTACAAACTTCCACATGAGCCAGTAAATCACCTTTTAACACACAAAGAGCTTTTTTTACACACATGTGCAGAACCGGCCGACCTAATGCATTCAGCCACTTACAGCACTGTTCTGTATCTAGCTGCACTCGACATTCAGCATTTCACTCTTTCTGCATCAAAGTGAAGGCATATCTCTAATTATAATTTATACAATGGATGCCAGACAATCTAAAGATAAAACTATTGGAGTATTACTGACAGCATCTTCACCCATGTGAGGCGAGCCACATTCAGACACTATTTTGTGATTATGTTGTTATATTTATAATACTATTATTTTTTATTTAATGCAAGAACATTGTGGACAGAAACAGAAATTGTGTTAATGCTGTACAGCATACTGTATGTATATTTTTTACATGAAAACAAATATTCTGAAGTACATATACACGAAAAAGTGAAAGTAACAGATTTGACTTTGGACAAGATCTATACAAATAACACTCTGTTCAAACAAATCCTGATCAGTTCATTTGAGAGAACTTGAAAGAACTTAAAAGAAGACAGATGACAGGTGTCAATCTACATTCAGTTTGTCTTTTATATTCTCACTCTTCTGTCACTGCATACTGACATTTAGCCCCCTCAGTCTGAGCTGAAAGAAAGAAAAAACAGATTAAGGCTGTTATGCTGCCCTCTGCTGGTGGCAAAAAATATATTATTATTACACTGTGTAATTTCAGCTGATAGTGTTCATCTTCATATTTATTAAATGTGGTAAAATCTTTCAAATGCGTATCTTCAGGTACAGTACACTGACATGACCATGCCATAGAATGCTGTCACGACATCAAACATTGTGACATCTGCCATGACACTTACTGGTAATGGTAACATGACACTGTAGTAGCAGTGTTGAGTGTCACTGAACTGACCAGCTGGATGGTTACCAGATATTTGTGTGGTTCATGCCGCCATCAGCTGCATACAGCACATGCAGTGTGTGTGTGCATTCAGTGAACCAAATCAGTAACTTGCTGTAAATCACAGTTATGTCATTATAACATCTGACTTTTAATTAACAACTATGCTCCTGCCAATCACACTTAAAATAATTAATTATAAGTAATTATGATTACGACTTTCTATAATAACCGTGTGTGTTCATGATGTGTAACCTGCAGTCATCCTGAAAGGGTCATACCTCGAGCTCTGTAGCACTTGACCCCAAGAACAATGGACACCAGGAGATACGGAGACGCTGCCATTAAACTACTGAGCAGACTGAGCACTGAGAATGAAGCTCCTGTGTGAGAAACACATACACATACCATCACATTAAAACATTGATGCACTGAGATATTATACATTTCTACATTAATCTAATACATATCTCAAACTCCATGAGTTCTCCTGTTAGTGCCAGCACCATTGGCAGACGACCTCATGATGCAGGACTACATGCACACAGACCTGTAATGGTGTTGTGCCAGACAGTCATAGAGTGACACAGAATGGCAGCGGGTCATTTTCAGTGACGTGCCCCGTGTTTGTCTCTGTGGAATTGACCAACGAATCTGTGCGTGTCAGCACCAATATGCAAGGTTTGTCATATGTCCACTCCTACCACAAAGTCTGCAGGAGCTGTGTGAGAATATTCAAGCTGCATGGGATGGATTATCAAGGACTCCTTTAGGAACCTCTACATCTTCATGCTGAGACGTCTGGCATGTTGTGTTAGCACACATGGTGGCTCGACACCTTACTGAGAGACACTACTTCTGTATGTGTAGCTCAATATATATTGCCCATATCAGTCTAAATGTCTTCCTTCCCAGTAGCATTGCAATCCCACACTTACTTCTGGGTGCACCTGTTCTTTTAATGATTTTACGATTTTTTAACGATAACGGGTTTATAATATTATCTTGTCGATGCTATTGAGCAGTGAAATCCAAAACAACCCATCAAGTACAAACTTGTATTCAATGTAATTGTCACGCTTCTGGGTTTCCCCTCTGGCTCTGATCTCCCGAACTCCCAGAACCCACTACCCAATGATGTCATAGTCACATGTCCGTCATTGCCCAATTACTCTCCGTTTCCTTGTTTGTCAATTATTATTTATTCACACCTGCATCTCACGTAGTCTGTTTGCTTATATGCTCCTGGTTCACAGGACTTTTCAAGGACTAAAATTAGATTTTAAGGCAATCAGGGTATCTAAGATGTTAACTGGGATGTCCAGTATAATATGGAACCAGTATTTAACTTGTTTACCCTTTAATCTTAAAACCAACCACTTTCATCTAGGTCTATTCCCAACAAAAGCTTTTTCTAAAGCTCCCACTGACATTGTTCCCATTTTAACATTCATACAAGCAGCTATTCAAACACACCTTACAGATTTTCATTTTTATAACAATCTAAAATAGCTACACTCTTCAAATCTGCTAAAAAATCTACAGGTGTTTCTGTCAAGCTTTCTGCCGTGAGAAGACAACTCAGGGTCATGGGTCTGAAAGGATGTGTAGCTGTCAAGAGGCTGTTTCTGGGTGTTTTTTATGGGAAAGATGAGCCTACACTTATATTTCAGAATGCTTAAATAGAAAGAAGCAAAATGCAGCCAACTTCTAAGACTGAATTTTGAAGGCGTTGAAAAATATCTGTGTGGATTTTACTAGAAGCACTGAAAAGAAATCGCCCTAAAGGAATGAAAGCCCTAATAATGGAAGGGGTGGTAACACTAACATACTGAGAAATATACTGCCTTTAGTTGTTCAGGTGTTTAAGTTTTTTTTTTATGGATCATTTCTGCTTACATTCTGGTGCCCAACTGGAAACTAAATAAATAAATGAAGGGTGGTCTCTGATATTAAAATTGTTTAAAAGAAAATGCAACAAAACAATGAAATGCAAATGCAACAACAATCAGTTCAGTGCTGTGGATTCTAGTGTAGGTTTTTCTGCTGTTGGAAATGAATTCCTAATTGTGGTGGAGCTCTGGTGGTTCAAACCAGCAGAATTTGTAGCACATTTAAAATAACACACACCACTGACTGAGGAAAACGCATGCGGAACTGGCCACAAATCTAATTAGGATTTTAGTCTGAAAATCTTTAACATTAAGTAATTGTACCTTAAGTGCATTCTTATTATAAATAAGTTATTGAATATAGAAATATGTAGTTGTTGAACTAATATTGAGTTATTGAATATTGTATTTTATTACTAACCAAATAATAATAATGCTTCTAAAAGTTATCCAAACAATTTTTGATGAGGGATGGACCCACCTCTGCAAAAATACCAATTTTTGCTAGTGTCCTTTTAGGATTGGAATAAATTGCTAGTGCTAAGCTCATTGTGACTTTTTGGCAGATCTAACACAGCCCCCCGCAGCACTAGAGAACTCTGTGACATTGATTTGAACCACCATAGTTCAATCCACCTTGATTCCAAATGTGTTTGGTCCGACTTTCAAAATATGAGAATTAGTATACATAATTAATGTATTATTTACTCATATTTCTTCATATTGTAAACAGATAACTTTCCACCACCACTACCAGTCACAGTAACAGAAATAATACAAGTTTTCCACTTTGTCTTTTATGATATATGTTTGTAATGAAGACGATGTGAATAAGAGAAGAACACACTCACCTGATACAGTCAGTGTAACAGTGTTACTGATCTCTGATCTCTGAGAGTCTCTCCTCCTCTCTCCTCTACAGGTGTATGTACCACTGTCAGACCCTACAGCACTGAATGAGTGGTCTGTTTTATCATCAGAGGAATGAACTGGACGGTTACTGTCACCATCTTTATACCAACTGTAGCTCCACCCAGTGTCTGTGTGTCCTTGTATGTCACATCTGAGAGTTACTGTCTCTCCTCTAAACATCTGTCCAGTAGGAACCTGGATCAGTGAAGCTTTTGGTCTCTCTGTACAATTACAGCAAATAATCTGTTACTGTAAACCAGACCAACACACATACACACCCACACCTCTGGGAATAAAGTGTATTTACAGGAGTATGAAACCAACCATGTACCTATCACATTTAGAGTTACTTCATCAGTACACTGAAGAGCTTCTCGGCCACTTTTATGAAAACAACAACATTTATATTTTGCACTCTGGACATTTATGCCTCTTATGATCTGATAGTTTTCATCAGAGTAGCTCATTTGAGTGTTATCTCTGTACCAGTCATATGTCCAGTCAGTTACACTACATCCTGGAATGGAACATGTGAGTGTGACGTTTTCTCCACTGAATATTTGTGGCCAATCAGGCTCCACAGCCAGAACTGGTTTAAAGCCCACTGTAAAACACAAACACACACAGAACTGGTTTAAAACCCAGTGTAAAACACAAACACACACAGAACTGGTTTAAAACCCACTGTAAAACACAAACACACACAGAACTGGTTTAAAGCCCACTGTAAAACACAAACACACACAGAACTGGTTTAAAACCCACTGTAAAACACAAACACACACAGAACTGGTTTAAAAACCACTGTAAAACACAAACACACACAGAACTGGTTTAAAGCCCACTGTAAAACACACACACACAGAACTGATTTAAAACCCACTGTAAAACACGAACACACACAGAACTGGTTTAAAGCCCACTGTAAAACACACACACACACACACACACACACACAGAACTGGTTTAAAACCCACTGTAAAACACAAACACACACACACACACACAGAACTGGTTTAAAACCCACTGTAAAACACACACACACACACACACACACACAGAACTGGTTTAAAACCCACTGTAAAACACAAACACACACACACACACACACACACACACACACACAGAACTGGTTTAAAGCCCACTGTAAAACACGAACACACACAGAACTGGTTTAAAGCCCACTATAAAACACACACACACACACACACACAGAACTGGTTTAAAGCCCACTGTAAAACACACACACACACACACACACAGAACTGGTTTAAAGCCCACTGTAAAACACACACACACACACACACACAGAACTGGTTTAAAGCCCACTGTAAAACACACACACACACACACAGAACTGGTTTAAAGCCCACTGTAAAACACAACACTCACATTCAATACTGGTTTTAAAGCATACCCACTGTAAAACACACACACACCACAGAACTGGTTTGAAAATACCCACTGTAAAAACACACTACCACCACAGAACTGACGTTTTAGACATCCGGCACCCACACTGGTAAAAAAACACACACACACAGAACTGGTTTAAAGCCCACTGTAAAACACACACACACACAGAACTGGTTTAAAGCCCACTGTAAAACACAAACACACACAGAACTGGTTTAAAACCCACTGTAAAACACACACACACACAGAACTGGTTTAAAGCCCACTGTAAAACACAAACACACACAGAACTGGTTTAAAGCCCACTGTAAAACACACACACACACAGAACTGGTTTAAAACCCACTGTAAAACACAAACACACACAGAACTGGTTTAAAACCCAGTGTAAAACACAAACATGCACAGAACTGGTTTAAAGCCCACTGTAAAACACACACACACAGAACTGGTTTAAAGCCCACTGTAAAACACACACACACAGATGATTTTAAAAACCACAGTAAACACGACCACACACAGAAACTGGTTTAAAG
>JAMWET010000793.1:0-69487 GCA_024036415.1 Prochilodus magdalenae | reverse complement strand
GGAGGGGAGGGGGGGAGGGAAGGGGGGAGAGGTGGAAAGGGTATTGTTATGTGGTGTGATGAGAAAGATAGGATGGATAGGTATGGATGAAAGTAAAAAAGGATTGAATGTGGATAAAGTATAGACTTTAATGTTTGAAATGGAAAAAGTCCTAAATTAAGGTGGTATACAAATAAATGATTCTGTTGATATTGTCCAAGTTTACCATGTCTTGGGTGTGAATGAATAACCCAATCTCATAACAATATTGATTTCAATCTCTTTTATCTACTATATATACCCTTCTTCTTAACCATCCTTATTCTTTTTTATACATTTTACCATATTCCTAACCATTCTTCAACCCCTTTTTCAATGGAGAACCCAGAGTCATTAACCATTGACTTAACAAAGTGTGAGAATCTGGGAACCAGAGTCCTAACCATGATTTACAAAGATTTGAATGGGAAACCAGATTCCTAACCATGACGGTACACAAGGTGTATAATTAGATACCTGATCTAACCATGGTTTGACAAGGTGTTAGAATGAGATCAACCCGAAGTCATAACCCTGGACATAAAACAATGTGGTAGAAGAGATGACTTAGTCTTTTCCATGACTTAGTTAGAACATCATAGTAAGACGTCCCGTACTACACAAACACTGAAGGCATGTTTATTTACCTTGTTCCTTAGGCAAGTCCGGTACCTCCTGCGGCGGAACCGTGATGCACTGAGCACAGAAAGAAATGCAGAGCCGTCGTCGTCATCCATCATGGCCCGTCACTAGCTACTCTGACACCCTGTGCCCATTGCACCCACGAGGGCAACCCTGCTTCACGTACTTACACCACACAAGCAATGTCTGGAGTCCACACGATCGTAAATAGGCTGCACACCCGAACAGACACCGTAATGTATGCAGGCCAAAACCCCCGTTCCATCGCTCCAGCTTATTACACCTAGAAGGAAGGTGTTTCCCTCCCTCCCCCAGGAGAGTGTTCACGAATGTACCCACAGCAACATTGAGCAGGGCCCCGGCCACCCACGACTCAGATGGTGAGAGGTTTCCAACTAACAGAGACCAGCACAGTCCGGCTCCGGCCAAGGTCCTGCAACACCACAGCGGAACGCATAGAGAAGTGGTCCAGAAAAGCTCAGCAGGAGGCCTGCATCAGAACCTGCCGCTGGGGACAGCAGCGAAGGGAACTGCGGCCGGATTGATTTTAGAAGAGTGCTAAGCCTCCGGTTTCCCAAACCTTCGCTTGGCCCTTAGGAGCCTGACCCCCCTACGCCACCAGGAGAGTCCTCTTCCTGACCAGAAGGCCGACATAGCCCAGGTAAGACTGGATACTAGCTCAGTCCTTTCCAGTGTAAATAACCATTGGAAGTTGAAATAACTTTAATTATTTGTTATCTTTTTCGTTGTGTTACATTTAATGATGAAATGATTAATAGAAATATTCATATTTGTGGGAACAATGAACAGGAAAAGTTTAGAGCGCACCTCTTGCAGGCTGTATTAAAAACAATAATAGTAACTACTAGTAATAGAAAATAATCTATAATAATATAATAATAATAATAATATAATAATTAATAATAAAACTAAAATAATAATCAGTAATAAAATAGTAACCACACTAATAGATACTAACTAAAACAAATAATAATAGGAAATATATAATAATAATAACAACAATAATACTAGTAATAAAACAATACTGATAGCAATATTATTATTATTATTATTATTATTATTATTATTATTAATAATAATAATAATATTATTATTATTAAAAAATCAGTTTCTCTAGAAGGTTCCACCTATGTCTACAAACCCAGGTATTTTATTTACTGTCTTAAAACACCAGTGAACCAGTGAAAAGTATGCTGATGATATTAAAATAGTGGCACACCTTCTTTGGATGCTCTTTTGCTTCCTAAAAAAATGTTTTCACAGGTCAATACCTAACATTACAACTATTGTAAACAGTATTTGAGGCAGAGCCAATGCGCCCACTTAAGACCAGTATCTCATGGATGTCGAGTTCTTATTAGCATCTATATTAAACTATCCAAATTGACGCTAGCTAGTAAGTTTTTTTAGGAGAGAGAGTTTCACTCGTCGAACCACTCTAATGACAATTTTCATCTTATTAGGGAGCTTTACAGAAAAAACTCAAAATCAATGGACTTGCAAAAGTCTCCTGTAACCCACTTTAGTTATATGGGATTTTTCATGTTTGAACATAAATGCCCAGTTTTCTAGGTTTCAAATAATATCTAAGTATTTATGCCCGTATTTTTGTATCTTGCCAATGCAATCCATAATAATTACTCACAATATTCCTGTAGTCACCACTTTCAAAATTTAAGACCATTCTGGATGTTATAATTAGTTCTCCGTTATTTTTTCATATTAGCACACTTCATATGTTTATTATACTTGTTTTCGTTTACTTACAGTTTCTTACTAAGTAATTAATTTATTTCTTATTAGAAGATTGTATACTGTCACATTTCCGGGTTTACCCATCTCCGCCGCACGCCCTGGACTCAAATTCCCCGGTACATTACCTGATGACATCATCTCCCAACCGTGTCCCCCATTCCTTCCATCATTCGGCCTCCTATTGAGCTGTACATCAGGGTAAGCAGAAACCAGTTCGAGAGGCCTAGAGACAGAAGACAAGTAGATGAAACCGTAAGGAAAATCGCGAAAGAGAAGGTCGAAGACAGAATATCAGCATTTTGAAATGCCTCATAGATTCAACAACTGGGCAATTGAAATTGGCAAAACTATACCAGCTGGCGTCAAATCAGTAAATCAGTTAGACAGGTGAGCCAGACCAATGGAGATAGGCGTAGCCGTGAGCATGTAGAGTGGGACATCGGGTCTGGCTGCGCTCTGGGAACTGGGAGTCCAGAGGAATGATGAGGCAGGCAGACCCCACAGCGTGACAGAAAAAGAAAGAAAAACAAAGAAAAACATGTGTCTCCATTTTTGTTGATTTTTACTTTCATGCCTCATTTGATTACATGTGCTGCTCTTTACATCTGTGGTGGAAATTTCATGAAAAAATAGTACGCAGACAGAAAATGGCCGTCAAATCTGCTTGCAAGGATCGTTCGGGTGACCGTTGCCATTGACTTCCATTCAAGAGTAATGAGACTTTTTGATTTTTGGTCTCTCCTGTAAAGTTTGCCATTTTGGAGATACACCTGTTTTTCTTTGGAGCAAGCGGACGATATGTCCACTTAGTAGCAGCCAGCAAAAGGAACCAGAGTGCCCAAACTTTGGCGTTCAGGGCCGCATAATGTTGTCTCTGGGAATGGGGGGGGGGGGGGGGTTGTCTCCTAGTGGAAGTCAAAAAGAGTCCAGACCGCCAGTGTCCACTCCAAAACCAAGTGCCACCTCCGACGCTCCCCAAAACCAGTGAAAATAACACGCAATTCAGACCCCAGTGATCTTCCACAGCTTCCCCAGCATCAAATCAATCAGCCCACCCGGTGCCGGCATGAACACCCACGTTTCCCTCCCCTACCCACTCTTCTCCTCTGAGCCAATGGAATATCCCACCCCTGAGCCCTGTGATTCCCAAGCCCGCAGCGGAGACTCATACTCATCTCTCTCCCACGGGGCTGCGACCTCTCCTGCACAAAGCCCGCAGACACCCCCAAAACTCTCCCCGAAACCGCCAGACCCTTTTTTTTCAACCCCTGGTGGTCCGGCTCAGCACCAGTCAAGCCCACCCGCGCTCCTACCATGGCAGAGCCCTTTCCGTGGATATTCCCGGCCCTCTGGAAGTGGAGCTGGGCTGGAGTGGAGGCCCCGTCTGCATAGCAGAGTAGCTGAGAGAGTTTAAGAGAGACAGAGAGAGGAAGAGGACTGCGAAACGAAGAGAGAAGGTAACAGAAGGACAGAACTGGGAAGGCACTGGCCTAGAGTCAAGGCGAGGAAGAGCTTCTGGAGAGGGAGAGTTTTGGAGGGAACGATGTCACAAGAGTGCCAGTACGAGTCCAGGGCGAGGTTTGTGATTAGTGAGGTAGAAAAAAGCGGGCATGGCCAGGCCAGCCAGCCGCAAGTCGAGCGGTGTAGCTTGAAGGTTGAGGACCAGATGGATGGAGGTGATGAGAGCAGAGGCAGTCCAGCAGGGGGTAGCTGGAGGCTGAAACGAAGAAGTTTGTTTGCGGCCTTTTGCATCAGAAGCCATGACCCAGTTTCAGGCCGGAGGAAACTCAGCGCCTCTCTAGCCGCTGCTCTGGAAAAGTGTTTGGAGGAAAGATCAAGAAGGAGGACAAGTATCGATAATAGCTTCTTTTTTTCTTAGTGGGGCTAAACATCCAGAATTCTTGAAAAACATGATGCTTGTTCTAACATTAACTCACAAACGCTTAACTGATGGTATGGTTGAAAAAAATTATTTGGGGGCAAAACCTGTTGCTGGTTAAAGCCTATGACCTCAGGCCAAGCTACTTGGGCAAGTCCATTAAGGAATGAATGGGGTGACCAGTGGCCTAGTATTACATATGGTGAGCTAGCAATCAGAAGGTTGTGGGTTCAACGAATAGATATTTTTATAGGCTGGGGCGGCCCGGCGGGTTGTTTATGCTATCTTGTAATTCTCTGTAGTGTAATGTATATATATATCCTAGATATATCAGATCATTAGATATATCATATATATAATCCATTTCTATGCCCCGTGTATATAGCTCTGTACATCCTCCTGCATCTATCTCAGTACCTCAGCCTTACCATAGTGCAATAAGTAACCTGTGTACATCTGGATATATCATAGGTTTTTATACCTTTATATAACTTGATATTAACCTGTTATATTCTTTTAAACCTGTTTATTATTTTTTTTGTGTAAACAGAGATTTTGTGCTTAGTATTGTATATATTTATCTTGTCTAATGTATATATTTTTTTTATTTGAAGTACTGTACGGACTCTTTCCTTTTGTTTTTGCACTCACCTTCACGACGCTGTGAAAATCTGACGTGACAATAAAAGTAAATAACAAAGGCTAGGTTTGAGTCGGTCGTAAAAGAAGTCTTAACGATTCAGTTTGCCAATCAACATTAATAAAATTCCGCGTCATATGTTGGTTGTTGTGGCTATAACTTGACCCATAACAGCCTAAAAATGAAACCTCCTTGCTAAATATTTGTGGGCTTATGTCACTGTATTGCTAATCTCAGGTATCAAAATTGACTCAAACAATTTAGTATTGAGGTTTTGGGGATTCTTCAGTTTGAACCCAGCTTTAATATTTACATTTGTGTTAATTCGGTGGCATTCGGCAGATCCTCTTATCCGGAGCAACTTTCACAGTTTAGCATTTACACAGAGTAGGGGCGAAGGCAGTGTTGGAGTCTTGCCCCGGGATTCCTATTGGTATAGTGTAGGGGTACTTGCCAGCGGTGAGGCAAACCGAAACCCAGCCTACAGCATGGAGGGCAGAGGTGTTAGGTCATCTTGCCATGGGCTCATAAGTATAGTGTAGGCGTGCTTTTGCAGGTGGGGAACCGAAACTAGTTTTAACATGAAGAGCAGAGGTGTTGGGGGTCATGCCCAAGGTCTCTTATTGGTATAGTGTAGGGTGCTAAACCCAGTGGGGACCCAAACCCCACACTAAAACCTGAAGTGCCCCCCCAGACCCGCCCTAGAGAGACCCCCAGTGTATAAGAAATTTTTGTAGGAGATGTTTTTCATTCTTTTTTTTCTGGTCAGTGGATTATATTGTTGAATCCTGTACATTCTCTTATTTCTTCTCGTCTTCACAGTTCTGTTAGTGGAGAAATCAAGACGCCACGGTCAACATTCTGGGATGACATCGGGAGCATGTTCGATGACCGTAGCTGACCAGCTTGGATGCCATGCTGGATTAATTATAAAAAAAAAGCACATGACAGAATTGCCAAGCTCTAGACTTCCTTTGGTCATGTGAGATGAGCAGCAAAACCTGCTCAAGCTTAAGCACATCCGTGCGCTGAGCTGAGCAAGTCCCCGAACTATAGACAAGGATTCCAACAAGTTGAGGAGAGAGATGCTGGGCCGTGGTGGAGCCCTGCGAGTTTAGAAGATAAAGAGAGCTCTGGTGGAGTCTGGTGGCTGACGTAGAGCATCCGGCAACGTCAGTACCATCGTCCGAGTATTCGTACTACCTTCCGCATTCTCGCCCCATGTTTGCTCCAATAGCGTTTGGAGCCATGGTCGCTCAGGGCTTCGAGCTCGGAGCTACTGACTGCTATCATGCCTGCTTCCAGAGATAAGCCGCACGAATTTAACGCTAACAAGCTATTTAAATTCCATTTATAGGTCGAGAAACACGAGCATCGTGTCGGCGAGTGTGCGTTTTGTACTATGTATGTACCCGTTTGTATGTGTGGCCTTGTTGTTTCTTTAGCCGTGCTTCCTTTAACGAATGTTATGGTCCGATGCGCCGATTGTGTATTCGTTTTTGAAGCGATTAATGCGAATCCTAAAACTTTATTGTGCTTTCTGGGGAAAAACGGCAGCTAACAGGTTTCGCTATGGCTCACAACTGACCGCAAAGGGAAACTCCAGACGGTTATTTTCCAGACCCTGTCCTTTTCTCATTGAGATGCTCCCACAGATGGAGGACACTTGCGCTAACTCAAATCCAAATAGTAGATACAGCCCAATTTGAACAGGTCTATGAGAAGACTCAAGCCCCCATGGTTTTGGGGCCGTTCCGTGTGATAGTAGGGGATTTCCGAGTTCCCCTTTGTCCATGGTTTAAAGAAAAGGACCCTCTGAGACATTGAGATATATCGTGATATTTCCTTCCGTTGTCGTTGTTGTTTCGTGTGTTGTGTGAATCTATGTGACCGGTGTTTAATTGTGTAGTTTTTTTGCATTGACAAATCCCACTGTTTCAGCGAGATAAGAGTGGTGTAATACATAGATATAAGCTGAATGCAGAATAAGTACTGGATGACTGGACGACTTAGCATGTATACGACATATAGATAACAGTTACCACTATCATAGAGTAGAATTTGGAATGCGTACAAACCTGAGGAATGCGACACGGTTTCCAAAACTCAATCCCAATCAATGTGATCAAATGACAAATCATTGGTGTGCTGCCCTGTGCGCGAGAGTTCAGTGTGTACGTGGCTGTTTGAGAGACCAACGAGAGGATGTACGTGTTTTGCATATGCGTTTGTTGCTTTTTTTCTGTTCGACCATTAAAGGATGCTTGCATTCTCGTCCTGTGAACCGTGCGGAGAAGAAAGTTGTTTTTCCCATTGACCAATGAGGAAATGGCACAGTTCTATGTAAGTGACTACAAATGACGTAATTCAATGTGAAGTCGTTGCAAGACGCTTAAATTACAGAGCAATATTTTCTATCACTCTCCAGGTTGATGATTTAGTTTTTATAAATGATAATAATACTATTGTAATAATAATGATACGTCAAAGCCAGTCCATCTATGTTATAGCAGACGGAGCTGAACAATCACATCTCCAACAGTCATGACAATCCTCTACCATGTGCTTGACTTTGATCTGCGAGAGTCTATGAGATGGACATTAGAGTACTGAACCCCCTTTTATCATGCTAAAATTATGTGTAATATTCAGCAGTTGTTATTTTGTGTAAACGCTCAACTGGCTAATGTGTTTGACCCTGGTGATCCTTGCAGACCTCTTCCATGTAAAGAACATTGAGAGTATGTGGAATTATGATAAATAAACTTTATGAATTACAAATGCAAAAACGGAACTGGCGTCAAGTGGTTTGCGAACGATGCGGTAATAACTGGGCCTCTTTAGTCTATAATACACTTCTTTGTTAAGCTTGGCTACATTCCAAGTCTTAGAAATTAGCAGTATTTAAACCTCTAATTGAGAAACTCAGTTTTGATCCTTTTGAGCTATCAAACTATCATAAATCTTCCTGTGTGGTCTGATACAGAGCTACTGCCCATCCTGTGTGGTCTGATACAGAACTGCTGCCCATTCTGTGTAGTCTAATGCGGAACTGCTGCCCATCCTGTATGGTCTGATACAGAACTACTGCCCGTCCTGTGTGTTCTGATACAGAACTGCTGCCCATTCTGTGTAGTCTGATGCGGAAATACTGCCCATCCTGTGTGGTCTGAAGCGGAACTACTGCCCATCCTGTGTGGTCTGATGCGGAACTACTGCCCATCATGTGTGGTCTGTTGAGGAACTACTGCCCATCCTGTGTGGTTTGATACAGAACTACTGCCCATCCTGTGTGGTCTGTTGGGGAACTACTGCCCATCCTGTGCAGTCTGATGCGGAACTACTGCCCATCCTGTGTGGTCTGATGCTGCTGCCTTGGCTGGGTGCCACTGCTTGCTGCGAATTCTCTGTAATGAAACTTTGTGACCAGATCTGTTGTAAAGGCGTTATGTAACAAACGAGTGACCTCAACTTGACTTCAGAGCAGAGCAACACAAAAAGGTGCAGGGCAGAGACACTCCAGGACCTGGGTTGGGATCCTCTGTCTGATAGCAAACAGTCATCAGTTTTGGAGAGAGATAAAAGATGTCAGTGAATGCCTTCAATAACTTGTCCTCACATGCTCTAAGGACAGGGCTATGGCTACTACCAGGTCTTGTTGCCTTGCATGACTTGAAGAATCTGATTATATCAGGCACAGAAATAGCTGGTGGCTAAATAATTGTCCACTGGTCCGCTGGTAGTTTTACAAGACGGTTAGGCTATTAAACAAACATAGTATCATTGTTAAGCTGTGCCGAGGTGGACAGTTTTTATTGTTTTCAGTGTCATGGTAGTTGGACTTCAGGATATTCCTGGAGTGTCTCTTGGCAAGCCTGATGGCCCTCATATCATAATTACATCATAGCCTTTTTAAAAAAGTGGTATATGGTTGCCTGATGTGGATGTCTGATATGCATTAGTAGTTACCCAAAACTTTATTCATTTCAGTGAATCATTTGAAACCGACTTGGTCTGTGGATGCTAATGTAGGCTTTGATTCCGAAGTGGTTCTGATGTCTGGTAATAGCCTCTTCAAGTCACTGACTGTCTTAAGAACCATATTTGCCTGTGTAAGTGTGGGTTAATACGCAGGCTACGGAAGTATCACCCTCGCCAAAGTCAAGCATAATTTGGGGTACCATGCAAGCTCTGAGACACAACAAGCAACAATGTTTTAAAACTGCATCTATTTTCAAAAGAACAGCTGCACCTGGAAGGAGGTGTGGGATTGCGGTGGTGTTGGGAAGGAAGATAAAGGTTACCAGGATCAATAACTGATGATAAACTTAGAGTGAAATGATCAATATTTATTGAGCTACACATACAGAAGTCTGTCTCTCAGTATGGTCTCTTTTACAAACTATGAATTCTGACCAAATGGGCGAGTCTAACACACTTGAAGTGCTTGTTGCGGACCCTTGTCAATCAAACTGTTTGGCGGTGGTAGAATAAGTGGAGTTTGGGATGGTCATGACACTAAAAAATGTTTTGTCCATTTTGTGGCGTGTGTTTTAGCCGGCTGGCATGCTTTAGTATTTCCTGTTGAAGGTCTTTAGAGGTTTTAAAAGAGCAGACGGAAGAAAGATGCGATTAGGCAATTCGAAACCACATGGGCTGTAAGAAGTGGGCTTTGCGTTTTGCAAAAACATCTCAGACTCTAAGTGGAAGACGTCACCTCTTCATCTCTTACTTCCACTCACTCTATCACCAGCAAACAGTTTGATTGACAAGGGTCCACAACAAGCACTTCCCCTTTCCATCAGAATTTGTAGTTTGTAAAAGTGCTTTGGTACCAGTAAATGTATTACACGTCTTGTAAACTAAAGAGAAAATAAAAGGATTATGAAAGGTGATATCAAATAAAGTAAAATAACAAACTTGAGGGGAAAAACTAAACACTAAAGAAATACTAAAATGAAAAGGACTGAAAATGACAACAATTAAAAGATGAATGCTAAAAAATGAATACACACGAATATACAGGGGTTGGACAATGAAACTGAAGCACCTGTCATTTTAGTGTGTGACCTGGTCACTATCCTGCAAAAAGAATGGCTTAAAATCCCTCTGACCACTGTGCAGGACTTTTATATGTCACTCCCAAGACGAACTGACGCTGTATTGGCCGCAATACAGCATATTCTATTATATACATTATATAGTATATATATCTCATATATATATATATTATACGATATATAAATTATATATAGTAATATGTGTATAAAGTATTATATATATATATATATATATATACATATACATATACATATATATTTACCACATTAAAGCTTCTCAATCAGGTTTGAGTTTCATATACAGAATCATATTACCAAAAAAAACAAAAACAAACTCAAAATATGTTGAAACAATGAAACAATGTTGTATAGCAACCACTCATAATATAAAAAGATGTATTAACCCCATATATGCAGCCACAAGATCTGAGTAGATAATCCCCGCAATTCAGGACCTGTCCACCCTAGATTTGTATTTAGTGCCTCTTTAGGTAAACCTGTCCCTCTGTGTATGCAGGGTTGTCAGTGATTTGTGCCAAATGCATGGAAATACAGAAGTATATTACAGAAAGTAATAAAAACTGATTAAAAATGTGTTTAAATACTCATTTCCCTTCACTTTTGCATGCTTCCAGGTTTTTTCCGACTCCGCCGCTCCTCCGGACTCAACTTCCCAGAGGGCATTGCTCGATGACGTCACACCCACATGTTGCCCAATCAGTTCTGCTCTATGTCTCCTAAATACTAGCCCACCTGATTCCCATTAACTTCCTGCATTTAAGCCTCACCCAAACACTCCCTCAATGCAAAGTTTTGCCCAACCTCTGTTTGCAATCCTGAGCATTCTATCCAACTGTTTATCCACTCCGGTTCTGACTTCTTTTGGTCTTTGACTTCTGATCTCTTCATCGTCCCCTTTGGCTTTGATTTAGTTTACCTCCTGGCTTTCCGATCTCTGTTCATCCTCTGACCACTCTCTTTGTCTCTCCCTTGTACTCTGGTAGCCTCACTGACAGTCTCTCCTGGCTCTGACCTTTAGCCTGACTCTGATCTCGCTCTCTCCCTCCATGTTTTGCTGCTTGTTCAACTTGTCCAATTGTTTAGTAAAGCCTGTTTGACTTTTCAGTCCGGGTTTTTTGTCCTTGAAACTTTAAACGTAAGTAAATATCAGGTATATGTGAGAACACATTAAACTCTGTCGTACTGGGATTCAACAAACCCAAACACCAAAAGGCTGACATACAGTATTCACAATTTGTCATCCGTTTCTCCCGAGTTTAATAAAGCATATAGGATAAATATTTAACAGTGAGAGTTTCACACAGGTTACCTTGTCTCTAATCTTTCTGCTGTGGTATAGTTTCCTTAAGTCACAGTTGACCACATCGCATGCATTATCCACTTTGGTCAAGACAACGACTTGTGGAATGTCTACAAGATACAGAGGATAAATACAGATAAGTACTATTTGTAAGAACTAAGGATTTTTTTAGAAAAGCTTAAGATCGTTCTCAATCCTAAACTCTGGGTTCTGTACAATGAAAAATGAGATTGACATGTAAATCTCACATCCACCCCCAGAATTAAAGCCTTAACAAAATCACCAACTCACTTAGTTTGGAAGCTTTCTTTTGAACTGCCTTCGTTTTGTAAATCAAACTGAAGTTCATTCTTGAGGGGACATCAGCAGGTACAATGCTCACCAGACAGTGAATTTTATCACGGGGTTTTGGACGCTGCTTGTACTTTGGGTTGTCCTCAGTTATAGGCGTTGGAGGATTAAACTAAAACAGAGACACAAATATTTCCAGATATTTCCAGATTTCTCATCAGTGTGTTGCCAAGTAGAGACCAGCATGGCTTTTGCCCTGCCTTGGGATGAACTGGTATATCAGTACCACAACAGTTAGCTGTATAAACTGGGAGAGAGTGTGTACTTACCTCATAGTCATCTAATACATGTCCCTCTAAAACTTTGATAACGTCTTCAGCATGTATCCCTTTGTAAGTTTCAAATCCCATGATGTCACAGAAACCAAAGGGATAATATCCACCTTCCTGCTGCTTCATCCTGTGTGTCTTGATCTAGAAACAAATAAGTTGTAATCTTATTGGTTATGTGTAATTCTTGTATTCTGTGATTTATGTGTGCCTATGGAAGTAATGTCCCAGACATTCTTTAATGCGCTACATGCATTAACTTCATCAGAGTTACCAGTTATCAGAGCTGGCCATAGCTAAACAGGGTTACTAAACAAATCCAGGACAGTTCAGAGCAGCTGCCAATTCATCTAATTCATTTATATATGTGAACTGGACCTCACAGCAAAATGATTAATTTCTTTCATCATGTTGATCAAAATGTATTAGACTTGCTCTCTGTTAAGCAGTCCAACCCTGCAAGACATCTAGTTCATTGCATAATTCATTACACACAGGAGTGCTAAAGCAGCTGTTATAAGCTGTGCAGCGTATTTTATACATTTCTGATAAACGTATTTGATAAATGTTTCCTGAACTGATGATTATCTCTCAGGAGGATCATACACTTCACTCAAGAGAACAATATGAAGCTTTAGATCAACCCATAATCAACCAGTCATCTAACCACTCAGAGTACAGACAGAGTACAACAGAGGAGAAGAGGAGTTGGGATGTGTGATGGAAGGGTAAGGAGGAAAACGATGGAGGAGGCCAAGGATGTGAGCAAGTTCCATAAGAAATAAGGGCCACAATTGTGGACCATTTTTTGGGAAAATAACTGTGTCCTCAGTTCTGTAGACATAGTCATGTGACCCTGCTAGACGCCATGGTGTAGAAGATGTAGAAAGCCTATGCTGTATTTCTCTATATAGTGCTGCATGTAAAGTTTTCTGTTTACATGTCTGGCCCTGTACTTTTACCTTTGTGCTAAACAATTTTGACCTGACAGTGTAAACAGGAACAGCATGAATGTGTATACATAGGTATCTAATAGATGCTCCAAGCTCCTTTTCCTGTTAGCTTTGTTTTTCTCTCTTCATCCAGGATCCACCTGAAAAGGATGGGTTCCCCCCTCGAGCCTGGTTAGCCTCGGGGTTTCTTCCTCTTACTCTATGGGAGTTATTCCTAGCCACTGTTGCCTCTGGCTTGCTTACAGGGGGCTTGGACCTGGATTTCCCTTTCCTTTTGTCTATACACGGACTGCTTTTCTGTGAAGTTGCATTGAGACGGCATTAGTTTTTTAAAAAAGCCCTATACAAATAAACATTGATTGGTTGATTGATTTATTAAATCTGAACTCAATCTTTTGCAAGCAGTCTCCCACATGCAGTAGTGTTTAACTTTGTAGTGTTAAAATACATACACACATGGAGAAAATTGTTGGTACCCCTCGGTTAATGAAAGAAAAACCCACAAAAATAAACAAAAATAACTTAAATCTGACAAAAGTAATAATAAATAAAAATTTTACGAAAATGAACAAATGAAAGTCAGACATTGCTTTTCAAACATGCTTCAACAGAATTATTAAAAAAAAAAAAAAACTCCTGAAACAGGCCTGGACAGAAATGATGGTACCCCTAACTTAATATTTTGTTGCACAACCTTTTGAGGCCATCACTGCAATCAAACGACTCCTGTGATACTTCCGCACCTCTCAGCAGGTATTTTGGCCCACTCTGCTCCAGTTGTCTCAGATTTGAAGGGTGCCTTTTCCAGATGGCATGTTTCAGCTCCTTCCAAAGATGCTCAATAGGATTTAGGTCAGGGCTCATAGAAGGCCACTTCAGAATAGTCCAGTGTCTTCCTCTCAGCCATTCTTGGGTGTTTTTAGATGTGTGTTTTGGGTCATTATCCTGTTGCAAGACCCATGACCTGCGACTGAGACCAAGCTTTCTGACACTGGGCAGCACATTTCTCTCTAGAATTATTTGATAGTCTTGAGATTTCATTGTACCCTGCAGAGATTCAAGACACCCTGTGCCAGATGCAGCAAAGCAGCCCAGAACGTAACAGAGCATCCTCCATGTTTCACAGTAGGGACAGTGTTCTTTTCTTGATATGCTTCATTTTTCCGTCTGTGAACATAGAGCCGATGTGCCTTACCAAAAAGTTCCATTTTTGTCTCATCTGTCCATAGGACATTCTTCCAGACGCTTTGTGGCTTGTCAACATGTAGTTTGGCAAATTCCAGTCAGGCTTTTTTATGTTTTGTTTTCAACAATGGTGTCCTCCTTGGTCGTCTCCCATTTAGTCCACTTTGGCTCAAACATTGACGGATGGTGCGATCTGACACTGATGTTCCTTGAGCTTGAATTTCACCTTTAATCTCTTTAGAAGTTTTTCTTGGCTCTTTTGTTACCATTCGTATTATCCGTCCCTATGATTTGTCATCAATTTTCCCCCTGCGTTTACGTCTAGGGAGGTGGGCTACAGTCCCATGGATCTTAAATTTCTGAATAATATATGCAACTGTAGTCACAGGAACATCAAGCTGCTTGGAGACGGTCTTATAACCTTTACCTTTAACATGCTGGTCTATAATTCTCTTTCTAATGTCCTGAGACAACTCTTTCCTTTGCTTCCTCTGGTCCATGTTGAGTGTGGTACACACCTTGTTACCAAACAGCACAGTGACCACCTGTAGCCCTATATATAGGCCCACTGACTGATTACAAGATTGTAGACACCTGTAATGCTAATTAGTGAACACACCTTGATTTAACATGTCCCTTTGGTCATATTTTTCAGGGGAACCATCATTTCTGTCCAGGCCTTTTCCGGCCAGGCAGAGTTTATTTTTTTAAATAATTCTGTTGAAGCATGGTTGAAAAGCAGTGTCTGACCTTCATTTGTTCATTTTCATAAAATTTTGATTTATTATTACTTTTGTCAGATTAAGGTTATTTCTGTTACCATTGTGGGTTTTTCTTTCATTAAGCGAGGGGTACCAACAATTTTGTCCACGTGTGTAGATGCCTTACAGAATTTTTTTTTCTCTTTCATCATTGTCATTAAAATAGTGGCCATAAAAATTCTTACTTAAGTTAATGATATAGTGACAATTTAGCCAGCCCATAATAAGCAAGTGTTTCCTGATAAACCAAAGCAAGGCAAGACAAGTTTATTTATATAGCACCTTTGATAAGTTAATTCAAAGTGCTTCATATTTTCTATTACTTAATTTGAGTCTAAAAATGCAGTATGAGAGTCCCAATTATTTACCTTTTTTAAGTTTTAAAATGTTTAGATGTCTTGCATGTGCCATACTGTACTGAACTGTGGAGCTGGTTAGTGGTGTAGAGGTTCAGTGTTGGTGCCTAGTGGAATGTGTGGCTGTTGATTAGTGCTGGGCGACATAAAAGAGCTCTCATCTAAAGTTCCCTATGTTGTCTTACTCGATGACATGTTTTTGCAGTGATATGATTGCTGTACAGCGTTTTCTGCATGAAATGAACTGTTATGTCAAGCTCCGTGCTTTGAGGGGTGTGAAGAGGTACTAAAATGTCAACTTGGCACCAAAGAATATTTCTTGGTGGTTGTTTAAAATAAAAAAAGGGAAAACCAGTGAGATTACTGCATACTTACTGAAACAGTGCAGCATTGTCCAGACGCTGCTGAGTTTTCTAGAGCACAACTGACATTACGGCCTATGAGGGCTCTCTGAACAGAGTTTATGAAGCATGACTTCCCTGCTCCAACTGGGCCATACAGCAGGATCCTAAGGGGCTTCAAATGTGGCTTTAAATTTCCCAGGTCTTTTAATATCTTCTCTTTGTCACTGAGAAAGATGGATTACAGTTAGACAGAGTACATACGCAAATAAAACTCAGTCCTCACTCTCAAATAAAGAATAAAACATAATTTAATCTCAGATATTTTATCTACTAGGCAAACATGTTCTTACCTCCAGTTTACTGATCTCCAAGGATCTCTTAATTCTGAACAAAAACAGTGTTGGCAGAAGAATTTAGAACTTTACACTGGACAACAATGTCTGCATCATCGATGCTTAAAGCAAACTTCATTTACTTTGTAAAGATAATCATAGCGGTAACGTAGAACTGTGATTCTAGAGGCTATGATATGAGTGCTATGACATTAGTGCTGTGATACAGGGTTTAGTGATATATTAGTGCTGTGATACAGGGATTAGTGCTATGATATTAGTGCTATGATACAGGGATTAGTGCTATGATATTAGTGCTATGATACAGGGATTAGTGCTATGATATTAGTGCTATGATATTACACTGTGTTCAAAATTATTATGCAAAAAGCGTTTAGGAGTGATAAGGTAAGAACTTATTGTTTGTCAGTTAAACCCATTGATGGTGATGTGTGTCAGGGCTCTTTATATCACTGAAAGCAATTGCAGACACCTGTGCTAATTAGTTTGGCAAGTGTGTCCAATTAAAGGCAAGACCACTTAAGAAGGCTGTCCCACATTATTAAGCAGCCTACATTTTCAGCCAAAATGGGAAAGAAAAAGGATGTGTTGGCTGCTGAGAAGCAACAAATTGTGGAGTGTTTAGGTCAAGGCATGACTACAATCAACATTGCCAAGAAACTTCATTGTGATCATCGCACAATCAAGAAGTACCGTGTTTCCCCGATAGTAAGACACCCCCGATTGTAAGACGTATCGGGGGTTTCAGGGGGGTCGGCTAATATAAGCCGTACCCCGAAAGTAAGACATATGTCTTACTTTCGGGGAAACACGGGGGTATTACCGCCTCCTTCCCACGTCCGCACCGTCCCCCTCTCCATACGTCGCCGCGTCTGCCACCTCCCTCTGATCTTAATGAGCGCCGCCTCCTGCCCACTTCCGCGGCGCCCCCCCTCCATACGTCACCGCGTCTGCCGCCTCCGTCTGATCCAAATGAGCGAGAATGGAGAGAAATGTACGTGGGAACTTTGTGAAGCCCAGACTGCCAGAGATTGTTAACTGGGTGAAGAATTCTTGGAATAAGATCACTAACACCTGCGTTGCAAATGCACTGCGAGCTGGCTACCTGGACAAAGCCTGCTCATTTCAGGACAGTGCCGTTGCTACCCATGAGAAATATGGGCCAATGATTCGGCAAGAAATGTCGTCCCGAGAGTCCCAAAAAAATCCACAGGAACCTAAGAGTGTGGATGTTTATGATGATATTCCTGAGGATGATGACATGGTTGTCATGGAATAAATCTGTTTTATCTTCCAGTATTCCACTGTTCGTTCTTACCATTTTTCATTGTTTTACATGTTATGCAATGTTGTAACAAGACATTCTTGGCACTTCCTTTAATAAAACTGTTTTGTGGTGAATACAATACTGTTCAGGTTGTTAATAAATGTTAATTTTATGGTTAAAACAAAAAATTCGACAATTTTTTTCCAATATAAGACATACCCCGAAAGTAAGACATAGTGGGGCTTTTGGGGATAAAAAGAAAGTAAGACACTGTCTTACTTTCGGGGAAACACGGTATGTATCAGATTCAGAGCACACACGTGTGCGTGCTGATAAGGGAAAATTGAGGACTCTTTCCAACCCGCAATTACGTCAGGTTAAAAGAGCAGCTGCAAAAATGCCTTGTCATAGCAGCAGACAAGTTTTTGAAGATGCTGGTGCCTCCAACGTCCCCCGAACAACAAGATGCAGGGTCCTTCAGAGGTTTGCAGCTGCGCGTAAGCCATCCTGTCAACCTCCTCTATCCACTGCACACAAGCAGAAACGGCTCCAGTGGGCCAAACAATACATGAAGACTGACTTCAAAACTGTTTTGTTCACCGATGAGTGCCGTGCAACACTCGATGGTCCAGATGGATGGAGTGCCATGGTTCAAGAAGAAGAACCGTGCATTCCGCAGCAAGATCATTTTCATGCATGATAATGCACCGTCTCATGCTGCAAAGAACACATCTGCATCTCTGGTTGCTATGGGCATAAAAGGGGACAAACTTATGTTGTGGCCCCCATGCTCCCCTGACCTCAACCCCATTGAGAACCTCTGGAGCATCATCAAAAGGAGTGTCTATGATGGCGGGAGGCAGTTCACATCTAAGCAACGGCTCTGGGAGGGTATTCTGTCCTCATGTAAAACAATACAAGCAGATACCATCCAAAACCTGACAAATTCAATGGACGAGAGAGTTCAGAAGCTCCTTTCGAACAAGGGGTCCTATGTGCAAATGTAACATCACCTAGAATAAAGTTCAGACTTGAAAACTGTTTGATTTCAGTTTGTAACAACCTGCTAATGCTTATAATTTCACAAATGACAATTTTTTTGTTCTTTATAAAAATGAAAAACTCTAGCTGTGCATAATAATTTGGAACATGCATTTTGAGTGCATTTTGAGTGTTTTATTTTTTTTTTAATATACTGTTATCATTGCCAGTTGGTTCAAAAACCTTTCAATTGTACTCTAATAGTTGATGACTGGAAAATTACAATGACTGCAATTCATATAGGTAATTTTGGAAAATCTGAGAAAATATTACTTGCATAATAATTTGGAACACAGTGTAGTGCTGTGATACAGGGTTTAGTGCTAAGATATTAGTGCTATGTTTAGTTTTTTTAGATTAGTGATGTGATGTAGTGCTTAGTGCTATGACATACATACTACAAGGTTTTTGTGTCTATAACATTAATGATATGATAGTAGTGATATAACGTTTGTGCTATGATACCAGGCTTAGTGCTACAATATTGGTACTATGATAATGTACTATTAAAATGATAATGTGAACTGTTGAAACCTACCTGGTGAAGAACGAGGACGAGAAGAAGAATTTCCCATCTTTTTATATCTCTGTGAAAAAGGAGTTACATATTCTTCATATTCTCCATCAGTGGGATATTGGCTCTTAGAAAATGAATGGTAGCACTATTTTTTTTATATAGAAAGTGTGTAGTATTTAGTAAATTTAGTAAGTTTCAAGTCTGCCACTTAATTAGGTACTCAACCGAACATACATTTGTATAATTTTGAACCAATAAAATAAAAATAAAAGTCTCGTACAACATCTCCTAAACATTTCGAATTTAACCTGGCAAGGAACTTCAACACTTACACCTTTATCCCCTAGGAGCCAAATGGAAGTTGGACTTACATTTGTCCAACTGGACTTACAGTCCAAGTGGACTTACATTTCAACTATGAAACTTAACACGTTTCATAGTAGTTACAGCAGAATGTGTTCCTGGCAGTTTTAAAATTGACAAATTATTATCTAAATTATAATCCCAGTCTTTAAAGGGTTAACTAAACAAGCAAATCTGAGCCTTTTCTGTTGGTCCAACCATTATGAAACACAGGACAAACAGCAGCTGCTGCATTCAAATGAGGCATAAGAATCAAAAACTGCTTAAAAATAGAAATACATATTTTTCTTTGGACAGCAATAATACATACAAAGCATACTCACTCACTCATAGTATTAATTTGTGTTATATCTAAATGAGCCATCTGTTTCTTTTGTTCTTTTATAAAACATACTTATTTTTCTTGCTTACCTTTCTGAAGGAACGTGGTACCTGATAAAGCTGCTGCGAACTCTGTGAAAACTTTTAAAGGTAGCGACTTCTTATCTGTTCACTGTTGCTCACATTTACTTTCATTTTCTTTTACCATTACACAAAAGCTATCATGCAGTGGAATCATCGTAGTGTCTTACACAGACACTGATATATCAGGTAGAAATGAACAAAACAGACATAAAAAAAATATTCTTGGATTGTATGTTTTAAAGTTCCACTGTGTAATAAGGAACACCTCCTGTTTAACTGGGGTATAAATATGAAGTGACACACGGGCCAGGTTTCCTCTGTCATGCATCACTAAGGTACAGATCTGAGAAAACAGCAGCGATGTTGCGCAAAGTCTTATGAGCTACACAAATCAGAAAATGGCTATGAGAAAACAGAGTTAAGCCCATTTCTACTACTAGGAAAATAACTAAGATGTTACACTGATGTTTATGCTCAGTCTGTGCCCTGCAAAGAGGAGGTTTCTCTGTATCATAGCTACAGAATTGGAGAGTCAGTGTTCTGCGGTCAGATATGTGGTGGGTGTGTGATATTGTAAGGCTGGATTTTTTCCCAATGGTCCTGGGCTACTTGTTTGGACACAGTATGATGGATGATGACACTAGACTACAACAGACATTAGGTTACAACAGATATTTAATCTAAACCTGACTGCCTCAGACAGGAAGCTTAAGCTGGGTATGTTTGAATCTTCTGAGCTGAAAAGGAGACGCTGAAGGATCTGGAGAGATTCTGTACTGAGGAAAGTGCTCAAAGTGCTTGCCATGTGCCATATCTCATTGAGCACTGTAGGAGCTGTTAACGTTGTAAAGGGTTACTGCATATAGTATTTAATGAAAAAGGAGCCATATTTGCGGCACACTTTAAGTTTGAGAAAATCATATGTATTACATGTTACAATGTAGGTTCCTTTTATTTCAATGATTGTACCTATAAAAAACCCATGCAGACATGGGGAAAACATGCAAACTCTAAACAAGGTAAACTATTCATTCACTGGAATCATGAGGTAATACATTCTTTTAAACACCACATACCATACAATACAAAAAATGTAATACACAACCAGAAACCCAAATATTCCAAAACACTGTATACCCAGATCATATCAACTGTTGAAACTTGTCTGCTACAGTGCTCAGACTGCAAAAGTCACATCTGAGAATAAAAGATTAGATTTGGCAAATTACATACTTTGGCAGATTCTGTATCATATGGTTAAAAATACTCTGTTATGATACTGTGATACTACATTAAACTAGGGAAGAAGGGAATGTAGAAATACCCAATGTTCTCTGAAGATGACGGGTGGGCAGAATAGTGAAGTGTTCATTTCCTGATCAGTTGGACACATGTAGTAGTCCAGGAAACAGCTGATATCTGGTAGCATTGTAGATGCATAGTCTGAAAATTTGTATTCATGTGGTGTAGGTACTGGCAGGTGCCACTTGTGGATGCCATTGATGCTGGTAGCTGGGCTATGGTGTTTCGTGGTAATGACTTTTGGGCTACAAAATGTCCCAGCTATATTTTAGCAACCAAAAACCAACCAACCAAACAAACAACAATTGGGCTAATTAAGCTTGTAATGTTTTATAGAGTAAATGTAACTCATTATAACATTTTAATAATTTACAGTTGAATATTTTATGTCTATATATAAATGACAGCATTAACCTTTTTTGAGCAGAGTTTCTAGAGAGAGTTTTGATCCTAAAAAAGGAGGCATTTATAGGAAGAAAAAAGATATAAGTAAAAATATTTCACGGCTAGAATCAAACAGTCCAATGTCCACTGATATAATTTATTTACTTAAACGTACAAAGTCAGGGTATTTTTGAAAACTAGAATAGCCAAACACTGCATTAAGAAAATGTAAAAGCATTAAAAGTAAATACAGTATAAGCTTTAAAAGCACAGTACACGCCCAAAGTTAAACCCAAGTCCACGGACTAATGAGGAAAGTTAGACTGTGAGAAGTTAGACTGTGAATCTTTGTACCACAGTGTGCCTGAGTAATTTATCATTCATTATCTGTTTCAGCCATTTCTACCACATAGTCATTGGCAAAGTTTACATATCCCTCAGCGCCATGAGGATGATGGTATTAGTGTTATCATCTTGGGTGATCTCTGCGTGGTAGTTCTTCACTGGGTAAATGGCGTTCAAGGAGATGCCTAGTGCTATACTGCACACCTCTACCTGAAAAAACAACAAGTGTCAACAGAAGTTACATAAATTCTAATCTATACAATTATTATCTCAGTACAATTTATTGTACATAATGATTATTAGTTTCTGCTGGAAGTTATTCAATGTCCATATTAACTAATTACTTTTATTTTAATAATTATAATAATTACTAACTATTACAGATTCATATTACCCAGTGAAAAGCTTATGATTATTTCTTTGAAAATGCTTATGAAACATTTTTTAATATTTTATTTTATTTGTATATTAAATTTATTTCAGTATATACAAACTGGTTTACAAGTGGGTTGATGTCAGATGTATCATACAGATGTATCATATGTACCATAATGATCATGTATCATTATTTTGGTCCATGAGATAGCTGAACACTGTATTACCATTATCAACACCAAATACAAAAACTCAGAACACTCAGAATACTCAGAATGTAGACTCACCTGTGGCCTTTAAGGTCATAAAAGTCAGTAAGTTGCTCTAATGACCTGTTTTACAACAAACCACTCTGAATGACTTCATTATGATTGCAACAATACTGTTATTCGATTTATATTCTTCTTTCATATTCTTCTTATTTTTCTGTCGTTTTATTGTCACTAACTTGTCCCGCAGTTTTTGAAATATATCAACTCAGATATCCCCAAGCACTAATCCACAGCCACACTGATCCGCACTCCTCTATCTGTCGTTTATTCATCCCTCGTTCCTTGCATATAGTCCCAGTCATTTTCGACCCAAACCAAGCAGTAATGTTTCCGTTTGCCCGAGAGCCACCAAACTTCACATATTCACTAAGAGCAGGTCCCCAAACATTAATCCACAGCCATAGTGACCTGCACTCATTTACTCATCCCTCATTCCCTATTAGCAAACTGTGCAACCATCCCGCCTTTCCTTCAGAAAATGCACTTTTCTAGTTCTATTTATTATCTATTTATTATACATAAAATAATCATTTTCAATCCTATAAAAACAGCATTCATGTTTACAATGTATGCACAATTATTCGGTAAATGATTCATGTTTTATCTTTCATTGTGCAAGCACAAAATATTACCTTTTCTCTGATCTTTCTACTGTAATAGATTTTTTTCAAGTCTTCGCTGACTATCTGGCATGCTTGATCCACTTTTGTCAACACGATCACTTGTGGTATTTCTACGAAATTAATCAAAACAATCAAATCACACACATGTTAAAACTAGCCATGTGTAAAATTTAGTAAATCCAAATGTGAATGAATTATTATTAAATATGCTGTACGTGTTTACAAAGATCATCATTATACATCATTCTCAGGCATAAAACACTTCCAACACTACTCTACATAATCAAACTTACTCAGCTTTTTGACTTTCTCTCGAATTGTCTTCAATTTTTCAATCATTTTGTCACTCATCCTTGAGATAGAGTCAGCATGTAGAATAGTCACCAGACAGTGAACTTTATCACTTGCCTTTGGGTTTTCCTTGTACCTCAGGCTGTCCTTTGTTATAACATGCAGAGGGTTGAACTAACAGGGAAAGAAAAACAATTTTTTTTTAGTGTCTATTAGCTGTCAATCACCACAATTTAAACTTGCACGTTATGTGTGGGTCCTTTTAAAGTAATTAACTGGATGAATAGGTACCACATTACTAGTAGGGTTTAGAGTTTTTACCCAGTGCTTCTTATTCCTCTAGACTTTTAGCCCACTTGACATTGATAGACTTCTACCCAAGGTCAAAATCAACAGCATCAAGGTTAATATCATCTTGAATTCTTTCAGGAGACGGGGCCAATTCAATACAGAGTGAACGAAAAGGGTTATGGCCCTAAGGAAAGTTGTTTGGGTTCAAGTATAATGTTCTAATCAGCTTGCTTCTTGTCCCTGGGGCTTCTGAAGATGTGCATTCTATAACACCTACCATCCGCTTCATTTGTGGGTTTATTTTTTAATCTCTTTTTTAATCTCCTTGCCTGTTTATGATCTGTTTTTTTTGCCATGGCTTATTATGCTTTTCACTGGCCTTCTCGATCTCTGCTTCCACCAAAAGACTAGCATTACGTTTTTGCATCTAGTTCTGTCTTCCAGCAATACATCGACTTTCTAAATTAAGTAATTAAGACTAAAATAATTACCTATAAAACCATTTCTAATCTATGCATTGTGCTTTTACTGAGATTGTTTTAATAAAAACAAAGATAATGTAAAGACCTTCTGCCAAGATGGCCTACACTTGTGTCACTGCAAATGGCAATTGCTTGTATTTGCTCCCAGACCAAAACAAGTTGTTTATTGTTTACAGCTGTGGTAGTTTATTTTGTATATAGTCACGGGTTTTGCTTTAAAGAGACTTTAATGTTGTTTATAGTTATTGAGTGGTTAGTTAGAATGATATGGTTAGAAGTGAACTGTCTGCTATCTTGGTTGTTTCAGCTGTGTTCTCCCTTGCTGTGTATTCAATAAACAGCATTTGCCTTGAATGCTGACATTGCAGTTTTATTTTAATATTATTTTTAATTGCCTTAATAACATCTTTACATTATTATTATTATTGTTATTATTATTATTAACAGTGAGGGGACAAAAAACAAAGGACGTGAGACACATTCTCTTGACCAGGCTGACTTGATTGACAAATATTTTAGTAAAATTTAGCAAATGCCAGTTCCAACTTTTCTAATGGATTAATCAAATACACATACTTGTCCCACATAAACAGTATAAAATCAAACATTTCAACAAAAATGAATTCTCGCAAATAGTCTAGTGGAGATGTTTAAAGTGGTCGATTGAACTACAGTAACGTATATGAAGTAGAATATGGTTTGCAGCAAAGAATCGCCAAGTAAATGGATAAAAATGTCTGTGGCATTCTGTTTATTATTCTTTTGTCCTTTGTAGTTAGCACAATTTTAAAAGTATATGTAATTTTATAACTGAAATCCTGTATCTAAAATGATTTTATTATATTCAACAATGTCATCTATGAAGAGCTTTTGTATGGTTTGATATATTAAGGTGCAATGTAATGTAACAAAGCAATATCATAAAATTCAGCAAAATAATTTGCATTGCTTTATTAATTATCAAACCAAAATAAAAGTAGTGAAACCTGATTCCAGTGTTCCACTTTGATTTAATTTAATACTTGTGAATTGATGCTACATTAATTAATACAAAATTAGGTTACATTTTGGATCCACTTACCTTGTAGCCGTCTAATATGTGTCTGTCACACCCTGCCATGTCTGTCTGCCTGTCCATGTGCTTTTGTTATTATCATGTGACCTTTGTTGTCTTGCCCTGTGTGCGTCTGTCTGTTTTGGTCATGTGCCCCTCCTGTCTCCGCCCTCTAGGTCATGTGTTTGTAGCTCCGCCCCTTCCCAGGTGTCTCTCGTCAGCCCTAGCAGTTTTATACCCAGTGTCTGCCCTTTGTTCTTGTTCGGTGTTTTGTCTCCCTTCTGGTCCCTTGCGTTCTTGATCAAGTGGAGTTCTCTGTACGTTCTATGTGTCTGTTGTTGTTCAGCCTGGTTCCCCTGTGTAGTCGCCTTGGTTTTTGTTTTATTCTTTGTCATTAAACTGACTTGCATTTGCATCCGGTCCCCTCGTCCCGCGTAACAGTGTCCCTTTAATGCTTTATTGATGTCATCCGGTATTATCCCACCTGAATTCTCTGCCTCAAGTCCCATGAGATCGGTGAAAACAAAAGGATAATGTCCACCACTGCATTTCTTTAGCTTGTGAGTTTTGATCTAGGTACAAATTTAAAAAGATACATCATAATACAAAACCATATATTAAAAACACACACAGCATTACTGTAAACACCTTTCTGAATTCTGTTCTTATTATTGCTGGAGTAACACTGCAGTGTCTAAGTTTTTAAGGACTTTCCCCAGTGCATACAAAAGTTTGGGCACCCCTGGTCAAACTACAAGGTCAGCATTAACACATTCTCTACAGCTAGTATATAACGTACGTTGGTTGCAGTCTCCTGCAGAAAGCCATTATGGCATCAGTAACCGTTAACTTCCTGCCATGAATTTAGCTTTTGAAGAATCGAGTCATTGGATTTAAAGTGCCTTTCTTCTAAGAAAGTTCTAAAAACTTTCTTCTTTGTTTTTTAGCTGTCTCAGGTTGGGGGGGCTGTATGTACTGTTACATTTCCAGGTTCTTTTCTTGCCTCTGTCAAGCCTGTGGATTACAATTCCCATGATTCACTTCCCTGTGAATGTCAGCATCATGTGCGCTAGTCACCAATTACTAGTAATTGTTAGCATTACTAACTGATTTCTCTGTGTATGATCTGTGCTTTGTCTGTTTAATTTCCTCTTATACTCTGTTTGCTTGGTAGGTTATTGTTATTTGGTATTTTAGTCCTGGCCTGTTTACTAGTTTTTGTCTCAGCCTTTTTCTTGTCTAAAAACTGCTCCAAAATCTAAACCAACACCTCAGACTTTCATAGATGGATAGAGAGACAGGCATACAGAGCGACGGATAAATGGAAAATTCCTTTTTAAAGTTTACCTCAAGAGTGTCGCTTGTTCCATTTCGTGTGGATTGTTCCTGAACACCAATGAAATTGCGATTTAAGAGGATCCTCTGGACAGAATTAATGAAGCATGACTTCCCTGCTCCAACTGGTCCATGCAGCAGAATTCTGAGGGGCTTTAAATTCGACTTAAAATCTTCCAGTTCTTTTAACATCATGTCTGGTTTTCTGAGAAAGGTCAGTTTTTTAAATTAAATCGAGTGCAGACACTAAACAGAAGATACTAAAATATATTTTAAAATAGCCTGCACATTTGTGTTTCATGCTGTTGCCATCTACATCTTGAACATTTAATTTGATCTACTGTCCTCTAGGCCCAGTAAAGACATTAAAAACCTTGATTCCATTCTTCGTCCAACTGGTTTTCATTAATACACTCACCATCAAAAAATACTTGCACAAACAATTGCACCTAGAAGGAATCATCTGACAGGAATGAAACTTGGTGTGTAGGTTTGACATTGTGAGACACGCCAATGATTCAAGTTTCATCTGCAGTAACTGTGTGAGAATATTCAAGCTGCATGGGGACACCCTTTAGGACACCATTAGGAACCTCTACAACTCCATTCTGAGACTTCCGGAGTGTTGCGTTAGCAAACATGGCGGCCCAACACCATACTGAGAGACAGACTTCTGTATGTGTAGTTCAATAAATATTGATCATATCAGTCTAAATTTATCATCAGTTAATGATCCTGGTCACCTGTATCTTTCTTCCCAACACCACTGCATTCTCACACCTCCTTCTGGGTGTAGCTGTAGTGTATAGTCCAAATATTAATGCTCTGACACTGACTGGTTGTAGCAATCAGTTGTGATTAAAGTTTTTTGGAAGTGTCATTTAGGCTTGCTAACATGACCTACATAATAAATGTTAATTTTAAAAGTTTCCTTCATTAAGTTGTAATATATTGCATATTGAAATAGCTAAATTGAGCTAACTTCACATGAACATTAATATTAAGCTAGTTTGATTTTAGTAAATTACTTTAGTATAATATGTGATCATTATTGTTTCAATTTAAGCAATATCACATCTTGGTAAATACAATCTTTCCGCCAGTTTTCCAAAGTATAGATTTTGTGTAGTCTTCCTACAATGTCATGTATATTTGTGAATTCATGTAATAATTCTTATTATTAATTCTTAATTATTCATTTTGTATTTGATAGTTGAAGCTACAATATAAGGTTAAACATTAATAACTTAATAACTTAATCATCTTAATTAAAAAATCCTTTTTCTAAAATCATTACAGATGTGATCTGACACCATCAGGGTTTAATATATATGTGATACATTTAAAGGACAATATAAGCAAAAATGATACTCTGATTAGAAAGACTGTCATAATTCTTAGAAAGTCCATTTTATGAAGCAACATATTTTACATCTTACTGTTGGATCATCTATTATCTACACCTGTCTTGCTGATGCTTTTGTATATTTCTAATAAAGTGAACTTTAGTGGAGTATACTATCAACATATATAAAAAAATTATATATAAACACTGTTTTCGATACATTCTCTTATCAATAATGTAATATGTCATTGAATCAGGTTTATGATGCAGAAACCCTCTTACCCCCATGTCACCTTTCTCCAAGGCTGTTGTAGTTCTGAAAGATAATAAGTGATAACAGTAATATTTAACTTTTTTGGATATTATACAGTATTGTTTGTGTGTCAAATGAATAATGTTTTTTTTTGTTGTTGTGGTGGACAAAGTACCCAAGCCATGTAGTTGAGTTCCACAAGGTAACATACTCCTTCAGTAAAAGTAGAATTTCATCCATTTAGCCCTCCACTGGAGTTACAGCATCTCAGAGTGAGTACACTCCTCATAGTTTTGTCAATATTTTATTGTATATTTTCATGGGACAACACTGAAGATATGACAATCTGGTACAGTGTAAAGTAGTCAGTGTACAGCTTGTATAATATTGTAAAGTTGCTGTGCCCTCAAAATAACTCAACATACATCCATTAATGTCTAAACTGCTGGCAACGGACATGAGTACACCCCTAAGTGAAAATGGCCAAATTGGTCCAATTGGCCATTTCCCTCTCTGGTGTCATGTGACTCGTTAGTGTAACAAGGTCTCAGGTGTGATTGGCAAGCAGGTGTGTTAAATTTGGTGTTATCGCTCTCACACTATCTCATACTGCTCACTGGAAGTCCAACATGGCACCTCATGGCAAAGTAGCTCTACATAAAGATGGCCTTGGCTATAAGAAGAACCCTGAAACAGCATGGTGACCAAAACCATGCAGTGGTTTAACAGAACAGGTTTCCATCAGAACAGGCCTCATCATGGTCCATCAAAGAAGCAGAGTGCACGTGCTCAGCATATCCATATCAGGTTGTCTTTTGAAAGTAGACTTAGGAGTGCTGCCAGCATTGCTTCAAAGTTAAAGACTCTTCTAAAGATGATGCACAAGAAAGACTGCAAACAGTTTGCTGAAGACAAGCAGACCAAGGACATGGACTACAGGAACTATGTCCTGTGGACTAATGAGACCAAGTTAGACTTATTAGGTTCAGATGGTGTCAGGTGTGTGCGTCTTGCCTACAGTCAAGCATGGTGGTTTGGGGGCTGCCGGCTGTGGGGAGCTATAGTTCATTGAGGGAACCATGAATGCCAACATGTACTGTGACATACTGAAGCAGAGCATGATCCCCTCCCTTTGGAAACTCTAACACAGAGCAATATTCCAACATCATAACCACCCCAAACACACCTCCAAAACCACCACTGCCTTGCTACAGAAGCTGAGGGTAAAGGTGCTGGACTGGCCAAGCATGTCTCCAGACCTAAACCCTATTGAGCATCTCTGGAGCATCCTTCCCATCCCAAGGTGGAGGAGCGCAAGGTGTTTCCACCAGCTCTGTGACGTGGTCATGGAGGAGTAAAAGAGGATTAAAGGATTTTGTGCCCAAAAAAAATGTTGACACTAGGAGTGTTCTGACCTTCGCTGCCAGTGGTTTAGACATTATTGGCTGTGTCCACTCTCAGTCCACCAGTCTTTAATAGAAGCTCATTCCTTAGTCTGACACTGGGATCTATTCAAGTCATCATCAGCACAGAACAATGAAGGAGAACAGTGTCCATTAGCTAGAACCAAGCTCGGTGCTCAAAAGAAGTGGTGGGCTCGCTTTGAGCTGCTTTCATTTTGAAATGTTGTGTTTATATGCACATAAAGCCAAAATGAAGGGGAGATTTGTTGTTAATGTAGTGGAAATAAAAAACAAAGTCCCCAAAACACTTCAGTACAGATACTTCACACAACTACTTAAGTGCAGTAAGCAATTATAGTTACTAAACACACTGATAATGACATCAAACACTCATTAGAATTCTATCACAAACCAAACGGACTTGTGCAAAATCTCAGCATTTAGATTTAAACCCAAATGTAGAGGACATTCAGGGTGGCCTTAATAAATATGAATTAAATTCATACTAAGCTTTACTTTGTTTTGTTCCAAAACAAATATAATAAAAAATATAATGGTTTTAATTCATGCTAAATAGTGAATAGTGTTAATAATTCTGTAGCTGGTATCATACACCAACAGTCAAAAGTTTGTACACACCTTGTCTTTTAATGTTCTAACTTTTTATTATACATTGTAGATTAACATTAAATATAGTGCTACTATGAAGGAACACATATGGAATTATAGTAAATGAAATATGTTAAACAAACCAGAATATGCAATCAGCCTCATGAGGAAGTCTGGAATGGTGGTTACACTAAGCGCAAAACAGATGGGGATGTCATGTTGCTGCAAAATGCTGTGGTAGTCATGCTGATTAAGTGTGCCATAAATTTCACCCTCCTCCTCCAAGCGTCCATCCAGAAACCATCAACTCACCTTTTCTGTGCCACACATTAGAACCAAAAATCTCAAATTTCAAATCAGATCAAGGTACAGATTTCTACTGGTCTAATATCAATTTGTTGTGTTTCTTGGCCCAAACAGGTCTCCTCTTCTTCTTGCTCTTCCTCAGTAGTGATTAGATTGTGTTCCACTAGAACTCTGTGAAGCATGTATGTTTGTGGTTCTTGCCATAACACTGACTTGAAAAGTGGTTAAATAGGGCCATTCACTGTATAGAACCGTGTACCAACCCGTGTACCAACCCTATTTCTGCACAACACAACTGGTGCTCTCAGACACCTTAAGAAGGCAAGCAGTTCCACTGTTGACATGTCACGCCTGTTAATTGAAAACCATTCCAGGTGACCTCATAAAGCTGATTAATAGAATGCCAGGCATATGCAAAGATGTCACCAAAACATGTATCTAAACTATAAAGCTTTTTGTATGTCTGTATTAATGTAAAAAAAAAAAATGAAAAAATTAAACATTGAACATGTTGAAATGTGTCCAAACTTTGACACACACACACACACACACACACACACATATATATATATATATACAGTGCCCTCCATAATTATTGGCACCCCTGGTTAATTACTCTTTTTTCCATCGTGGTCCTATATTATTAATAATTTATGAGAAGCTAAAGAACACATCTTAACCAGGGGTGCCAATAATTATGAAGGGCACTGTATATATACATATACTGTATATTCTTATAAATTCTTAAATATGAATTATTTTAATTATATTTTGTTTTAGAACAGGTGAGACCTACCTGGAGGAGGAGGAGAAGAAGCAGAAGGAGCCGAATGAGGAGTAGTTGATCTTGATAAAACCTTCCCCATTTTTTTTTCTCTGTGAAACAGGAGTTACATATCAGAGAGTACTTAAAAAATAATATGTAAAAATGTCATACCTTGAATATCTTTTTTGTGCATACATACCATGTATATGCATTTACACAGAATGTAATGGTATTGTGGACTTTACCAGTGATAACCAGTGAATTCTTATGCTAGTTAATACAGTATATAATGCTTGCTTTACAAGTTTAATAGTACAGAGTAACTAATGTGAGAAATATGAGGTATAGTTCAGCTTTTAAATTTTAGAAGTTATATAATATTGGCAAGTACTGTAAAGCTGCTTCAATAAATGCCTGAGACAATAGTGTAAAAAACTGAAGGGTACTACTCAGTACTCTCAAAGTACCTTTTCCAGTATAATAATGCATTCTGTAATAAGCAAAAATGTAGATGTATTGTACTATAACAAGCTAACCAGTGAAACAATGACACATTTTTAATACATAATGTGTCTAATAATTACATAAAGAAGGGGGTTGAGACAATATGTGACAAAATCTTTGGTACCCTCAGTTAATGAAAGAAAAACCCACAATGGTAACCTGACAAAAGTAATAAAAAATAAAAATTCTATAAAAATGAAAGTCAGACATTGCTTTTCAACCATGCTTCAAAAAATAAACTCCTGAAACAGGCCTGGACAGAAATGATGGCACCCTTAACTTAATATTTTGTTGCACAACCTTTCGAGGCAACCACTGCATTTAAACAATTCCTGTATCTGTCAATGATACTTCTGCACCTCTCAGCAGGTATTTTGGCCCACTTCTCATGAGCACACTGCTCCAGTTGTCTCAGGTTTGAAGGGTGCCTTTTCCAGACGGCATGTTTCAGCTCCTTCCAAAGATGCTCAATAGGATTTAGGTCAGGGCTCATAGAAGGCCACTTCAGAATAGTCCAGTGTTTCCCTCTTAGCCATTCTTGGGTGTTTTTTAGATGTGTGTTTTGGGTCATTATCCTGTTGCAAGACCCATGTCACATGGATCTTAAATTTCTGAATAATATATGCAGCTGTAGTCTCAGGAACATCAAGCTCCTTGGAGACGGTCTTATAACCTTTACCTTTAACATGCTTGTCTATAATAATCTTTCTAATGTCCTGAGACAACTCTTTCCTTTGCTTCCTCTGGTCCATGTTGAGTGTGGTACACACCTTGTCACCAAACAGCACAGTGACTACCTGTAGCCCTATATATAAGTCCATTGACTGATTACAAGATTGTAGACACTTGTGATGCTAATTAGTCAACACACCTTGATTTAACATGTCCCTTTGGTCACATTTTTCAGTGGTACCATCATTTCTGTCCAGGCTCCTGTTTTAGGAGTTTATTATCTTAAATAATTCTGTTGAAGCATGGTTTAAAAGCAATGTCTGACTTCCATTTGTTCATTTTCATAGAATTTTTATTTATTATTACTTTTGTCAGATTGAAGTTATTTCTGTTACCATTGTGGGTTTTTCCTTCATTAACTGAGGGGTACCAACAATGTGTGTGTGTGTGTGTGTGTGTGTGTGTGTATATATATAGGTGTCAGATGGCAGGCAAGTTCAAGAGGTTTGGGACTTGAACCCCAGTGATGTAATGAGCTGTCCACACCACCCTATGCAGAGCTCAATGACAGTTCCCATACCAGGCAATGATAAAGTCAGTTAAAATGTTTCCACAGTACCTGTGTAAAATGTTCTGATGTTCTGAGGATCCGTGGCATTATTAATCCTAATGGGAACAGTGTTACTGAATTGAAGAACTGCTGTCAAGTCAGGTGTTATTTTGGTTGTAGAAACTCAAACAACATTGCAGAGATGACTGTCAATTATCCTAGATCTCAGTCAGCTCTTGTATAGTGTCATGTTTGCTCACATATATATATGCGGAACCAAACAAACTTATCATTCTTTTGGCAAAACGCCTCACAGGAGAACATGTGAACTTTTCCAAACTACTGCAAAGAGTATCATCATGTTGCATTTTAATGAGTTCCAACTGCATATCCTCCTACACTCCTCCCAGACAGCAGAAAAGGAGCTTCAGAACAGATGACTGTTTTTCTCCATGGCAACAACGTCTAAAACTAGTTTCAACTCCAGACTCACAAACTTTACTACTTATTATAGAAGTTATTCCATTTTGCTTGCCCATCATGGTCGGAGCTCCATTAGTGGTGACTTCACAGAGTTTGTCCCAAGAGAGACCCAATGGCAACTGAGAAAAATAGCCTCTAACACATTCCACTTCTTCAGCTTTTAGTTCAACTTTTTTAGTTTCACTGTAAATAGTGCAGCATCAGTTACATTGTGGCGTGTCATGCCACAGAGGCACTATTTAATGTGGAACTCCTCAGATATTACCAGCATTATCAGAGTAATAATGTTAATATGTACTGAATTTTATTGTTCATATTACACTGTTCATATTAAAAATCTGTTGATAGAGCTTCATGTGTACAAAGAGAAAGAGGTGACCAGCTATGACCTGCAATGTTACAGTCACAATGCACCTGAGTACGTAAAATGCAACCAAAAAATCGTATATTTTCTGGGTTGGATTCTCTTTAAATGTATTTCCTTGCCCACCAGGCTGCTGGCCTTTCCAACAGGTTCCTCTTGTTTTTCCTGTTCTATTTGCTTTTGGCTTTTTTTATGCTTCGTAGACATTCTGCATAAAACCAGTATTGTCTTTCCGGGTGTGGCTGTGGCTTTAGGGGTGTATGTGTGCATACAAGAGTATGTGTCTCTTGTTGTCTTTAGTTTGTGTGTGTGTATTTGTGTGTGTGTGTTTATATGTGTGTGTTTGCACGTGTGTGGGTGTTTGTTTGTGTGTGTGTGGGTGTTTGTGTGTGTATTTGTGTGTGTGTATGTGTGTATGTGTAAGTGTGTGTGTATGTGTGTTTGTGTGTGTGTGTGTGTGTGTGTGTGTGTGTGTGTGTGTGTGTGTGTGTGTGTGTGTGTGTCACAAAATGTCTTAAAAACTTTCTAGTCAGAGAATGATTGGCCTCACCGAAATCTAAAACAAATTGTTGTCTAGTTTGATAATTATAAGAGAATGAGTAGATTCTGTCTAATTACTATGTGCAAATGCACCCTATATTTTGCAGTTCTGTAACCAAAGCACTACATAGGGTTAAGGATCAGTACATGTATCAGTTTATATGTATTACTATTACATACTTACTCTGTTGTACTTATAAACGTCACTGTTTTTAAATGCTAACTAAACACACAAATATAGTTGGCAGTTCTCACATTAGTTACCCTTTACTTACATACTGAACTTGCAATGTGTGCACCAGAATTTCTTGTAAACAGTATACTATATATTGACTACATCACAACCTATTACATGGTGAGTAAGAATAGTTGCATGTACCTGATACTGTTAATGTCTGATACTTTCCATATTATAACTAAATACATGCAAATTCTGTAAATTTACTGGTACATTATGTATACATATTGAAGTCAGTGTAGGAGCAGCTGTACCTAACCAAACATAAATTCAGTGTCATTTAAAGTTCAAGCCATTGCTTTTGTAACTACAGAAGAGTAACAGATATATATATATAACATATATATATATATATATATATATATATATATATATATATATATATATATATATATATATATATATATATAGCTATCAATGATTATAACACTTTAAGGTAATAGGTACTTACCTTTTTGAAATAAAGCAACGTAGTACCTGATGAAGCAGGTCTAAAACCTGTGAAATCTTGTGTTATGTGTCTAAACATCTGCTCCCTTTAAGGTTCTTTTAGCATTGGACAAAAGCTGTTCTGACACTCCACACTGCCCCAGTGCAAATATTAGTGCCCTTGGTAAACATTATTTATTATCTTTCTGATCTTTAATGGAAAACATGAAGACAAATTGAATCCTTATTTGAAGTACAATAATTGAAAGAAAGAAAACAAATATAGCCAGGATGTTGTGGGGCTGTTTTTGTTTTTTTTTCCCAAAAGTTCTGTACAACTTATTTGCATATACAGTATAATGACTCCATCACGTGCCAGCAGAAATAAACTCTAAACCTGACTACCTGCCACTACACTGTGTTTGGATCTTCTAGCAGGACGATGATGCAAACTAAACTAAAAAAAATTAAATAAACACAAAATTAGAAATCAAGGTTTTACCATGAACATCCCTCCTGACCTAAACCCCATAGAAATCCTGTGGGCTGAGATGAAGAGGAGAGTCTAAAGGACCTGGTTTACTGATGTAGAGTACGGTAGAGTTTACTGATGTTGTTTATGGGCCGATATCTCCTATTCTGGTGCACAGTAGAGTTTACTGATGTGGTATATGGACCGATATCTCTGATTCTGGTGTACGGTAGAGTTTACTGATTTCATTAGGAGTTTACTTACTTAATATATAAACAAATATTCTAGGAAAGAATATCTTAAAACTGTGAAAATATTGGGTCTGGTTTTACTAGATGATCAGCTCTCCTCCATAGGGAGGCTGCAGAGTATTAAACGAAAGGGTGCCAGAAATATTGTCGCTCAAACATATTAAAAAATATTTATTTCATGATATGTTTTAGGTTAGGTCACTGTACTTCAAACACAGCTTCATTTATTTTGTCAATATTGTGAAAGATAAGCAATAAAGAATGTATTTTACTGTTTTGCTCATGTTTACCACATTCACCTTTAAGTGGTGTCTTTAAATAAAAGACCCTCAAAATATCCTTCACTACTTTACTGAGGAAAGCTGTACTGATACCTTCACTTTTTCTTCTTATTGCATAAAGAGTCTACAACGAATATATCAAAAGGACAATATTGACATTAGTACTTCTTACACAATGTTTGTAGACTTGTAAGCAATGTATTTAAGTCACTTTGAAAACTTTTGTTGCAAGTCTAAACCGCTGCCCTGTCTGTGGTTGGTCATGTTTACTTTCATTTTTCACTTCTCTTACCATGGTACCCAAGTTGTCACACAGTGTCTTTTCTACAGTATATTCAGAGGTGGTTGAAAGTTTGTAAACCCTTTAAAATGTTCTACATTTCTGCATAATTTTTCTGTGAGGCGCAATTAATGTTGGGTCAACATTACCTCAACAGGGGCTGATCACAATTTCTTAATTAAAAATAAATACTCTTTTGTTTCTCCCTGCATAGGTTTCCCACCTTTGTCCTTTGTTTTAGAGAACCTTTTGGTATGCTTAATTTACATTTGAGCTGGTTCCAGCAGTTAGCCTTAGTTTCCTTTTGGTTCCTTTTAGGGGAAAAAAAGTCCAGTGTTCTGGGCCATGAAGATATTCATCAGGTCAGTTATCCCAGAATTTAAGCTCAACCGCTAGGGCTGGAGTAGAACATTGAAGAATGGCTGGGACATTTCTTCCATGGCTACATATAAAGCACAGCACACAGATGCCACAGCGTACATTAATTATCAGTACCTAATGCAACACTGTTAAACGCTGTGGATAATATAAACAAAAATGTAATATATTGATATGCAAATCATTTAAAACCCATATTTAATTAAAAAAATAGTAGGACAGCAAAGATGGCATGCTTCTTATGTTTCTTATTTATTTATATTAAAAACATAGGCCAATTTTGAATTTAATGGTGGCAGCAAAACATTTCAGAAAAGTTGGGATATGTGCAACAAAAGACTAATGAAATTTGTGCCATGCTAAAAAAATACCTTCCTATGGAACATCTCACAATTCATTTACAGAGCAAAAATAACATCACAGGGAGGCTGACTCTTTCAGAAGCAAAGATGAGGAGGTCCTCACCACTCAGTAAAAGGCTCAAAATTGTGGTGGTGCATTGCTGCCAAGCAAAATAAAAAAATGAAATCTTCAGGATATCAGAATAACCAGAAAATATGTCATAGAAATATCATATTACACTCATCATTGAAAAAGTAGCTGCACCCAGAAGGAATCAACTAACAGGAATGAAAGTCGATGGGTAGGTTTGACATCATGAGAGATGCATATGATTGAAGTTTCACGCTCAGTCGTGCATGGGATTTGAGCAGTTGGAAGAGGGGTCGCATTGTAGGGCTTCAGAAATATATAAACAAATATTCTAGGACAGAATATCTTATAACTATGAACATGTTTTGCCTGGTTCTTCCAGGGACCTAGGCCCCGTCATAAATGCATTCAAGTTCTATTCTGGTAATGCAGCTGATCCCCACATGGTAAACTTGTACACATTTGTATACATAGACACTGTAATGGTTTTGATTTTCACTTTGTAGAGAAATATGCCTCAGTAGGTTATCCTGTGCCAGATGGGGCACGCCCAGGAGCAAGGAAGTGTGTGTGGAACCCAAGCTGATCTGCTATGTACATCAGTAATGCTCTTAGTACCTAAAGCTCTAGATATTAATCATGGCACATGTTATATAGAAACTCAAAAGTACTAGGTGATTATTGGGGGTAAAATGACAGTGTTTTGCAAAACAGTTTGACTAAATTACACTGAAAGCTTGATCAGGTTCTAGTATTAACTAGACAAGTGTAAGCTACAGAGACACATGATTACATAGTCAGATCTATGAAATTTTAGACTGAATTTAACTCAAGATACATGGGTGAACAGGTTTGGAATTACAGTCATTTACAGTCGTCTATAAACATGCATACCCCCCCACCCCCAAGTTTAGAGGCTCAGAAGTAACTAGACAAACTAAGAAAGTAAAATTATAATTTTTTAAACTTGGTTGCACATTTTTGTAGTCAGCACCTTTGTTGGCACCTTTAGACAGCAACAGATGCACAGTTGTCTTCATTGGTGAAGCTCTGCCAAGCCATCTGCGGTGGACTTCAGTTCCTGTTTTTTCTCGGGGGGGGTTACTTCAATTTCTTCTTCAGTGAACTTGGACTGAGGTTAGATGGCATTGCACTTCTTTGCCCTTGTATTGCTTTTGCAGTTATTTTCCAGTCATAGTACATCTGTACTTTAAAGCACCATTTATTGAGTATTAAAAAAGTAGGTTGGTGATGTTAGAACTGCAAGGGCTATTTTTGGTGTTTTTTTATATTAATTTTTCACTGTTTTTTTTATGTGTTTTTCTTGTTTTTGATGTTTCTTCCTGTTCTTTAACCCCCAATTAATTTGTTCTGCCATTAGGTCAAACTGCAGCATTGTCATCATCGTCTAGACTCCTGTAACTACCTACTACTTCTGTCTACTGGGGTAAGCAGATTTCAGAGCAGTGAAAGAAAGAAAACCTACAGAATAGAGAAAAAAGGAGGAGAAATATATTTTGGTAGTTTTCAACTAAAGAACACACAGGAACATGTGACTTTCAGGCAGAATTTTGCTACTCAAAACAAATCTAAAATTCTACTAGATTAAAAATGTGGTCTTTATTCTTTCCTCATGAACTGAACCTACCAATTAGGGATAGAGTTTCTCAAACCTGAATCAAGTAGGTAGTTGGAACTGTGAGGATCTTAATGTTTTGTCTTTGAGTTTCTTATGTTTCTTGCATCTGTCCTTTTGTTAAATTAAAGACAAATAAGCAAATATATTGCAACCACCTATTACATCGATCTTAAAGTTATACAATATTGACCAAAAGTCTGGAATTACTTTTCCTGTTGATAGAGTATGGATGATATTTTAATTTTGATTAAAAACCCAACTACAAATGCTTTTTGACCTGTGTTCATACACTATACATATTAATAATACTAACAGTACAGAGAGCAGATATTTAAAGTTAACAGTTTCTTGTATTTATATATGTGCTCATTCAAACTTTGTCTGCAACACGGCACTAGAAAGAAAATGACCGACATCTACCAATCTACCAACATTACATTCTCATTGAATAATGTACAGCAATTGTTTGAAAACTAAAGACACCGAAGTGTAAGGACTGTCCTTGGTGCCTGTCTTACCCAGCAATCTGGTTACGCAGCAGCACACGTGAGATGAGTCAGGAGGGGTTTTGTGAGGGAGAAGGAGAAATGGCGGGAAAAACAAACAAAGGAGACACCAGAGACGACATGCTCCAATGGAAGGGGAAGTTCATTAAAGAACAGAAATAAAGGGGGGGGGATTGGGGGCTGTTTGCATGAACGTGTTTGGTTTTGAATTTTGGTTTAGGCAGAGATCGAACCCCGACCTTTGTAGTGATAACCCCACGTGCTACCACCTTTGCTATGCGGTAGTACACGTGAGACAAGTCAGAAGGAGAAATGGCGGAAAAAAGCAAACAAAGGAGACGCCAGGACGGTGTGCTCAAACAAAAGGAAAAGTTTATAAAAATAAACAGGAATAAACAGGAGAGGGTTTAACAGAAAGGGGACTTGTATATCTTTGCGTGGAGAGTGACCCATGCTGTCTACTCTTTATAATTATTTAATTATTTTAAGAACTTGCTGCTTTTCTTTTTCTTTTTCTCTTTCTCTTTCCGCTTTGTTTTCTCTTTCTCTTTCCCTTTTCTCTTTCCCTTTTCTAGTGTACCGTACCGGTTACCCCTCTACAAAGGTGCAGCGGAGGTGTTTGTGTGGTGGGGGCTTAAATGGCTGACGCCTCAGATGCCGCTTGTTGGCTTGATCAGCCCGGGGCATTCTGGGGTTTGGAGTTCTGGGCTGTAGTTCCCCCAGAAAGGTGCCGCTGCTGCCGCCCTCTGCTGGCTGCAGTTGGTACAGCCCGGACCCTTACAGAAAGGTGTAGGTTTGATGTCATGAGTCATCCTGTTAGCAAGCTGCATGAGATGGATCATCACAGGACACCATTATGAACCTCTACAACTCCATGTTGAGACGTCTGACATGTTGGGTTAGCAAACATGGCGGCCCGACATCATACTGAGAGACACTACTTCTGTATGATCTTTGATCGTGTTAAAACTGTTTGATCATTTATTATCTGTCTTACCTGTCTTTATAATATTTGTGGAGTGGACTTTAGTGGAGTATACTTTTGGCATATGTTTTTAAATATGTGAAACCACAGTTTTCTGTACATTTTCAATAATGTTCTCAGTCATTGAATCAGGTTTATTACAGATATAGACTTACCCCCATGTCACCCTCCTCCAAGGCTGTTTTAGTTCTGAAAGAGAATATGTGATAATAGTAGTATTTAGTTTTATTATACAGTATTGTTTGTGTTTCAAATGGATAATGTTTTTTGATTTGTCCCCAAGACAAATAGAGACTAAAAGGTCAAAATCCATTGTTACGGATTACCTCCATTTCAAAGAGTTGAATTAAGATTTAAGATTTAAATCCCTTGTTGATCCCACAGTGGGGAAATTTAGTCTCCGCATTTAACCCATCCGTGAAGTGGAACACCACAAACACACTCACTAGTGAACACACTAGAGAGCAGTGAGTACACTTACCCGGAGCGGTGGGCAGCCCTATCCATGGTGCCCGGGGAGCAGTTAAGGGTTAGGTGCCTTGCTCAAGGGCACCTCAGTCGTTACTGTAGGCTCAGGGATTTGAACCGGCGACCCTCCGGTCACAAGGCTGGTTCCCTAACCTCCAGCCCACGACTGCCCCTATTATTTATCAATTTATCAGTCTATCAATTATTAAATAATTGAATTGTTTTATGTGGACCACTAAAACAAATATGTGACCTATTTGGTCATGCATAGAATCATAACATTTGTATACCCACTGTCAAATATGGTGATGGAAAATTTATGCTTTGGGATGTGCAAGTGTAAGTCAATGGCATAATGATTTCCACTAAATATCAGCGATGGACAAGCCATGGAGTAAAGCAAAGATACCCAAGGTAAAATATTTCTCCACTGTCAGTAGAAGTTCCTCCCTTTAGACCTTCACTGGAGTAACAGTACAAAAGTATTTACCTATAAATGTACTTAAGTATGGAGAGTAACAGGAATATGATTTATTACGGATTTATTATTTTGGTCCAAAATAAATATAGTAAAAATATATTAGTTTTAATTCATGCTAAATAGTGCATAATGCCAGTCAAAAGTTTGGACACACCTTGTTATTCAATGTTTTTACTTAATTTTTTTTTTTACAATTTTATACATTGTAGAATAATATTAAATATAGTACACCAAGTTTGTAATTTTTTTATAAGTTTTGTCTTTTTTTTATTTATTGCCTTATTAAAACCTGCCTAATGGATCCTATTCCTATGTCTGAGTTCACCTCATTCCAGAATACTTCACCCACCCCTGATCCGGAAGGTCTCCAAGCTCCAAGCAGGCCCAAGGCTGGATGCTGGGATCTCACGAACATCACCTCTCAAGGTGGAAAGATCTCAAGGTGGTTTACCGACAAAGCCTCAACGAAGCTATGAAAACTGAACTGGCATGTAAAGACGAACAACTTACCTTCTCACAGTGCAACTGTCCAAAAAAATTGATAACTTGATTATGTCCAAACACAATTTCATGCCCTGTGCTACTCCTACCCAGCCTTAAGTAACTCTCATTGAGGAACACATGAAAATTGGCCAGACCAATCTCACTGATGAAGAGAGACACCACAGATATCAAGAAAGATTGTGTCTCTATCGAGGATTATCAGGTCACATGAAGGCCAACTGCCCCTCTGGTAGAAGATCCCCCCTCACTGTACGGGTGAGTCCCATTTCTCCTATGGTTGAAAGTAGACCTGTCTCCCTTCCCGCTAGTATTAGTTGGTCTAGCCACACTTTCACCCTGTTAGCCTTAAACATTCTGGAGCAGCCGGTAATTTTGTTGACAAAACCCTAGCCCTTAAGTTAGAGATTCCACTGCTTTCATGTAAAAAAACCCATTATGTCAAAGGTATAGATAATCAGCTGATAGGCTCTGGATGCATCAGTGAGCACACTTAACCTCTTACACTCCAGAGAGGGTTATTTCACATTGAAACGCCCTCATTGTTCATTATAGATGCTCCCAATAGTCCCCTATTTTTAGGATACCCCTGGTTGGCTTTACACAACCCGCTTTTTTCCTGGTTCCAGGGTAAGCTCACACAGTACATTAGTGGGTGCCACACCCACTGTATGTCACTCCCTTGCTTCACTACCAGCATGGAGAGACACCAACAGCTCCTTCACTATTCCACCAGAATATAGGGATTTAGCTGAGGTTTTTAGCAATAGCAAGGCGGCCGCTTTGCCCCCACACAGACACTGGGACTGTGTCACTGACTTGGTACCAGGTACCACCCCACCGAAAAGTATGGTCTATAACTTGTCTATCCCCGAGTCTCAAGCCATGGAGACTTGCATTACAAAAGACTTAGAATTGGGTTACATTCACCCCCCTACTTCCCCTGCAGCTGCTGGGTTCTTTTTTATAGAAAAGAAAGATGGAGGATTATGGCCCTGTATTGATTACCATGGTCTTAATGCCATTACGATTAAAAAATGTTATCCCTTGCCCCTAGTGCCAACTGAAATCGAACAGGTCCATGAAGCCAAAATCTTCACAAAGCTGGACCTCCGTAGTGCATAGAATTTTGTCTGAATTCGTAGGGATGATGAATGGAAAATGACGTTTTTCACTAATACAGCTCATTATGAATATCTTATGATGCCACATGGATTGGTTAATTCACCCTCAGTGTTCCAGGCCTTTTTGAATGAAGTTGAAGCTGTTCAAAAAGTATGTTGTAGTTAAGCTTGACGATATTTCAGTGTTTTCGTCATGTCTGGAAGACCATATCTCCCACATACGTCAGGTCCTCTGTCGCCTTCTAGCTCACTAATTGTATGTTAAGCTGAAGAAATGTGAATTCCATGAGACCATTATCTCCTTCCTGGGATATGTCCTCACAGGGCAGACAAATGGATTATGGCAAAGTGCAAGAAGTTCTAGAATGGCCCAAACTGTCCACAGCACAAGGAACTCCAAAGGTTCCTGGGTTTTGTACATTTTTATAGGCACTTCATTCAAAATTTGGGTGTCATAGCTGCCCCGTTAACCTCGCTACTTAAAGGCAACCCAAAAACCATTAAACAGACTGAGCGCTAGACAAGCTGGGCCCCAATTCACTATGACTTATTGGCCTGGGTTAAAAAATGCTAAGGCAGATGCACTCTCTCGACTTCATGCTCATCCCTTAGAAAGGGAAACTGAAAAAAGGATCATCCCAGTCTCTTGTATCGTTGCTCCAGTTCAGTGGACCATAATAGAAGACATCCAACAAGCTCAAGCTTCAGAACCCACACCACCATCCTGTCCATTTGACAAAACGTATGTGCCTTCCAGCAAGTGAGAGCAGGGATTTACCACTCGGCTGTGCTAGTAAGCAACAGATTTTGGTGGCCCTCATTAAACGTTGAAGTTTTTAACTATGTTTAGTCTTGTACTACTTGTGCCCAGTCTAAGTCCCCTTGACAAATTCTTGCAGGTCTTCTTCAGCCACTTCCCATGCCACGCAGACCCTGGTCTCATATACAGTGGGGCAAAAAAATATTTAGTCAACCAGATTTCCTGGATTTTTTAAATTTTTTTATTTTGTCTCTCATAGTTGAAGTGTACCTATGATGAAAATTACAGACCTCTTTCTAAGTAGGAAAACTTATCCTGGATGATGAAAATTACAAACCTCTTTCTAAGTAGGAAAACTTGCACAATCAGTGGTTGACTAAATACGTTTTTTGCCCCACTGTAGCCCTGGATTTCCTCACTGATCTACCTCCATTGCATGATTACTCCACCATCCTGGTCATCATAGACTGTTTTTCCAAAGCCTCCCGATTGGTTCCCTTAAGGAAGCTCCCTACAGCACTGGAGACCGCAGAGGCTCTCTTTTCAGAAGTGCTTCGCTACTTCAGCTTGCCAGAGGACCTCAGACAGAGGTACCCAAATCAGTTCTCGTGTTTGGCAAGCTTTTTGCAAACAGTTGGATATCACAGTAAGCTTGACCTCTGGGTTCCACCCACAAGCTAATGGACAGGTGGAGGGGTTGAATCAGGAGATTGGACAATTCCTCCACTCTTACTGTAGTTTTCCCAGCATGACTGGAGTCAGTTTCTCCCATGGGAGGAGTACGCCCAAAACTCATTGATTAATGCCTTAACTTTTCATGTCTTTTCATGTTTTCCTCCTGTACCTTGTCTCCAGTATCTCATTGACTGGGAGGGCTATGGACCAGAGGAGCAGTCATGGGTCGATGCAGAGAACATCTAAACCCCTCACTCCTCCTTCAGACATGTCCTGATCAGCTCAGGGCTAGGGGTAGGCCTCGGAGCCCTGATTCTTCTGTGTCAGGAGTCGCCTGTTGGGGGCTGGGGTTCTGTAAGGATTTCTCATTGGAGTTGGCCCCAGGACAAGTGCTTGTATCCTTTAAAAACCTGTATGACCTTTCCATGCTTGCTTATCTTTTTCAGAGTTTTTCATTTTTGGACTATTTTTTGACATTTTTAACTGCTGTTTTTTTATTTTTTATTTGCCTTGTTAAAACCTGCCTAATGGATCCTATTCCTATGTCTGAGCTCCCTCATTACATGAACATTGAAATGTGTCCAAACATTTATATATAACATATATAACATATATATACATATTTATATACACATTTTTTTAAACTGGTGAACAGGTAACACCTACCTGGAGGAGGAGGAGGAGAAGGAGTTAAAAAAAATCCCATTTCTTTTTCTCTCTGTGAAACAGGAGTTATATATCAGATATTACTATTTTAAAAAAATAATGGGTAAAAATGTCATACCTCAGAGTATATTTTTGCACATACATACCATGTATATGTATTTACACAGAGTTGAATGGTACTCTAGACTTTACCACTGATGAATACTTATACTAATTCAGTAATAAATGCTTGCTTTACAAGTTTAATACTACAGAGTAACTTATGTGAGAAATATGAGGCATATTCCAGTTTTTAAATTTTAAAAGTTACATAATATTGGCAAGTACTGTTAAACTCCTTCAATAAATGAATGTGACAATAGTGTAAAAACTGAATGATACCACTCCGTACTCTCAAAGTACCTTTTACAGTATGAAAATTCATTCTGTATTATTTAGTATGTGTCAGGGTTTCTCAGGGGAATTTGCCCCAGGACACTTCCCAGGCTGGCCACCAGAGGTCAGCATCACCAGAGTTTTAGTCAGTGCTCCAGTAGTTTTCCACCCCACCCCTCTCACCTGCATCCAATCTCCCTTGCCATTACCTTCCCTTCAAAAAGCCCTGCCTTCCCCTTTAGGTTTGTGGAGCATTGACGAATATCCTCTCATGGTGTGCTTGGTCTCTAAAGAGCAGTTTGAGTTTGCCTGGCCACCATTATAAGCTCAATCAAACCAGTAGTTAAACACCATATATGTACCACTATACGGGTTTGATAGAGAATATAATGGTTTTCTTCCAATAATTGTGATTTACTGACAAATGAACCAGATTTCAATATCATAAAATGATACTAGGGTCTACATTATATTTGTACTGAAAATTGATTTGTTGGGAAACTTTTTTAATTTAAATTTGTCGCTTAGCACACCGACCGACATCTCCTCAGTCATCGCGTTATCTGTTTAGGCATTTCAGTATTTCAGCCGGACAAAATCTGACTGATTTCCGGGAGGTAGTTGGGGTCAAATATGATTAATATGATTAAATATGGTACTGTTGACAGCCCTAATTAACATATATTGGTTTGTTAGTAATATGTATTGGATTATTAGTACATACTTTTGTTATTCAGCATGTATAGTCTACAAGTTACTATTTGTTGATTTGTTGGTATTTGTACTGGATTCTCAGCGTAAATATTAGTAATCTAGCATATTTAACCTATTGATTTGCAAGTATTGGGTGCTTCAGTTTCCTGCAACAGTCCAAAGACATGCAGTCAGGTGAACTGGAGACGCTTGGTATGTGTGTGTGAGTGAATGTGTATGTCTGTGTGTCTACCCTGTGATGGACTCAAAGCATGTCTGGGGTGTTTTTTGCCTTCTGACAAATTAGATCTGGGATAGACTGTAGCACCCCCTTCACCCGACATGAAACTGTAGGATAAGCACTTAAGAAGATGAATGAATGAATGGATGATTATATTAGATTGTTGTTGTATGTCATTAGCTCAGTATCTCAATCTCATTACTTCGGCTTCGGTAAACTCCATAATCAATTTGTCGAGCACTTAATTAGTGTCCTTGCTAAAACAAAACTCATGACTAAAGATTGCTTTACCAACGAAGAAAGTGTCCCAAAATCACCTAAACAAGCTAAACTGGATTCTAACTCAGCATTAAGAGGAAAGATAACTCGTAGGGAAATGGAGAGACTTGTATCAAGATACATAATTTAGTAAATGCTATCACTGTCTTCTGTATAGTTGTCATCATTTGATACCAGTCACAACTAAATGTGTATCGGCATGTTTTGTTTCTATGTCTATGTCTTTTTTTTTCTAGCAATTTTGGTCTGTTTTCTTATTGGTTTTCCATTAAAGACTAGCACTTGCATCCTATCTCCTCGTCTGTCAATGTTACACTTATTACCATGACAAGTGATTCCAAACTTCTGAACACAATATACCAGGTTTAATTGAATTTTGTTTTTGTTTTTCATGATTCATGGTTTAAAGATTTGTTACTTTTTCTCAGTCCAGTTATAAGTTACTAAAATATGTTTCTCCTCACGTCCTTCTCTTTGCAGTGAGTTTACCCTTCAGATACAGGAGTAGTACCTGTTTACAGAAGCCTATGAGGGATGATGTGGACACTGTAGCTCTGTAGTAGTTTGTCAGTGGTGAGCTGCTTATATGTTGCACAAAATGAAAGTAAAAATATTTCTTGCTGCTTCTAAATTTGTCCTCCTTTCCATCGGTCCTCTTTAACATTATAACTCCTCATTTGTTGTACTTTTCATTTGTCCTCTTTTACATTATAGCTCCATGTAAACTGGTATTTCTGGGATTTTCATTCACAACATTTAATTTCCCATAGAATTGTGTAAATTAATTTTGTTTGTGTGTAGCTCTGAACACTCTATTGTATGAATTACTGTCGTGGTATGGACTTAATGCCACACATTTCCATTCAGATATGGTCAGCACATACATGTTTTGTCAATTGTTTTTGAGCATAATCACCTTTTGAGTGTTGTAACATATTACAAAATAAAAGTATTTTGTGCCATTATTCAAAGAGAAATACTTACCTTATGTTCTATTTATGTAAATTTAAACAATGGAAAATGGAATGGAAAATCAAAATTAATTATTAACCCTTAGAACTTTTGCAATGGGAGGTGTATTTATGAACAAGTTATTCTGGCTAGCCAATGACTTCCGGGAATAGACCGGTTGACCACCATGAACAGTATGGTGACAGCTGGAGAGACAGCAGACAGCTGGAAAGACAGCAACCTGGGCGGGGAGGGTTAGCACCCCAAACTGCAGCTACCACAAAGCAGAACCCAAGTAAGCTACAGATAACCCTGATGAATTATACCCCCAGGGGTGCCCGAGAGGGGGGGGGGGATGAGCACCCCAACAGGATAGTTCTACAGGCAACGACCCAAGTTTATGGAAAACCGATAATGAGTGCATTTTGTACATGTGGCAAAGTCCTTAAAAACCTGCATGGCCTGAAGATCCACCAGGCCAAAATAAGATGTGTGAAAAGGAAGCAGATGGAGCAACGCATAGGTCTAGTACCTGGTGAGATGGAGGAGGAGCCCGGCCCGGAATCATCCCACAGTGCCCAGACTTTCCATGCCCCACCTGCTCTACCCCAAGCCACGCATTCAGAACAGCGCATGATTAAGTGGCCAGCCACCCACAAGGTGAGAGAGTGGTGCCAGTTTGATGAGGACGTGAACCAGGTACTGGAGGCCACCAACATGGGGAGTGCAGACCAAAGGATGCGGACGATGTGCACAATGATCATCAGCATTGCCGCAGAGAGGTTTGGCATGAATGAGCAGCCGTTGGCCAGAGCTGAAGGTGGGCTAAACCGACAAGAGATGAAGATCAGCCAGCTACGGCAGGAGCTTAGACTGCTGAGAAAACAGCAGTCCCTGTGCTTAGCTATCCAGTCAGCTTAAACATCCATTCAAATAATTCCCGGAGAATCAGAATTCTGTTTTGGCATTTACTTGAATAGTTTACTTGTAAAACTGCAACAAACACAAAATAACCCTTACTTTACAGCTGTCAATAAGCATTTGACAAGAATGAGAATGCTAACATAAACATAACATAGATTAGCATTGCCAATATTACACATTTGTGTGAACTAAATCAAACTACACATGTATCTTCACATCAATATAGTTATAATTAACAATTCTACTTACAGACAATGCGCTTAACAAGCCTTGTAACGAGAGATGGAACGTCATTGTGGAGACATCACGCAGTGGACAAGTCAGGGTTGCCAGGCAAATTCAAGGCCTGGATGTACCAACACGGTATCCTACCACAACTGCTCTGGCCTTTGCTTGTATACGATGTGCCAGTGACCACTGTCGAGGGCTTTGAGAAGAAGGTCACTCAGTACCTGCGGAGATGGCTGGGCCTGCCACGGAGCCTCAGCAGCATCGCCTTGTATGGGAGAAAGACCAAGCTGCAACTCCACTTTAACAGCTTGACAGAGGAGTTCGAGATTACCCGTGGCAGGCATTGAAGTGAGGACTGGCAGGAAGTGGAGAGCTCAGGAAGCAGTACACCAGGCGGAGGCTCGACTTCGACACAGTGTGCTGGTGGGGACAGTCGCTGTAGGACGGGCTGGGCTTGGCAACAAACCAAGACCTCACTACAACCAAGTCCAAGGGAAAGAAAGGCATCACTTAGTTCAGGATGAGGTTCGAGCTGGATTCGAGGAAGCACGCACAAGTCAGATGGTGGGGATGCAACAACAGGGAGCATGGATGTGATGGGAGCAGGCACTAGACCGGAAGATCACATGGTCAGAGCTCTGGAAGGCTCAGCCATACCAAATAAAGTTCATTGTCCAGTCAGTCTATGACGTCCTCCCCAGTCCATCCGACCTCTTCTGCTGGGGCTTGGCAGAAACAGCAGCATGCCCACTGTGCAAGAGAAGAGGATCACTGGAACGTATCTTGAACTGCTGCCCCAAAGCTTTGGGAGAAGGGCGCCACCGTTGGCACCATGACCAGGGGCTGAGGGTCATAGCAGATGTCATCAGCACAGGTATCTCCTTCAGCAGGCAATGACAACCAGCAAAACATGCCATCACTTTTGTAAACGCTGGTGAGAAGTGGGGAAGATGCCCAAGCCAGGCAGGGGGACTCCTGGCAACAGCAAGAGACTGGTAGCTGAAGGTAGATCTAGGCAGGCAGCTGAGGTTTCCTACCACCATTGCAGAGACCACACTCAGGCCAGATATGGTACTAATGTCTGAAACAACAAGACAAGTGATCCTGCTGGAGTTAACTGTTTCCTGGGAAGGCCAGATGGAGGAGGCCTTTGAGAGGAAAAGGGCAAAGTATGAGGAACTGGCAAGTGTGTGCCGAAGCAAGGGATGGAGAACCTGCTGTGATCCTATTGAAGTTGGCTGTAGAGGCTTCAGAGGTCAGTCACTCTGTAGGGCTCTCAAAAGGTTAGGGATAAGAGGTCTGCACACCAGAAAAGCCATCGGGAAAATCACAGATGCTGCAGAGAAAGCATCAAGATGGCTGTGGATCAAGAGGGGACACCCGTGGACTTACTAGCTACTTAGACACAAGCCGGGGCCTGATCACCCCTGGCTGGGTTGCCTGGGCGAGGGTGTATGATGTTAAAAGACCCAAAACACCCGATGACCCCAGGTAACATCACTGATGATGTGTCTAAGTTGCACCGAGAGGTGTATTTATGTGCTAGGGTAGTTTACAGTTACAATTACTCTTACAAAGTATTTTACATGCCATAAGGTCTTATCAGCAGATCCTGAGCTACTCTGATATGAATTATTTCACATGTAGATTCTACCAGAAGTTTGACGAATTAGATATGAAATGGGCTAATTTATGATCAAAACTTTACCTAGCACCTGCACAGTTCTGTAAATGTTTGCTTATATGGCTACTGAAGTGTGATTTTTGGACATTGTTAGTTTGGAGTGTCCCGGGACTTGAAAATGCAAGAACTTTGATAACATAAGCCATATAAGCCCCCAACAAAAAACAGTCTCCCCTACACCTTTGTAGAGGGGTAGACAGTAGGGTACAGCAAAAGAAAAAGCGAGTAAAGAAATAGAGAGAAAAGAAAAAAGAAACAGAAAAGAAAAGAAGCAAGTGCTTAAAAATAAATACATTTAGAGAAAGGTGGATCAGACTGCACAACAGAAAGACGCAGAGCCCACAAAAGAAAAAATATTCCCTTTCTGTTAAACCCTCTCCTGTTTCTGTTCTTTTATAAACATCAACATTTTAATTAAAAAAAATTAAATTTTATAAACATCCCCTTTTGTTTGAGCACGCTGTTGCTGGCATCTCCTTTGTTTGACTTTCCACTATGTCTCTCTTTCCCTCACAAAACCCCATCTGACTCGCTTCACGTGTACTGCCGCATAGCGCAGTAGTAACACGTGGGGCCATCACTTTGGGGGTTGACCGTTCGGGCCTCACCTAAATCAAACTCAAACACGTTCCCGCAAACAATTCACTTCCCAAACACATAGTCTCACATGCATCTACATCCAGGAAACTTGTTTACTTGCAATTTAAATCTTTACATCACCGCAAATGGGTTCCCGCCCGGCGCTTGGGTCCAGACCCCCAACCGCTCCATGGGAGAAGGTGTAGTCATGCAGGACCCTTCAGGGCTGGCCATGGATGTGGACCGTGGTGATCGTAATGAAGGACTGTCAGTGAGGCGTGCATTGGTTGCTCAGGGTGAGCGTATTCGACATCATGAGCAACTACTGCTATGGCAGCAGATATCGTTGCATAGACAGCGTCAGTTTGACCGCCGCTACAGCAACCAAGCCTGCAGCACACCCCTACACCCCCACCCGCTGAAAAACAACCCCACAACCTGGGGTGAGCGAACATCAACTCCCTCACCCTGATAAGTTTAGTGGGGATCCGGAGCGCTGCACAGGTTTCCTTGTCAGTGACCCAGTTCCTTGAAGCCATGCGTCGGACATTCTTTAACCCAGATGGGGGGCATGCTGCAGTGCCTCGGCTCTTGTGCCCTCGACAGGGGCCTAGGTCGGCAACAGACTCATGGTGGTTGAATGAGTACCTTAAAAATGAGTTGGCCTCTTGGGACCTACCCCCCACTCTGGAGAAGTTGTACAATATGGCCATCACCATAGACAACCATCTCAGGGAGAGAGATTGGTCTAGGTCTAGCACTTCCAGGATGTGCTTCCGTTGCCCCCCAGTCTAGTTTTCCCACAGGAGGCTTCCCAAAGTTTGGATGAACCGTGCCAATGCAGCTAGGTGGCTTGCACCCATGTGGGGGGTCACCTAGCTGGGTTTTGGGAAAAGCCTAAGTGCGTTTCAGGCTGAGGGCCTCAGCGCAGACAATGACACGCCCTCACCCCACACTGTCGTGTTCCTCATGGTTGCCCTGTCATGGTCAGACCATCAACCAATCCCTCTTTATGCCTTTATTGACTCCGGTGCAGTGATGAGTTTTATTGACAGGGACACCACCATCACCCTGGGGATTCCTATCCAGGTCCTTGACAGGCCTATCCAGCTTCTGACCCTGGATGGTCAGCCAGCCTCCTGCCTGGGACAACCACTCCCTAAGGCAGGTTGTTCTCCCTGCTCGTCCCTGGGAAGATAATTATGGAAGAGTACATTTGGAAGGCTCTGGCTAATGGGTTCATTCAGCCCTCAACCTCTCCGGCAGGGGCAGGGTTCTATTTTGTGGAGAAGAAGGACGGGACGCTCCGCCCCTGCATTGACTATTGGGACCATAATGCCTTCACGGTAAAGGACCGCAACCCCTTGATGTTGATGAACACTGCGTTTGAGACACTACAACAGGCTGCTATTTTCACCAAACTGGACCTGCGCGGTGCCTACAATCTCATCCACATAAGGCAAGGGGATGAGTGGAAGACGGCCTTCATCACCCCATTTTTTTAGTATTGTGTGTTTGTACTTCACACTGACCTGGTTAATATCTGAATTTTCATGGACTGTGAAACAGCATTAGTGAGCCCGCTTAGGTTTCATAAGCTTCATTTCACAAGCCTCCTGTCAGGACAAAAAGACTCCGGAGCGACGTTTGCCTAGCTAAAAGCCAAGACAGTTTTATTAGAGACAAAGTGGATTATCCAACCAGCAGAGAAGGTAGGGCTTCAGAACGTAGTCAGGGACAGGCAGAGGTCTAAACCAGAAAAAACAGTCAGCGAGGGCTACCGATATGTAAGGGCTGAAGTGAGAGGGAAGACAAAAAGCAGAGATCGAGAACCAGAGTAGAGGAATATAGGGAGATCCAAAAAGGGGTATACGAGGGACAAAAGGAAGTCATTAACTAGAAGGAAAACAAACCAGAATAAACGTTTAGAATTGCCACTGAATAGACAAAGCTTCGGAACACACACACAGAAACACGGGGTATTTATGGGAACGTTAATTGGCTACTAGAACTCAGGTGACCGGGAGCGAACGGGACTGCTGATTGGGGGCACGTGAGTGTGACGTCATCGAGCGTAGCCCTCTGGGAAGTGGAGTCGAAAGGATCGAAAGGACCAGAGAGACCCGGAGGCGTGACACCACCTCTAGCACGGTACTGAATGCCTATGCAGATTTTACATGTTAACTCGGACCTGAATGCATGTTTGATGGAAAAGGCTTTTATTTTGCATGCTTTGTTCTTTCCTGCTTATTTGCTTCCCTTAGTGGTGCCGTTTTTGTGACCACTTCACTCCAAAGGCTTTAAATCTTGGCTAGTGGCTTTGGGGAGTTTCTGGGAGTTGGGTGGTAATGGTAGAAAAGAATGTCACCTATTACGACTTTTACATTAATCCAGGTGTGCTTAAAATGATGTGGTTGTTTCAAACTTAGTTTGTCAGGGGTGTGAGTAAAGTACTGGATTTTGTGTGCATTGAATACCTCCTTTTTCCTCTCCACATTCTCCTACCCCATGCTCTCTTCCCTAAGACTGGTTTGGGCAGTGGTTGTCTTGACACTGGAGTAAGCGTTCCCTTACTTTGTAGTGGGTTTTAAAGATTATATATGATGGGTATCTTTTACAGGAATATGAAGTAGCTGGAATAGAGTTTGGTTTCCTAACTGTTAAATAAATGACTGTGGTTTGGAAACATGTGTCTGCCTCCCTCATCAGATCATCCGAAGTAAATCTTTGTGTAGCAGAGGAGTTGGTTTGGGTTATATTGTAAAGCTAGAATGAACTACCTACAAGTTGTTACACATGCATCACCATAGAGTGATAAGACGTAGTCACAACCTTTAGCTATATGACCTCTGTTACATTACTCAGGTCCAAACTCCCTCTGGAAGGAACATCAATACTGGAACTGTGCATCGGGAGTTAATGAAATGGATTTCCACAGGCAAGCAGTCCTCAGGCCACAGATCACTATGCCTAATACCAACTGGAGAGGTGTAAAGCATGCAAACACTGGACTCTGGAAATGTGCTCTCTCATAACTTTCTTAAAGATAATTATGTGCTTCTGTGCAGGTTCACTATTGTACATAACTGTTTCTTGCTAGCATACATTGTGCATTTGTGCTTTCCTTTTATTTAGGCATCAAATGCCATCATGTCCAGGTTCTACTTACAAAGAGCATGTGAATCCAAGACACTGGAAGTCTGTTGGGAGTTGTTTTGTTTAAACCTGAAAATAAAAAAAGAGAAGAATTTAAAGTAAATCATATAATCCATAGAAAATTCTGCACTGTCTAATCAATATTCAACTTTATGCACATTTCAAAGGCTTTTGTAAAAAAACGTGATATCCATGCACCTCACTGTCATTTAAACTCAAAGGGGGATCCAATACCAGATACTAAGAATAGTAAATAATAGCTTTGTTTTCATATAAATTATATAATTTCATTGGAACTGAGTTTGTAATAATAAATAAAACAGTAAATACTTCATTACAATGACAAGTGATTCCAAACTTCTGAACATTATATTCCAGGTTTAATTGCTCAGCTCATTTCTGTTTACTTATAAATGATATGATTTACAAATAGACAATCAAAAGGTTGGTTTTCTTTTTCAAGATTCATGTTTTTTTTTTTAAGAGCACATGGAAAAATGGTCTGTCCAGTGAAGAAGGAAAAAAATAAAGACAATTCTAAAATCAAGGAGATATTTATTTTAACATCATGCAGCAGCATGAGAAAATGTTTAATATTATCAGGAATTAAAATAGAAATGTTAAATAATTAAATAAATGTACTTTCTATTTAGGTACTGCAATTTAGAACTTACCTTAAAACAATTGATACACAACACGTTTTATGTGGGAAACGTATATATATTCCTTTGGTTTAAAAGATTTGTTCCTTTTTCTTAGTCCAGTTATACGTTACTGAAATATCCTTCTCCTCATGTCCTTCTCTTTCCAGTGAGTTACTTTCCCTTTCAGCTCTCTGGAATCTCCTTACCAGACAGGAGTAGTAACTGTTTCCAGAAGCCTATGAGGGATGATGTGGACACTGTAGCAGTTTGTTGCTGGTGAGCTGCTTATATATGCTGCACAAAATGAAAGTGAAAGTATTTCTTGTTGCTTCTAAATTTGTCCTCCTTTCCATTGGTCCTCTTTGACATTGTAACTTTTCATTTGGCCTACTTTCCATTTCTCCTATTTTACCTTATAGCTCCATGTAAACTGGCATTTCTGGGAATTTCATTCACAACATTTAATTTCTCATGGAATTATGAAATTATTTGTGTGTGTGTGTACACTCTGAACACTCTGTTATATAAATTATTATCCTTGTATGGAATGCCACACATTTCCATTTAGATATGGTCAGCATATACATGTTTTGTTCATTGTTTTTGAGCATAATAACCTTTGAGCATTGTAACATATTACAAAATAAAAGTATTACATGCCATTATTGGAAGAGAAACACTTATTTTATGTTCTATTGATGTAAACTTAAACAATGGAAAGGAACCACTTCTCTTTCAAAATTAATTATTAACTCTTAGAACTTTAGGGTTATTTACAGTCACAATTACTCTTACAAAGTATTTACATCCCATTTACATGCTATAAGGTCTTATCAGCAGATGCTGAGATATGAATTATTTCACATGTAGATTCTACCAGAAGTTTGATGAATTAGATATGAAATGGACTAATTTATGATCAAAACTTTACTTAGCACCGGCAAAGTTTTGTATGTAAATGTTTGCTTATATGAATACTGAAGTGTGATTTGGAAATTTTAGATTTTCTGTCCTTTTGGAATCATGCTGGAAGCTAAAACTCTGACACAGAGTAAGTCAGGCTTTATTTTTAATTTCAGTTTGAGTTTACTGTCAGGTGTTTTTAACACTCAAGATCAACCCAAAATTTTAAGACCTTTAAATATATATATATATATTTTAAATGTTGTCGTATTTACTAATATTTGCTTGTTAAAATATGTTTTAGGACCATATTAGACATTTTGAGTAAAGTTTGAGGTTAGGTGAGGTAGTTCTAAAGCATGTTGTGCATTTGAACCCCAGCGAATTGTTTACCACTGCACAGGGCTCTGCAGTGTGCTCAGTAAATGCTGAGGCAGACATCTGTATCGCACTGAAATTAATGTGTTTATGAAGCGCATCTGTGAAAGCAGCAGCCATAATGTTTCATTTGTCCTACTTTCCATTTGTCCTCTTTTACATTATAGCTCCATGAAAACTGGCATTTCTACATTGCTTTGTTCACTGTTTTGGAGCATCATTAACCTTTTCGTATTGTAACACATTACAATATCTGAAACAGAAAATCAGAACATTACAGCAGAACCATGATACTGAGATATGTGCTAGGAGTATTTTCCAGTGAGCAGTAAAACTTTCTAAAGTATTGCTTCAACATTTGTAATGTTAGATAATGCTAGTGATATTTTGGTATTTTATGATTTTACAGCCTACATAAGCCCTTCCGGCAAACAGTTGATGCTAACTAGCTAATGCTAGCAAGCATAGCTACCAACCTAACCAAAAGACTGATAACTTTTAATCGTTTAGTTTCCCTAGCGCACTACTCCATCTTCTTTTGTAAAATAAACTTATTGTAGCTTTGAAGAAAAGTGTTTGGTGCTCAGCACAGTTTTAACATGGTACCATGTGCGAAACAATTGCCTGCTTCTTCTTCAAATTTTCCAGTTTCACCTTAAATGTCACAGCAGTTACAGTTTGTTATGTCAGGCTACTGAAACACATAGATTTAAAAAATCAGATTACTGAGAGTGTAAATCAGCTTATTGGGGGAAGTAGTGATTACGAAGCTAAATCCGAACTGAATTAATAAACCTGAATTAAAAACAGTTTAACATTTGAAACACTGAGTTACTATGGCGTACCAATGATATGGTCATTTTAGTAGGGCCTTTGAATGGGCAAAACACTAAAATGTGAGCTCTGTTCCTTCGATTCAGGTTAATTAAGTTCCTCTTTTACTGGTGATAATACGTCTGATGCACTTTATGTTAGATAACACAGGTTTACATTTGTATATACTGGTATTATTTTGTATTCTGTAGGGCCTAGCTATTTCGACAAAAGATATCTATGCTACACATTGCTTTGTTTTGTTTTATGAAAGTCTGTTTTAGTGCTGTAAACTTTAACACTCTTTGCTTTGCTAATGCATCTTTTTTTTGGAAAATTGTGGGCCACTTTGTGTGTTTCTAGATGCTAATGATTTCCTGAATTGTTTTTTGGAAAAATTGTGGGCCACTTTGTGTGTTTCTAGATGCTAATGATTTCCTGAAACTCCTTCCTTACAAGTGATTTATACAAAGTCCTTTTCCAAATCACCCTGAATTATTTGGCTCAGGCCAATTTATTCATTTTAGGCTTGTAAATTTATAGTTGGACATATTGAACAAAAATACAGCCAGAAATGATACATTTCTTCATTTAGTCCACTATTTTGGATGCTGTTCCGTAACAGTTCAGTTTATGAGAAATTTGTCCTGTTTTACCGTCTTCTTTTGCAGGATTTTTATTTGAAGAAGGAACATCAGTGTTTGAGATTCATTGAATGTCAGTTGTCCCTTTTCAAATGTACCATAGACAGGGAATCTGTATTTACATCATTATGCTTGAATCGATGTCTGATATTGATAGATACTACCACATCAGTGTCACTGCAGTGCTGAGAATGATCCACCACCCACATAATACCTGCTCTATGGTGGTCCTTTAAGGGTCCTGACCATTGAAGAACAGGGTAATACAGTACACAGAGAAACAGATGGACTACAGTCTGTACCTGTAGAATTACAGAGTGCTCCTATATGGACACTGGAGCTAATACAGTGGATAAAGAGTGTAGACAATTTGTTTTTATGTTACGGCTGATCGGTGTACATTCTGATACAAATGTTTTTATAGTCCAGGTGCAGGAGAGCAATAACTTGTCAGCACATGCTCTAAGGAGAGGGCCATGGATGTGTGATTCAAATGCCTCGAAGGATCTGATCATATCAAGCACAGAAATGGCTGGTGGCTGAAAAACTGTGATGGTCGACTGGTAGTTTCACAGTAGATGTATTGTTTACACAAGCATTGTAGGCATTACCACTGCTCTGGTGGTTAGCTAGATATTCACATATTACATGTTTCACTTCCTTCAAGGCCATTAGGCAATTTCGTATGTGGTTAAATTCACAGATATGGTATATTCCTGTAGTGTCTCTATGGCCCAGTGCAGATTATATCATAGTCTTTTAGAAGAGCACTGGTTGATAAAACAAAGTGGGATGTGGATGTCTGAGCTCTTAGAGTGGCCCTACATCATTAATGATTCAGGACTTCTGATTAGAGAACAGCTTCATCATGGCCCAGTTTAATGTGTAATTGTGATAAGGTCTGTGCGTTTATTGTTACCGCACTTTAGCAGTGTTTGCTAAAGAGGTAGCTAAAGTGCAATATGCCAAAACTGCAATATGCCAAAATTACATATGTCAAATTAAAGATCAAAATCATTCCACCCCTTTTTTATCATTTGGTATCATCTAACACTTTACAAACTGTAAAGCTGTTTAGAAGCTTAAGATGATGCTAGTTGCTGTAATGCTAAGTGCTGCGTTCCCTGACAGGAAGATCATATACTGCTTCTAATCTTTAAGGTGATTCAGCCACAACGTTGGAAGCAACACCGTTGCAAGAACTGTGCATTGGGAGGTTCATGAAATAGGTTTTCTATTTAGATATTTTTTTAGTTAGTTATCAGGCAATTCTACTTGAGGGGACTGAACCTGTGATTAGCTACTTTCACAACTTGATCATGCAGGGAAAATAAACAGAGGAGATAATGGAATGATTTTAACCAGAAGTGTCTGGGATGGGTGGCCGTATGATTAATATGTGTATCCAGTATGTTTATGTAATACATCTTATTAATTGGTTGCTGTTGTTTGGTATCAGGGGAGTGTTGGGTTAGGACTGCACTGCTGTTAGGGATATAGCCTGATGTATAGTCTGATGTCTGATAATGACATTGCAGACCATTAGGAAAGGTTATGTATGTAGTTCAGGGTGGGCTAGATGCCTTATATAACTCCTGGTCTAAAAAAAGTTTCTCTTTAGCCCCTAGGTATTTTTGATCTAGTGTTGGTATTGACAAATGAAATAAAAATCTATATTTTTCATACGTATTTTTGATATTATGCTTGCAGTTTAAGTGTAGATTATTCTGTATTATAGATGTAAAACAACTCTTTTAAACTAAAAGAAATCACTCTTAAAGAAATGCTTATGTTTACATTATTAACATTGACTTGTATACTTTAACCTTTATACCCTAGTATAATATAAAGTTTAAGCATTTGTTAACATGAACAACCACTTACTACTATATTAATAATGGTTAACTAATTTTAAGCATACACGTAATAAGTACAAGTCATTTTCATGTACTGTAGTCATACATGATTGGTAACTGTTAAGAAGTGCCTTAATTGGCTTTAATGGCACTTAATAATATGTTTAACACATGTACAAAGGAACTACTCAGAGAAAACAATATGCTTTGTTAAAACCAACTATGTCTTGGCATTGTATTACTACTAAACATTAGCAAACAGTTATAAGGTTTTGTTCAGTGAATTTAATATGCCTGATGTAAAGTGAAAACCCATCATGCCTTAGTAATGCCCAACTAACATCTATTAAACATTACTTAACATTTATAAGGTTTTGTTCAGTGAATTTAAAGTACTTGATATGAAATTAAATAAGACTGTATAGTAAAGTACTAGGCCCTTTAATGATATAATATGCAATAAAAGCATTATACATTGTGAAACGAAAAACAATGTTTACCGTTACATAATTACCCAGTAAAAATTATATGCAATTAACATATTTTTAAAACACCTTTGAAATAATAAAAAAAATTGGTCACAGCATCTTGGAACAATTTATTTTCTAAATTAACACAATCACATAATACAACAGAAAGTAATGTGTCAGGGACCATGATGGAGAGTGAAACTTTTCTTCTCCTTCCTGCTCTTCTTTATATTCTCTTTCTTCCCTTTTCTTCTTTCTTCTCGTCTTTCTTTTTCTTCCCAAACTACCATCACAGAATCACAAGAGGAGTCTGAGAAATCAAATGAACTGGAATCTCTTCCACGATTGCTTTTTTATTTTGTTGGATTTCATCCTCCTCATTCCGCTACTCGAGCTTCATCTTGGCTAAAAACATCAACAAATGAGTAAACAAACATTAACCCTTAAGCTAAATTAATAATAACTTGTCAATAACAGTGTAAACAAAAAAAATGAAAGGCTACTATAATGCATGTGCTTGTTTACAGTAATGTGGTATAGACCTATGGTGATATTAAAGATGTATGGTGTAGACACATGATGAAGGCAGGGACCGGCTTTAACACTGTACTTGACTGACTATATAAGGTCATCCTGTTCAGCGTGTTTTCCATTCTAGCTCTAAAGCTGTTGTGTTGGTAGCATCCTTTGCAAATGAAGTATGCCTCAGAGAATAGTTCCAAAGCCATTAGAGCCATTGGAAGAGTTGGAGAGGGGTGGCATTACATTAAGCCCCCCTTTTTTTCAAATATCACTGCAAATATCATCTGTACAAAAACAGCAACATGCTATACTTAAACCATACAAACACAATGATATTTTTTTTACATATTAATGAAGCAGTTTCATGTGCCCATGAAAAATTAGCAAAAATGTTCTCTGCCATTGCCGAACAGCTTATTTTGCTGTTGCTAGACATCAAGATGAAATTATGCAACCAGTGGCAATCCCATAACTCCACAGTCTGGCACCAAACTCTATCTACCAAGCTGACCTCCAGAATTTGTGAATGAAGAGGATGGAATGACCTGCCAGCAGTCCTGACCTCAACCCCTTTAAACACTTGTGGGATCAGCTTGGGCGTGCTGTTTGTGCCAAAATGACCAACTCAAGCATTAGCTGACTTATGCTGGTTGAAGAATAGGATGCAGTTGTTGTGTATCTGGTGTTTTATTATTGTTAAAGTTTGACCAGGGCCACTTAACATTTTCATACACAGGGCGTGGGTGAACTTATGAACAGCTGTACTTTTACAATTTATCTTATCTTAGTAACAGATTTAAACATCACGCCATGCTCTGTAATGAATGTCTCAGACTGGTGTTTCTATTTGTACTGCATATTTCTAAGTCTTAAGCTGCCTCTACAATCAAACTGCTGCACTCAGCACTTTAATATACATATACAGCTACACATAAGGTAAGGTTTACAGGTATGTAAGGGATTATATGTGTGTGTGTGAGTTAGTGTGTGTGTATATATTAGGATGTGTGTTTTTCTAAACTAATGTAACCAAAGACAAACTCCTTGTATATGTGAACATACTTGATTGTGAGTCAGAGCATCTGTATTGGTTTAAGTTTAAACCTTTGATTTCAAATGTGTTTTCTTATTGTTGAACTTTGACCTAACCCTCAAGACATTCCCTTAAATGACTAATACAAACCATCACTTTTGTCAATATCAAACAAGTTAAATTCAGCATGAATAGTAACACTTCATAATAACTTTCATTAATATACTATATATATTATTATACTAATGATTAATAGCTGTAAACAAATCATAGGTACATGAGAATTAGAAAATTAACAAACATTTACAAATGATAGTTCATGTAGTTATGTATTAATGTTTACAATATGTTAACTCCTTTGTTTATCACGTCTTAAAAACATATTAAATGTTTACTACTGACACTTCCTGTTGCCAGTGTGTGAACTCACATTAATAAATTAACAAATCATTAGTTCATAACAATTACATATTTAAAAAGAATCACAGATTAATCAGAATTAGAAAATTAACAAATAATTTATGACTAGTATCATCTCAGAATAGCAGTGACACTGATATGGTAGTGTGTGGTAGCAGCCACTGCTAGGCTGAGGGGAATAGATCACCCAAAGATATGCAATTAAGAGCAGTTTTGTTTTATTGTTCACCTACTTTGTGTCCCAGCAACGCAACTGTGTCTCATAAAGTAACAGGGAGTGTCATGGGATGGTCAGGGAGAGAAAACCCTGTGGGAACTGGTCTAAAACAAAACCGAGAAATAAAAATAATGTTTTATTTAGGTAAGGTCACCCCTGGCTGGAATTGAACCAGCAACCTTGTGCTTACCAACACCTCACCAGTGACCACTAAATTACTTCAGGGATATTGATGTGGTCAGTTAAGTAGTAGGGAGGGCCATTAATCAATTTCAGCTGCTTTGGGGTTAATGAAATTAACAACAGGTGCAGTAGAGGAGCAACAATGAGACACCCCCCAAAACAGAAATGGTTTAAAAGGACGAGGTGATTAACATTTTGTCCCCCCCTCATCTTTTCCCACTGATTCTTCACTAGTTCTGCAGTTGACTTGGGTCAGCGTCACTACTAGTACCATGGTGCGGTACCGGGACCCTACAGAGGTTGCACAGGTAGTCCAATTACTGAAGGATGGCACATCAATATGTGCCATTGCCACAAGGTTTGCTGTGTCTCCCAGCACAGTCTTAAGAGTACGGTGGAGATTCCAGGAGACAGGCAGTTACTCTAGGAGAGCTGGACAAGGCTGTAGAAGGTCCTTAACACCTCAGCAGGACCGGTATCTGCTCCTTTGTGCTAGGAGGAACAAGATGAGCACTGCCAGAGCCCTACTGCTGTGAATGTGTCTGACCAAACAATCAGAAACAGGCCTCCTGAGGGCCCGACGTCCTGTAGTGGCGTCCTGTGCTCACTGGCCAGCACCATAGAGCTCGATTGGCATTTGCCACAGAACACCAAAATTGGCAGATCCGCCACAGGCGCCTTGTGCTTTTCACAGATGAGAGCAGGTTTTACCTGAGCACATGTGACAGACATGACAGGCTCTGGAGATGCCGTGGAGAATGTTATGCCGCCTGCAACATTGTTCAGCATGACTGGTTTGGTGGTGGGTCAGTAAAGGTCTGGGGAGGCATATCCCTGGAAGGACGCACAGACCTCTACTGGCTAGACAACAGCACCCTGACTGCTATTAGGTATCAGGATGAAATCCTTGGACCGGTTGTCAGACCCTACACTGGTGCAGTGGGTCCTGGGTTCCTCCTGGTGCACAACACTGCCCGGCCTCATGTGGCGAGAGTATGCAGGCAGTTCTTGGAGAATGAAGGAATTGATACCATTGACTGGCCCACCGGCTCGCCTGACCTAAATCGAATAGAACACCTCTGGGACAATATGTTTCGGTCCATCCGACGCCACCAGGTTGCACTTCAGACTGTCCAGGAGCTCAGTGATGCACTGGTCCAGATCTGGGAGGAGATCCCCCAGGACACCATCCATGGTCTCATTAGGAGCATGTGGGGGCCATACAAACTACTGAGTACCATTTTGAGTTGCTGCAGTGGAATTTCGGTTAAATGGATGAGCCTGCTGCATCATTTTTTCACTTTGATTTTCAGGTTGTCTTTGAATTCAACCCTCTGTAGGGTGATCATTTTCATTTCCATCAAACGATGTGGCATCCTTCCATTCCTAACACATTACCCAGTCTATATGAGGAAAGATATTCTGCATGATTTTTTTCCCATTGAGATCTGATGTGTTTTCAAAGTTTTTTTTGACCAGTGTATGTTTAAGCTATGCATTCATCAGTTACAAACTTTTTTTCAGTATCCAGTAAAGTTAAAAATCTCTTTATTATTAGTTAAAATTTCTAAAGGTTTACAAACTCTTAGTTCTTGTGGATTTCAATTCCATTTATATGTTTAATAGTTATAGTAAATGCAATGGATAAATGAGTTAATTAACAAAATGGCAAAAAAGGGCAAAAAAGCTTATTGTAGATTAATGTCATAAAGATTGATCTGCAATTTCATCCTTCTTATGCCCCATTACTTAGGGCCAATAAAGGGAGCAGATCCATTAACAGTAAAGCCTAAAGGAGCTCACCATAAGAAGCTCAATAACCAATTAGCAGGGATGCAGAGGAGGGTGTGGCATCAAAACATGATGTATTAATAGATAACTGTGTCCCTCCTCACTTCACAATATACCTATTATACCTGTTTGAACACCTGATGGGTTTTGTTGTTTGTACAGGATCTAAGAAGCACTCACTCTCCACTGGTATCAAACCCAGTCACTAATTTGTCTTGAGTGCCATCTGTATTATGTTGGTTCTCAGTGGTTGACATAGCTGATGATTTTTAGCATACCTGTACTCTCTCAGATTTTGTTCACCTTGACATGTAATTGAACTGGAACCAGATAAAAAACTGAAATATGCACAAGTCTGCATATACTCCAAGACCAGGATTGGAAACAACTTAATTAGTGTCACACAAAAGATTTGGCTTTTTAGTAAATGTTTATAATCAATCATGACAAATTCAAATATAAACTATACTGCCAAACGTATTCACTTATCTGCCTTCACATGCATATGAACTTGAGTAACAGCCCATTCTTAATCCATAGGGTTTAATATTTCGGCCCACTTTTGTAGCTATAACAGTTTATACTCTTCTGTGACGGTTTTCCACAAGGTTTAGGGATGTGTTTATGTGAATTTTTTGACCATTCTTCCAGAACCACATTTGTTAGGTCAAACCCTATGTTGGACAAGAAGTGCAGGTTCACAGCCTCCACTGGCTTCGGCTGAGGTCAGGACAGGTCAATCAAATTCTTCCACACCAAACGTGTTCATCCATGTTCTTATGGACCTTGCTTTGTTAAATTATGCACAGTCATGTTGGGACATGAAGGGGCCATTCCCACAAAGTTGGAATTGTCTTGGTATGCTGAAGCATTAAGAATACATTTCACTGGAACTAATGGGCAAGCCCAACTCCTGAAAAACAACCCCACTCCATAATTCCCCCACCAGCAAACCAGTGGCAGTGCTTTACAACACCGCATTCACTGCTTTGCCTTGCTCTTGGCTTCTCGGCCATGGATACATATTCCATGAAGATCTATACACACTTTTGTTAAGCTAATCTAAAGGCCACATGAGGATTGAAGGTCTGTAGTGATTGACTCTGCTGTGTCATTTTATGTGGCCTACCACTTTGTGGCTGAGTTGCTGACTTTCCCAGTCCCTTCCACTTTGTTATAATCCCACTGACAGTTTACTGTAAAATATTTAGTTGTAAAGAAAATTTCACAACTGGATGCACTGGTGGCGAAATACACCAAGGATACTGGATAGGATTTTAAAGATCACTTTTTTAAGGACATTGCTCATATTGCAACAATTTCTCACTACACACAAATAGATATACAGTATGTACATAGTGAACTGTGACGTTGGACAAACAGATTGTGACGAGCGCTGAACTAAAAGCAAGGCACAGTTTATTAAAAGACGTTGTAATGTGACACAACAACACCACAAACAAGAAATACAATCAAGGGCAAAACTGAATCGTAATCAATAGACAGGCAAGGGTCAAACCAAACAGACAATCAGACCAAGCAGAGGTATCAAGGGGAATAAACAAGGAGTGTAAACCAGAGAATCAAAACAGACTCAAAGCCAGAGTAACAAAGTCAGACAAAGAGAAACCGCTCAGTATGCAAAAGGAAAGGCAATACTTCGCAATGAGCCAGTGCGAGAGGGAGGTATTTAAGCAAACTGATAAATTAACTACAGGTGGTCCAATCAGTATTCTGGAGATCTAGTGCGAGGCAATGGGGTGTTATTGGGTAAGGGTGAGCATGTGACATCGGGTGGTGGATCATGGGAAATGGAGTCCAGGAGATCAGAGGTGGGAGGAGATCCAGCAGGCATGACATGAACATGGTTTATTCATCTTCACATTGACTTTTTGCTAAATTTATGACTGCTCTGCTATACCTGAAGAAACAGAGTCAACATATTTTAAAGAAAATATCTATATGAATCTAGACTTTTCACCCGGTACTATATTTTACACATTATACAAAATCACATGAGTAAAGATTGTGTACTGAAAACATTAGCTTAATTGTTAATAGTAAAACCCATAGTTATGGGAACACCTCACCCTTCCAGAGGACAATTATACTGATTAAATATCACTTTTGATGGAAATTTTATTAAAGGTCCTTAGAATATATAGTATTGGACCAAAATGAGATTTAAATACAACAATATCATAAAGCAAAAGTGAGGGTTTATTTGCAGACTTTCTGCTGTAGTAAAGTTTTTTTAAGTCTCTGTTGACCATGTCACATTATCCACTTTTGGCAAAACGATGACTTTTGGAATGTCTACAAATCAAGATGCAGAATATAAATAAAGTAATACATGTATGGTTTTTTAAGTAAGCTAAAGATATTCCATCATAAAATCTCCTAAAAACATGATTTTAAATTCCCCACATTAACCCAAAGAAATAAAGATGATTAACTCCCTACCAGCTCACTTAGTTCAGAAGCTGTCTTTATTTTCTCAGTCACACTGGAATCCTTGAGATGGCATCAGCAGGTACAATGCTCTCCACACAGTGAATTTTATCACATGGTTCTGAGTGCTGCTTTTACTTTGGGTTTCCTATCTTCATAATCACCTGGATCTCTTAAGACATGCAACACTAAATGCACAAACTAAATTAATTTAGTGCATTAAAAAAAAATTAGGTAAAGGTTGAGCTCAACAGACTCTTAGTAACATAACATACTGAGGATGGAGGATGTAGCAACAATAAAGCACCAGAATATGTTCAGTAGAATACCAACAGACTTAATTACTGTGTAAATAAGATGTATTTATAATCTGCTGGATTCAGTAGTTTCTCAGTTTATTTGGATTGTCCAAGTTCATGTCAGTAAATGTTCATTTGAGAAGTTTATGAACATGTAACTGGTATAATACAGACCATCTCAACATCTTCAACAAGCTATTGTGGACATCCTACTCACTCCATCCTGTAATGGGAGTTTAACTAGATTAAGTACTGGTGTAAGTAAGGGTTATGGTTTAGGAATTAGTATTAGGGCTAGGGTGAGGGTTAGGTTTTAAGGGATAAGGGTTGGTTTTAAATTGAGGTTAAGGTTGGGTTTTGGGTTGATATTAAGGTTGAGGTAAGGGTCAGGATTAGGTTTGGAGTTGAGGCCTGGTTAGGACCAGGGTTAAAGTAAGGATTAGGTTATTGGTTGAGGATAGGGTAAGGGAAGATGCATGTATTTCCAAAAACTATCCCAGTTTTTCACAAGTGTTATTTCCTCAGAATTTACAATGTCAGTTTGCACACAGACAAAAGAACAAAATGTGCAGAACTGTCAATCAACTTTTGCAAATTTTGGGAATTTTCTTTTTTTTCCAATACAAATCAATAGTCCTTGTTCCATCTGTAAATATTATTTCTACAGGCATTTTCCCTAGATGTTACACAAAGCCAATCTGCAGAAAAGGAACACGAAAGATCATGCTGTATTTAGCTGACTTGTATTTATTGCTGACCTGAGAATCTCAAGTTTACAATGTCATCTAATTCATAGAGCAAAGACAAGCTCCATTCCTAAATCCTGCAGGTCATTGTTACTTAGGTCCAACTCCTTCACAGAGAATTCCTGTAGTTTTAAAACTTAAAAAAGCGCTTGCCCTAAGATTAGACAGACAAAACTATGGATTATGCAAAATGATCAAATGAGTTTGTAGTTCCAGTTTCTAGTTCATATCAATGATGATCCTTGTTCCAAACCATCTGAAGTTTAGTTTTTTACAAGTATTTTGCCAGAGAGTCCACAATGTTAGTCTGCAGACACACAACACAACAGATTGTGTAGAATTGTCAAGTGAGTTTGTAGTTTTTGCTGACCTGTGAATCTCCAGTTTAGAATGGAAATCCTCAGTTCAGCACAGAGCAGCTGCACTCCTAAATCCTGAATGTCATTGCTACCGAAGTAAAAATATTTCAGTTTTTTTCTCTTACTTTCCTAATCAAATATCTTTGTTCCTAGTCATCTGAAAATATCAATTCTGACTATAGAATAAGGGGGATACTTGGTACACAGCAAATCAATGATCTTTGTTCCTAACCATCTGAAATTTAAAGCCAATAAGCCAAGTAATCATGAAGTATAGTCAATTATGTTTTGAGTTCTTGCTGACCTGAGAATATCCAGTCCACAGTGTGATCTAATCACTATAACAAAGACGGGCTTCACTCCTGAATCCTGCAAGTCATTGTTACTGAGCTCCAACTCTTTCAGTGAGGATGTACTTGCAGTTTTGAACTGATCCCAGTTTTTCAGGATTTTTTTCTTACTTTCTTTACTCTCTGTTCCTAGCCATCTGAAATTTAAATTTCACATTGGAATTTGTGGATTTTTTGTGGTACACATTAAATCAATGATCTTTGTTCCTAACCATCTGAAATTTTGATTTCACAAGTCTTTTTCTTAATCTTTCAAAACAACATTCTGCAGAAAAACAACAAAAATAATCATGAAGTATAGTCAATTAAGTTTTATGTTCTTGTTGACCTGGAAATATCCATTTCACAATGTGATTTAATCACTATAACAAAGACAGGCTCCACTCCTGAATCATACAAGTCATTGTTACTGAGCTCCAACTCTTTAGTGAGGATATATGTAGTGACTCAAATAAGTTTGTAGATCTTGCGCACGAGAATTTCCAGTTAAAAGTGTGAACTCCTCAGTCCAACACAGAGTAGCTGCACTACTGAATTTTGAAGGTCATGGCTATAGAAAATAAAAAAATTCAGGTATTTTTTATATACATACCCTAAAGATGTTGGTCAGGAGGATGGCTATTGAGCCAAAATGTTTTGATAAACAGTCATCAGGCATTGTAGAGGGTGCAGGGATAAACAAGGATGCTGTTTTCTTTGTCTTTAATGAAGCTGCAACATACTTGTCATTGCATAGGTGCTTGTACATTGTTAATGACAATAAGTGAATTGAACTGAATTAAGGCCCACAAAATTTACTGCCCTAATGAAGTCATGAAAGTGATAAATTTACAAAAGAAGTCAAGATCTGTTCTGAACTTAATTGTAGGAAATTGTAATGATTATGATTATTTATAAACAAATGTTCACAAAATGCCACTGTGGTCAAACAGTGTATTAAAATAAATCTCTGATACAATTTACAGGTCTACATCAGGAATAGTTACCACTTCTACAATCAATAACATGAAAATGTGATATAAAAGTCTCGTTTAAAGGAGGTTAGGCTAGTGTTTGCTGTCCAAGTTACTGCAGCCTTGGCAAATGTAACACATTAAACTATTTTTCTTTTCATGTTGTCTGTGCCTCAACCCAATGACTAAAAACATCCACAATCATTAACACATATCTACATTTCCCAAATGGTTGTACTATGTCTACATAATCCAATACTATGTGTCTAAATGGTCCATTTGGTATGGGATAATGTCCTAAAGAACTAAACACAAACATGGTTCTAGTAGCCTTCTGGCTTGTCTATGTGATTTTTAGCAAACAGTGGATGAGCAGCAATGCCATGTGAACCATTGTTGTTCAGTGTTCACCTGATGGTGGACTCATGAACATTAGCATTAGCCAGTGTGAGAAAGGCCTTTAGCTGTTTAGAAGTTCTGCCAAGAAAGACACAAAGACAAAAGTGATAAAAACAATATTTAATCTTCTATATGTTGTGTAATGTCAAGGATAGCAATTTTCCAAACAACTAAGGAGTCTTTGGAATAGGCCCCGTCCTGGGCCCAGGTCTTGAAGCGTTTGGACCCTTGCAGATCCTGCCGGATATGGATGGCAAGGGCAGACCCTACTCCCTGGACAACAGGACCGGAGCCAAACTGGTGGGGTGGAGGAATGAGGACAACATG